>JAZAYU010000027.1:1890182-2297995 GCA_038501625.1 Corbicula japonica
ACGAAGTGTCCGCGCACTTTCATCGGTGGCAAAAATCGTTTCCCGTCGGCACGCATCGGCAATGGATGGTTTACAGCGGAAGTCTAGGCCAGGATCCTATGGCGGCAAACTACGTGTGGAACCGGTCGAAACAACTGGTTCGCTTCGTACGAAGAGGAACTTATCATCAATATTGAAACGGCCGATACGCCGACCTATCTAAAACAAGGCTTACCTTAAATCAATAAATAAATAGAATGGTTAACGTAAGAGACCAGTGAGCGCAAATGACGGAATCACGAGAATGAATCGTGAACCGAGCACGCCGGAATCGTTCGCGCTAGCGGACGAATTTGCTTTTAAAGACAAAGACATTCGATATCGCTTTCAAGGCATCAAATGGTACGGCATTTTGCTGCTGATGACGACTTGCGCCGCACCCGGAGTCATTATATGTCTACAATCTTTACCCGACGGTGGTGCGAAACCTAACTTGAACGAGACGGAATGCCTGTATATACCCGACATCGGTGTGAAACCTAACCTGAACGAGACGGAATGCCTGTATGTGAAACAGTTTTATTTACGGGGAAGCCTCTACAGTGTGTAACCGAGCCGGATACGTTTTCGTGGATATGAGAAAGTTTGTTAACGGAACGGCTACTATTATTGGCGTTGACCTCAGTTCGTTACAGTGGTTAAGCTTAAAACGGCTTTCATCCGGCATAGACATTGCTGTAACGGAGGCTCGCGCTAAGAAACTTAAGTAGGGATTTAATTTTGGAAATACTGAAGTCTTATTTCGACTCTTTCTACGGCGATTCTGGAGCGGAGTATTCGGCAAACATTGTGTGGGATGCGTTACAGTTTATCGCGAAAGGATCATTCGAATCTCTCAAAGACGGAATAGTTGGAATCATATTTCGAAGACATCGAGGTGGACGAAATCTTAAGACATTGGGAACATTGCAATTCCCTCAGATTATATCTATTGTATAGACTGAAACTGGAGATTTGCACGAAACGGACATGAAGTCCAAAATGATTCGAATGATTCGAATGCGGATTAAACAACATTGATTGTCTTTGTTTTTAATAGAACAAAAATAAAATATTTATATAATACTTTGAGTTTTAGCTGTTATATTCGCGCTGAACAGCGTTGTTTTGTCCCCACGATTCGCTTAGAACTTCTTGAAGCGATTTCGTTCTGAATTTAAGTCCACCATACAGCGGACCTAGGTTTAGAATGTACTCCTCCTCCTCACCCTCCTCCTCCTCACCCTTCTCCTCCTCACCCTCACTGTACCATCACTGTACCCTAACTGTACCCTCACTGTACCCCCACTGTACCCTCACTGTACCCCCACTGTACCCTCACTGTACCCCCACTGTACCCTCACTGTAACCCCACTTTACCCTCACTGTACCCCTATCGTACAGTGTAATGGTTAGTAAAACTCAAGCGTTGTGTTCAGGTTCGACCTTACGTTTATTGACTCTGATATGTACAACAAAACAATAACAATGACGTCGACGTGAAAGTACGTCTGCCGCGACGTGGCGCCAAGACGTCAAACATAATAATGTTATATTTTATCCGACATACTGGGGGCCACGAAATGTCATATAGGCGTATTTTCTAAGTATAATGTCTCTGTTAATTCAATTTCTCACAAATAAAGAATATAATTTAAAATTTCACGAACTGGCTCAGAATGTTCCTTAAACTAGAATAGTTATGTAACTATTGTCATTTAATGTGAATGAAATACATCACTTTAAATTAGCAATATTATTAATCACTGTGATAAAAATGTGTCTATGAATCACTGGTTTTTTGTTGTACAATCTCGAGTGGATATAGTTTCACGATGGGCCTATTTGTATATCCTCGGCACGTGCGGATCTTGGCTGCTCTATGTAAACCATCGTTTCCTGTCATGAGCTCTTCTACGATTGCTAGCTGCCAACGTACTCTAGGCCCGTCTTCGTGGACTTGTACAATGTCGCCTACTCGGATGGTTTGGTTGTTAGAACCTGTCTTTCGGTGTTGTTCTTGTAGCGCAGTAAGATATTCCCGCCGCCATCTTGTCCAATACTGGTCAATCATATGCCGTACTTGCTTTGCGCGTTTTGTAATAACATGTTGTTGGTTCCTTGAACCATCTACTGTATCTGAAGCACCGACACTAAACGGAAACGACAGTATGCGGCGTCCATATAGTAAGTGCGCCGGGGTGAGGGGCTCCAAATCGTCAATGCTGGTTGAAACACTTGTAAGTGGGCGGTCATTTAATATTGCTTCTATCTCGGTTATAACGGTTTGTAATATCTCTATAATAACATAGGCTTTTCCGAGAACTTTCTTTAGAGTTCTTTCAATGAGGCCAATAATTCGCTCCCAAAAACCGCCAAACCATGGTGCACGCTTTGATATAAATTTCCATTCAATGCCCTTGTTGTTCAATACTGCATGAGTGTCGTAAAGGCGTTTTAAGTACAACGCTGCTGATGTAAATGTTGTTGCATTATCAGAAATCATCATAGAGGGCAGCGACTTCCGGCTCCCAAAACGTCTAAATGCCTGTAAAATGGTATCTGTGGAAAGGTCGCAAACAACTTCCAGATGAACTGCCCTCGTCGTAGCGCACGTGAATAGGCAAATGTATGCTTTCTGATTAATTCCGGTACTAGATTTAACATTTAGCGGTCCCGCGAAGTCTACTCCAGTAACGCTAAATGGAGGGGAGTCTTGCACTCGTGCCTTCGGCAAGGGTGGGGGATCAGGTGCACTGTAAGATTTACCAATCACTTTCCGACAGGTGACGCACTTCCGGATAACGGCATTTACACATTGTCGTATCGCTGGTATCCAAAATTTCTGCCGTATATAAGAAACTGTTGCATTCACTCCGGAATGTAAATAGGTTGCATGGGCATCTTGAACTATAAGTTTCGTTAACGGATGCATTTTGGAAAGTAGGTAGGGGAATTTTGCGTCCTCTGTTATTGGTGCGTTATGAAGTCTTCCTCCACATCTAATAAGTTTGTCTTCGTCAAGGAACAGTCGCAGCTGTTTAACTAGTGTAGCACTACTTTTGTCAGATTTGATGCAGTTTATCTCGTCCAAAAATACTTCAGTCTGACAACTCTGATTAGCAATTTCTCTGCTTTGAAGATTTCATGTGAAGATAAATAACCAATTTTCCTGTCGGCTTTTGCGTTTCTTAAGTTATGAACAAACCTAAGTACGAACGCGGTCACGCGTAAAAGTTTCCGGTATGAGGAATATTTCTCTACTGTTATGACATTTTGTAAACTGTCATCTGATGTCGTTTGATTGGTAAGCAACACGGCTGTTGGTGTAGTCTGCTTTTCAGTCTCATCAGGGTAGTCGTCTGAACATGAAGTTTTCGTCTGCTCTCCCAAAGAATCACCTGTGTTGATGTCATGGCGTTTCCATATCGGCCATTTGGATCAGTCGTTTAACCAGTTTGGGCCTTTAACCCATAATTCGTTCTTCAATAAATTGTCGGCTGTTGTACCTCTGGTAAGAAGATCTGCCGGATTGTCGTATGTCGGACAATATCTCCATTGATGAAGCGCTGTCAGTTCCACTATTTACTCTGTTGTGTACGAAGCGTTTTAATGGTTTTGCACTGTTCAGCCATTGTAGAACTATTTGACTATCTGACCATAACGTAACCATGGCGACTTTCAACGTTTGCTGTAGATGTCTCGTGAGTCTAGCTGCTATAAGTGCTGCCATCAGCTCTAACTGCGGAAGTGTAAGTGTTTTTAATGGAGCTCCTCTTGTTTTCGCCATCACTTAGTTTGAATTTTGTCCATCGCAAAAGTAAGCTACAGCGCCATAAGCTTTGGTGCAAGCGTCAGCGAACACATGCAAGCATGTTTCACTTCCGGTTTCAATGGAGAATTTTCTTGGAGTCGTTATATTTGTAGCTGACATCAGGTCATCAGAGAGTGGCGACCATATCTCTTGAATTTCGTGTGGTACAGGAACGTCCCAATCAAAGATCATTTTCCAAAGTTCCTGTAGTAATAGCTTGGCACGGATCGTCACAGGGCTTAGCAATCCCAGAGGGTCGTAAATTTGTGACGAATATTTTAGAATTGTCCTTTTTGTCACATCCGGTATGGCTGGTATAGTTCGTTTAACGAACATTAATGTGTCATTTTCTGGTATCCATCTTAGTCCTAAAACCTTCGCGACTTCATCTGTTTCTAAGACTCCAATTTTTGCAGCTTTCTGTCGTAAGGTGGCGTTATTTGACGTCCAGGATCGTAAATTCATGCTCGCTTTTGACATCAGTGATCTTGCTTGTTCGAAGAATTTAACTGCTTCTGTCTCAGTAGGAAAACTTGAAATCACGTTATCGACGTAAATGTCTCTTTGAATGATTTTTGACGCCATGACGTCTTTGATGCTGTCAAGATGTTTTAACAGAACTGCATTAAATATAAATGGTGAACATTTGGCGCCAAAAGGTACGGATCTAAAGCGATATGTGATCAATGGACTGTCAGGGCTGTTGGGATCTTGTAGCCATAGAAATCTTGTTACATTCCTGTCGTCCTCGTGAAGCCCAACGTGCAAAAATGCCTTCTTTATATCTGTGCTGACCGCGACGTCATGCAATCTGAATCTAACAAGTAGTTTCGTGAGATCATTTAACACAGGAGGTGCCGACTCCAAACAATCGTTGAGACTTGCCTGATTAGGGAACTGTCTACAACTGCAATCATAGACGATTCTAACTGGAGTTGTTGATGAATCCTTTTTCACTGGGTGATGCGGGATATAGTGAACTCTGGTCACTGTGATCTGGTCTTCTTCTGGCACTTTTTCTATAAATTCTCGCTCTAACTGCTCAGTAATTATTTTTTCATAGTGTCTTAGTGTTTCTGGTTCTTTCTGCAACCGGCGAATGGTGCTCTCTGTTCTTTTTCTGGTTATCTCGTAATTCGACGGAAGTTCAGGATGGTCATGTTTCCATGGCAACTTAGCATAGTACTTCCCGTCACGGAATTCTATAGATCATCGTTGATACTGCTGTAAGTATTCTTCAGATGCGCTGACTTCTTGGCATGAGGAAATACCTTCATTTTCTATGGTCCAAAACTTTTCCAAGGCTTTCTCTATTGACGCCGGTGAAGTCATGACGTTCAATATATACTCCGTTGTCTCTTTACGTGCTGCTTCCGGTAACGGTCCAGATAGAAGATAGCCTAACTTCGACTTCATTGCTGTTGTTCCTTTCCCACGAATGATCCTACTTTACAATATCCCAGTAGTGGTCTGCTCCTATCAGGATAGATATGTTGAACTGTTGGTCTGAACTTGCCGGATGTGCTAGTTTCAGTTTCCGTAGAAACGGGTACCTGTCAGCTGCCTCTGTCACGTGGTTACTCATCGGTGTTGCTATGCGAGGTACTATGAGTACGCGAATCGGAATCTTGTGGCTATTTTCTGTGAGAATATGTACTGTGGTACTTTCTAAATGTTGAACTTTGCTGCTGTCACCACCAAATGCCGATAGATGTATAGTTTCTGTTGTCTCTGGTGCTAACTGTAGCTCGTCTGCTAACTTTTTCGTTATAAAAGAGCGCTGCGCCCCTTCGTCAAACAACACTGAAGCTGTCGTGTAGGTATTATGAGACGAAACTGTAGCGATCGCTGTCTTCAACAGTACGGTAGTAAGTGCGTTTTGCTTTAGAGATGAATGAAATACAGCAGCCTCTGGGTTTAAATTCGAAGTTGTATCCGGTCTCTGGGTACGAGTCTCCCTTTCAGATTCTCTCAAGGTCTGGCAAATACTTGAGTGATGTTTCTTGTGACATTTCTTGCATCTTTTATTAGACTTACATTGCGCTACTTGGTGTTTACCTAGACAGTTAAAACAAAGCTTTTCTTGTTTAATCACTACGATCCGGGCTTCCGCGTCTGAATACTTCCGGCACTCTGTTGCGACATGTTCTTCTTTACAATATGCACATTTTAATGAGCCTTTGGTATGATCATTTGTCTTTCTTGTAAAGGTTGTATGATTTTTCATAGGCTTAGCGCGCGTAAAGAACGATGCTGTGGCGTTGTAATCCTCAACTTCCGGTAGATGACCGGAAGCACCTACCTCCATAATGCGTAGCTCCTTCTTAAGCGCATGTCTGAGATCGGTCAGTTTCCAGTTACCGTCCCCGTGTTCTCGGGCTATCTGTCTTTTGAGTTCGGCTGGTAACTTGTCAAGTATGACTGGTACTAATAAACTTCCGTAAGACTCTTCAAACTGACCTATAGCCTCTAAGCTACGTATGTATGACTCCATTTTATCACAGAAATGTCGCATACTTTGTACATTGTTAACTGGGGCTGGAAGTTTAAGCATTGCTTGCATTCTAACGTGTGTAATTTGTGTACCTGACCATAGCGTTCTCTTAGTAGGTCTACTGCGCCCAGGTAATTTGCACTGGTTAATGCGAAACCCTCAATCGTCCTGGCAGCCTCACACAAAAGTTGGGACTTCAAATAACTAAATTTCTGCACATCAGTCAAACTTACATTATAGTGGACTGTGGACTCGAATGAATCCCAAAATGTTTGCCAGGTAAGAATGACTCCATCAAATCTTGGTAAAGTTAACTTTGGCAGTCTGTGAAACTGGGACGAACTGGACGAACTATTAGATAAATTACTTACAGTTTGGGTTCTTGATTGAAAAGCTATACCGTTCGTTTGATCAGATGATGTTAAACAAAAAGGTGGCGTCGCTCCGCCCTCAGAAATCGGTTCGCTTCGATTCCGGAACTCACGTAGTTCACTCATCTTGATCTCGAGATCCAGGCTGTAATCCCCTGTCGCCATCATTTCCTCCCCGACGCCGTCCGCTTCCGTCTGGTTGAGAAATTTCTCATTCAAACCATCTAACAATTTCACTTTCTCCTCCAGTACGGCGAGTATAGCGTTAAACTCCCTTAGCCTGCCATTTTCCTTTGCGTCGAAAATTTTCTCTAAATGGTGATTCATCACGCTCTTGTGTCCGTCACGCAAAGAACGTAGTTTCTGAAGATTCATTTTTTGGTTTTGTCACGGCACCAAAATATCGTACAGTGTAATGGTTAGTAAAACTCAAGCGTTGTGTTCAGGTTCGACCTTACGTTTATTTACTCTGATATGTACAACAAAACAATAACAATGACGTCGACGTGAAAGTACGTCTGCCGCGACGTGGCGCCAAGACGTCACACATAATAATGTTATATTTTATCCGACAACCCCCACTGTACCCTCACTGTACCCTCACTGTACCCTCACTGTACCCCCACTGTACCCTCACTGTACCCCGACTGTACCCTCACTGTACCCCCACTGTACGCTCTTGCCGTACTCTACCCGATTCATTCACTTATTGTTCGCTAGTCGTTTTCACCTCGTCAATCAAGGTCTGTATTAAATAAACTCTGGTTAATAACGCTGGAATCACGTAGTGATATCGATTGATCAAACTCTTTTTCCTGGTAAAACTCACTCTCGTTGAAGCCAAACTTCTTAATAGTAATCGCCTGCTTTCTATCAACCTTACGTGTCTCCTCAAAAAGTCTTTTCACGACACAACTTATCGCTTTCATTTGAAGTCTCGAAATATTTTGTAACATGGATTTACGATCCGTTACGCCAGCGTCCCTTAAAGCGTCCAAATAGTTAATAACTCTGAACACGATTGATGATTCCATGATTATTCATCATCGCTCTTGTTTCCCTCTTACAACGAATATAGCTCCATCGGTAACTGTACCACCTATTCAATCAATCACTCACTAACCACCCATTCAGTCACTAAAACACTCATTCAATCAATCACTCACACATCTTTAACTCTATCTCCCATTTAATCAATTACTTTCTCCCTCGCCCATTCATAATCACTCATCTAATCAATCACTAACTCACTCAATCACCCATTTATTAAATTACTCATTCATTCGTTTATTCATTCAATCAATAATCACTCATTCATTCACTAAATCGCTCATTTAATCAATCACTCACTCGCCCATTCGTTCACCCACTCACACGGATTCAAATATCATTTACTCCCTCGCCAATTCATTATCTCAATCACTCATCTATTCAATCAATCGCTCATTCATTCGTTCCTTCATTTATCGGTACGCGCCGTCATTGGTTCTAAGCGCAGAAGCGTTAGGTAGGATTGGTTAAATTCGAATTAGCGTCGGTTATTAATTACATCAAAATATCGACTTGTGTCATTGCGTGCCGATTTTAATTAGGTTTCATTGTCTTTTTAAAATAACGGCTAACGTCGGTACGCGCCGTCATTGGTTCTAAGCGCATAAGCGATAGGTAGGTTTGGTTAAATTTGAATTAGCGTCGGTTATTAATTACATCAAAAAATCGACTGGTGTCCTTGCGTGCCGATTTTAATTAGGTTTATTAATACTGGGGATTGATAAGGTTATTAATTATAAATCGCTAACGACTGGCATCATCGCGTGGAATCGATAACGCCATTGCGTGCCGAGTTTTCATGATACTGGGATTGTTTAATTACGAATCGAAAACTTTATATCGTGCCGCATTTTAGATGTTGATACGTGTATGCAAACATGGTGACAAATCTCGAGCGTCTGATTGGTGAGTTTTGTAAGATAAAAAAAGTTAAATAGTATTGATGGAAATAACATTAACATGGTGAAGCTTTACGGGTATACCGAGCATTATGGGAAATTAAGTTTCGTGTTAAAGTTGCGTTTAAAAGGAGAGTAACTAAAATAGTGAAACAGGACTCATCATTCTTGTTATCGCCGATGGTTTATTTCATATATATATTCCAAATGTGAATAGGACGAGTACTTAGTTATAGGCAACATTAAGTTTCGTGTTAAAGTTGCGTTTGAAAGGGACATAAATCGAACTAGTGAAACAGGAGTTATCATCCTTGTTATCTCCGATACGTTTGTTTATGCGGAATATTAATGTTAAGTGTGAATAGGGCGAGTACTTTTAAAGTTTTAGGAAACATGAAGTTACGTGTTAAAGTTGCGTTTGAAAGGGACATAAATCAAATTAGTGAAAACGGGTGTTATCATTCTTGTTGTTTTCTATTTATGTTACTTATTTGATTAGGAACTATATTGATTAGTTAAATATTAGCTTTAAAATTCGCGCGCTGACCCGAGCGCGAAAATTAAGCTAAATAAAATGATACCGCAATAGGTTTATGGGTCGATATCGGCCATACCGTGTCGCGTTTTCAAATTATCGGGTATTGTTAGGTTATTGATATCATTTAAAGTCATCGCGTGCTGTTTTTTATTTTATCAATGCCGGGATTTTTTAATTATGAATCAACGGTTAAGCGTATTAACAGAGTTAATGATTATTATTATTATTATTATTATTATTATTATTATTATTATTATTATGGTTTGGTGAATACAATATAACCGCTACAACGCGAGCTATATCAGTCGTATAACGACTATATCGACATTATTGGTCAGTCGCTCGGATAAACCCCCGAGGTCGTCAATACTATGCGCAGATGCTAAAATTAATTTTCATTTATACGATTAATTAACTGACCTGACCGGGTCATTCTATTACGAATGCAACGTTGACCTCGCTAAAGGGACGAGATCGATTATCGCTGATTTATTGGGGAGTACCGTTAGTGGGGTCTACAGATGCCGTAAAATACCGTATTAATTAACGATCGATCCCGGTGAGTCATTAGATCCGGTGAGTCATTAGATCCCGGTGAGTCATTAGATCCCGGTGAGTCATTCGATCCCGGTGAGTCATTAGATCCCGGTGACGTCACGATGAGTCACTCAATCCCCAATCCACCATCCCTGCTCCCCCGTGCCAGTGCACTATTTCAATATATCTCCTTGTTCTATACTACTTCCCAACAGTTAGATTCGGATATTGTTTAGTATTTCCCCATGATATATTTACTGCTTTTAAATGTTTGCCTTCGGTGTTCTGATTTATTGGAGGATTTATATCCTCAGAATCCGTGTCAAATTTTATTATTCAATTCCGCCAATTATTTTTCCGTTTATACAAAAAATACTCTTCCATCTGGATCACAAATGTCGCTGAACATGGAATGTTATTAATCTGAAAATACGGCATTGAAAGTTCCAGGTTCACCACCATGTTTACCGCCGTATGCATACCATGGTTTGAGACGGATCTAAATTGTGCAGGTTATTTGTGTTAATATTGAGTTGCGCTTAACCCGAGGCTAGCCGGCATGGCCGATGATATGCATTTTCATAAGTGCCGATTGACAGGTTCAATCAAATCGAGCCTGCAATATTTTCATGTGTCGTGTTTGGTGGCTTTTAGAGTTCCGTTTTCATCTTCGTATACGCCTTTCCAATAAACAGTTTCGCAGTCCTGTACGAGTTACTTCCCGCGACCGAAAATCAATCCAAAACGAGGCTCTGTAGGATAGCTGAACGATCGGGCTAATCGCTTAAGCACATAATAGCTAACCCTATCCGCTATATTGGAGGTCTGCGTTCGTCAAGGCGGTGAAAAAATAAGTTGCTGGTCTGTTATCCTAGCCAGACCTTTTTATGTTTACTATTTGTTAGATATTTAGATTTTTAATGATTTAAGAACATGTACCATTCATGTTGATAGTAGGCAGTATGAAACGCAATTTGGACAAACATAAGCATTAATTTTACCAATTATGTACAACAATTTCTTCTTAATATCTTTTCTGCTGAAAATATATTTTACTGGTGTAAATGTTACATATTGCTAAGGCTAGTAATGCGCTATTATCCGGAAATCGTGATACGTCACATCTGGTTACATGATCTGTAGACAAAAAAATACAATCCGAATTTGTTGATACTTACTCATTTGAACAATAGAATTGTCCTAAAAATTTAAGGCGTTTATGGTCAACGAATAAATAATTTGAACATTTAAAATGTTACGTATACTTCACAACCAAATATTATTGATTCTGTCTTGAAATAAAACAGGATCGATAATCTGATTGTTTGTTGTAGAAGTATCATTCGTAGAATAAAATCCAAGGATTTAGATGCCGGCTTCCAAAAAGATGGGAATATTTATATCACAATATGGTTTCATATCCAATTTAGATTTCTTAGGTTTGACAGATTGTAATTTTGGCATAAAAGCCCAAACTCTTAATTAAACATATATAAAATGTTTTGACAAGATTTTTTTCTTATTGACGGCTTTTGTTTCTATAACGTGTCGTAATGTTGATTAAGAATTCATTTAAAGTGCTAAATAAAATACATTTGCTGGCACACCCAGTAGTTAAAGGACTCCGAAATACTTAAGAATTGGGAGGTGTAGATACCTTGCTAATATAAACGATCTCTATTGGTCAATGATATCTGCCCCTTTAAGTAATTGACAGATGACCCCGTGTGCGAGACAGTTTGACATGTTTATGGCATGCCGCCTTCAAAATCAATCGCCGCCGACATAATCACAACATGATGTCAGTAGTTGAATAGACACGCTAATCCGGAAACGAGACTCAATTAAGCCGTTAAGAGAACACTGCGACTGTCTGTTAGTTCAAGTCGTTTAGTGTTAAATGCGAGGAATAACGAATTGACACTTTTAGTCAGAAACCTGATTGTTTAATAAATTATTTTCAAAAATATCATGACGCTGATGTATTATTACTAATTCAAAGAGAAAATATATTTTTCAAAAAAGAATTTTATGATAAAAAAAGAAAGTTGTAGGTACATATTCCCTATTACGTTATTACAGCGAGCAATCATTTTTCCTGTAGAGCAGTCACGTGACTGGAAAGGGGAGGTAACCAAATAAATTCATCGAATTATTGGAAAGGCGTTATGGGTTTTCATTCAATTTTATTCCGGTATGTTCAACTAAAATCTTTTGTAAAATGAAAACTTACTTTCGGAAAAATAAAAAAAGAGAAATGGAGAGAAAAGAAACGTTTGCAAGAAGTAAGCGGGTAGCTATAGTCAGTTGTTTAAACATTTTTGCACTGAATTATCGTACTTATCTGTCTATGCTGCAATTTAATAACATGTTCTTGCTATTGTGCGTCATCAATCCAGTCGTATGTAATTTGTGTAGCGGTCATTCGGGGAGTAGTTAGTGTCATTCACAGAGAAACCCAAAGATTACCGATAGAAGTACCGGTTAAACCATGATCAAATCATACAACCAAACATTTTCTTAAATTTAACTCAACTTTTAAATGAACAAAACAAAGCATTACCTTTGTTTCTTCATTTTTCCTTCCACGGCTTTTTACTGCGGACGTTTTGCCTACATCATTACACTGCCTTAAAACTCTTTTAGTATGACAAGCATCATGCATTGCTTGTGTTGGATGTGCGTTACAGGTACAAGCGTTACCCATTGCTCAGCGCAGTTGATGTTATTAATCTTTAGTTGTATCAGTTATTTTGCGTATCGCTAAAACGAAAAGATCAAAATATGAAATTATCTAGAATTAACTCAATTTCGAGCCAAAAAATATTTTCTCTGAGATTGTCGGCAATAATCGAGATCCCCCGCACATTCTTTTTTCTCGGAACCTACGTCTGCAGCGACACACTTACAAATATTTATACTTTCTACGTAATGCTCATATTTGTATTATATTCATCATAATGACTTAAATAAGTTTTTAAAAGTAATACATAATATTATCAACGTTTTTGGCGTTGTCCCGGTTAGCTCAGTTGGTTGCGTTGAAGGAATTGCAGGGCTAGGCGCTGTCTCCGTGACGGTGCGGGTTCGCTCCCAGCTAGAGACACTAACATTTGAAAATCACAGTAGCGCTATTTGTGCAGTTTGGCGGCCGTAAAACGTCTCCCCGTACATTTAGTCAGTACTGTTATCAGTAAATCGACCCGTTACCGATGTCATGCAGTGATTGTTACGTATATCAGAGCTATCCGATCAACGTTTTTTGGCGTTGTCCCGGTTAGCCCAGTTGGTTGCGTCGCAGGAATTGCAGGGCTAGGCGCTGTCGCCGTGACAGTGCGGGTTCGCTCCCAGCTAGAGACACTATCATTTTAAAATAAATTCTTGTAGGGAAATTCCGTTACACCTCTTATATCTTCTAAATCATTATCATGATTATAGATCTAAGTGTGTTTATATTTAAACGACCCACATCTTCACGATAAGTAAAGTTGTGTAGGACTACTTGACCTATACCGATTGCCGTTTGCTATCTGACAAGATACAAAATATACCAAAATTTATTACGTGTGTATATTTGCTTTGCAAACCGTTTTTGGCTCGGTTATTAAGTGCACGATAATAATGAATTATTACCATCAATCAATTGCCTATTATTGAATTATTGGTTTGAATAGTTGTGTCTTTGTGTGTCTATTTGTTGAACTGGTTATATTTGTATAAGATGAAAAGGGAGATGTGTTTGAGTTGTTCAAATTAAGCAAATTTTTAATGTATGGAAGTGTTATGCAAACATTATGCGCTGATCTATAGGTCGCTATGTCGGCACACATTTTGTGAGAGGTTCAGATTAACATGGATACTGATACACGATTGATCCACCTACCCTTAGCTTCACTAACTTACCGTCACGTGCTGCAACAGAATATGCTATAGGTGATGATTTAAAATTTGATATTATTGCACTTATCATTACATTCACTAAATTAGTATATAACCCTCAGCCAATAAGCAAATCCCGCAGGTGGCAGCTTTTTGAGTAAGTTCTCAAATGTCAGGATTTCGTATAGTTTGTATTCTTCAATTTGTTATTTATCAACGAATACGGTTATTGCGTATTTAATTTAAAACCGAAAGTTATTTTATCCAAAATCTAGAAATTTCCCGATCGTTTTAGTTATAGAGTGTCAGTAGAAATAAAAGACAGAGAAAGAAAAAATTGTCATGTAATAAGTTTAAAACTAGCACGCAAAATACATTTAAAAGTGTGAGAGCTAACCTATTTTTAAGATTTTATGGTTCAATCTTTTAAGAGGATGTTTTTGACACAGATACTACAAAATTAGAAACAAATTCAGCAAAATTATCATGGATAGCCAGATTTAATCCATAATAAATTGCTAACTAAACGAACGGTGTTTGATGGAGATTTGACTGATAAATTTAAAAAAACTAAAACAATATTAATTTCTCCACCTTTTTCGTCACATACAAACATAACAAACATCTGTTAAACTAGAAATAATGCATATAAGGAATTCCCACGCATCCAAAAAGAAAGTAGAGAGGAAAAGAGAGTATGGATTGATAAATGATCGATTTCAAGAAAGACACCGCAAACAATTGACAAAAATGAACCAAAGGGGGTATCGCTTGGAATCATCAGTGATGAAACAATTTGACACGGGGGGGGGGGGGGGGTTAAACGAAGTGCTAGTGTGCACCAACTAAAAATTTAAAAAGTACGGTGTTCCGTTGAGGCCATCGTTGTTTAGCCGTGTCGACTTCAAGAGCGAGAACACGAAAACACGATGCGAGATCGCGAAACAACGATGCGAGGTCGCGAAACAACGATGCGAGATCGCGAAAACACGATGCGAGGTCGCGAAAGTACGATGCGAGAACGCGATATTAATATCGCAATATCGCGTTCTCGCATCGTGTTTTCGCGTTTTCGTTGTCACGCTGTCCTGAGGGCGAGACCACGAAAACGCGAAAATACGATTCGAGAACGCGAAACAACGATGCGAAATCGCGAAAGTACGATGCGAGGGCGCGATATTAATATCGCGTTCTCGCATCGTACTTTCGCGATCTCGCATCGTGTTTTCGCGTTTTCGGGGTGTCGCTGTCCTGAGGGCGAGACCACTAAAACGCGAAAACACGATGCGAGAACGCGAAACAACGATGCGAGGTTGCGAAAGTACGATGCGAGAGCGCGATATTAATATCGCGTACTCGCATCGTACTTTCGCGACCTCGCATCGTTGTTTCGCGTTCTCGCATCGTTGTTTCGCGATCTCGCATCGTGTTTTCGCGTTTTCGTGTTCTCGCCCAAGAGGTCGAAAGTGCGAAACAACGATGGCCCCAACGGAATTCCGTAAAAAAGAACATGAAATTATACAGCGCTCTTCATGCTTAGTAATTAACCTATCTACAGTTAATCGCTTTGCTTTCCGCTTTGTATCCATTATGTAAACAAAGATATTGAATTTTATTAAGGTCTCCAGTTATATCTTAATATATCTTATTTCTGTGTTTTTACTGATGTATGGAAACCAGCCTCAGATTTCAAGCTTACCGTACGTCACTTCAAAAACTGTGCTTCATTCAAAATAATCAAATCTCTGAATTGTTCACAATTATGAGATATAAAATTGGCACAGGTTTCATAACATTGGCACCTAGTCTCATGTTGGTCATCGGGGGCCTAACTATTTTGTTTGACAATGCTATGAGCTTCTATATAATATGTCTATATGTTTTTGTGCTTTTGTATCGGTTAATTAGGATTGGAGATGTGTCACCCAGACAACCTGTTTGATCATACGAAAACCTGCAGAGGATGATGTTCAAGTTTCAAGTTTTTATTCACATTATTTCTCAGTTTGTAACATAACAAAAGCATGATAAGTACATAAATATACATAATCAAATAATGTGACATTGGTGTACCCTAGAACCTGATCTGAACACCTATGCGGTCAAATATTTCGTCGCCGACCGTTCTAAGGCGGTATTCCATTTGGTATCCATTTTTGTTAAACTGTTTGTGATGTATATTTGGCATTGATCACAATATTAACACATTCTCTGTGTTTCTCTCTACTTTGTTAGCTGTTTGTGAAGTTGTGTTTTCTGAATTTGGTTATTCCTTGGCTGAAGGTTATAAAGCTGAGATTGGAAACCAGTCTCAACTCTCAAGCATCGGATTGGCTGAAATGGCGACCAGTCGCCATTTCAGCAAATTAGATGCTTGAGATTTGAGACTGGTTTCTATGGTATACCATTTGGGTCAAAAGTTAGTGTTCAGGTGCACCTATATTTCAAATATAGGTGCACCTACAATTTTTATAGGTGCACCTTTACTTTTTATAGGTGCACCTATATTTATAGGTGCACCTATACATTGAAATGGAGGTGCACCTATATTTATAGGTGCACCTATACCTTGAAATGGAAGTGCACCTATATTTACAGGTGCACCTATACCTTGAAATGGAGGTGCACCTATAAATATAGGTGCACCTGTAAATTTATAGGTGCACCTACAACAAATGAAGAGATTTTCCATCAACCAATAAGATTGTCCGTTTCATACAATAGTTTAAAGTTTTCGTAAAGCACTAAGCTACTTCGTTAGGAATCAGCAATATTTATACATCTCTGCAATTAGATATAAGAATTTTTGTGAGTTTATAAAAAATGGTCTCTGTTTGCTTGCACGTGAACATCGAATATGAGTTGAAATCCGTATTCGTTTTACATGTAATAAGGTTTTCATAATTTCAAATAGAATTATATAAATTGATTAGACTTTCTTAAAGTTCATAAAGCCAAAATTTCGGGAAAAAGTTTGGTATTTGAATAATGCTACATTTGCAAGAAAAACCATTTAACCTTTTAAGGCATATATACACTTTAATTGCATGGGTGAACAGTGTAGATCCAGATCAGACGACATATCCTTGCCGTCAGATAAGGATATACACTGCTTTTCAGACTAATTACATTATTTCTGATACAGACCGGAAAATGCTGATCCAGATCAGAGAGTATGGATGTGCCAGATATCTGGATCTACACATAATTTCAAATTGAATTGTATGAATTTATTACACTTTCTTAAAAGTTTACAAATTCACATATCTGAGAAAACAACAACAACAAAACAATGTTAAAAACAGTGTTATATGGGTTTTTTTATTTAAAAAAATCAGGCAATGGTACTATTTACTGTTTTATTATTGGACGCAAAAATACCATAAGGACCATATATTTATTGCATATATAACTAATTTAATTTTTACTTTTTTCCTATAATTTTTATTTTATGCTTTAATATAACAAACAAAATTAATTTAGTGATACAAGAATATTCAGAAATTTACACAGAAATGCCATGTACATGTATAAAGTATCATCAACACCAACTCTGCTGCATGGTTACTGATAATGCACCTGTCAATATTTTGCCCGCCCGGGGGGCGGCGGGCATACACGGGGCTTTAGACAGAAGACCATTCCTGACAGGCGGGAATTTGATAAACTTATGGAATCCGGGTCCCGGGAAATAGACTTTGGCCGGTTTTAACATCCCGGGACTCGGGAATTTCGACGCCAAAAAAAATAAAAAAGGGGAGTAACCGCGAAAGGTCTAAAGACGACGGCGATATTTTTATTCGTGTTTTCATGTCGGAACCCAGCACGATGGAAAACTTTTCAAATTTTTCTGTTGAGAAGATAGTGGCATGGGGCGAAAAGATTGCACCAGAATTGGGTTTAATATTCAAAGGTATACAGGGATTGTATTCTCCATTTATTTTCACCTGTACCCAGACCTAGTATGCGTGAAGCCTAGCGGTATTCATGTTTGTCATCTGTTTTCGCGAATAGACCCATTTATTTTGCGAGTCTGAGAGGCGTCATCTGACACATGAAACTCGCATATCTCGTATTATGAAATGATACTAAATCCACAAAAGAACGTTCACTTTGCCTGTAGAAAATTAACGATTACAGCAGAAAATTACGTATTTAGTGAGATAATCCGGAAGAGTCAACTCGGCACTGGTCATCTCGGCCCACTTTTCTATATTAAACGTATTCACTTTGCTTTGCATGTTGTTAAGTTAAATGAATAATAAGAAATATCTTATTATTATATAATTTTAAATTTTACTTCTGCCGAAATAAACTTTATTTAGAAAAAAAAAGTTATTTATTTGTCTTGCAGATTCGATGAAATTAATATAGATCTAATAAAAATGTTTTTCCTTAGATGCATTTTGTTTTTAAAGTAATATTAAAAAAATAACATGAAACAAAAACGTGTTCACTTTAATAATACCATAAGCTTCTGATTAATTGCAGGTGGTCACTAATCAAATGAATGAATGAGTCTGACAATCATAATTATAATCACCTTATTAATCGGTATCCTTAACATACACATTGATAATTATAGCCCATGACAATAGGAGTCCTTTAATGTCTTTTACCAATTTCATTCAGATCTTATTTTTGTAAAAAAAATTTCCTCTCAGTGTATTTTTCAATACATTGACACTGAAAGTATAAAAAATTACGGTTAAACCTATCACGAGTCAGAAATACAGTGAGATACGCAATTGGTTATCTTTACTTGCAATTCTACTGATAACAAAAGCCTGTCTGCTGCTTAGTAGTTTGGAAACTGTCAATCCATGTATTATAAATAATTACAATAAATAGTGATAACACAAACCTTTCAACACTTAAACATCTTATTTTATTTTAACATTAAATTTAACAAAAAAAGTCATTGAAACCTTGACACTTCCACATTTATACCTGAAATAGAGGGCATTTTTATAATCTTTAAAGTTTCAAACTTTACTAAATTTCATTTAAATTGGACCAAAAATGTTATAAGATTTGACCTAATACCTTAATTTTTGACCCCTCATGACCTAATTTCTAACATGTTTTAGATTTCATAGAGATGAACATTTACACAAGTTACATTAAGTTTTTATTCTTCTAAGTCCAATCATTTGAATACTATCAAAGTTACTTAACTGAAATTGATACTCATTGGGACTTTACCTACCTTACTTCAAAGGCCCATTAATCTAGATTCATTATTTTCCTTATGATAAGCCTTTTAAATATACTTATATTTTTTTATTGTTTTTCTGATAACAGTTTTATTTATTGATTGATCTCTTAGATATTTACCCTTTCTCCTACCCCGGGACATTTGATGCACCAAGCAGGCTCAAGGGTGGGGATTTAGACAAAAATAGTTGTCTCTAGGGTGGGGATTTAGACTCCAAATATTTTAAGATGTCAAATTCCCCTGGGTCAGCCCGCCGCCC
Source organism: Corbicula japonica (assembly GCA_038501625.1). Taxonomy (NCBI): domain Eukaryota; kingdom Metazoa; phylum Mollusca; class Bivalvia; order Venerida; family Cyrenidae; genus Corbicula; species Corbicula japonica. The sequence goes on from JAZAYU010000027.1 coordinate 1,909,260, forward strand.
CCCCCCCCCCCCGGGCGGGCAAAATATTGACAGGTGCATAAACCTTGTTAATTAAACATTCACCTCTTTCGAATTTACGCAATTAGAGAAGGTTAATAGGGTCATGCGGTCAAACTGAGGGCATTTCTGGACAGTTGTGTAGAAATATTGAAAAGTGGAAATTTGCTGCATGATTACGGGAAAACGATTACCAGTAGTCCAGTATACGTAATTAGAAACATCTAGCGGCTTAAACTGTTTGCAGAGCCAGATTAAATAAACTGATATTTATCATTCTGAAGTATCTCAATTTGTCTAATAACGAACATTATATGCCCATGAATTATTATGTTTATACTAGCGATGATTGGCAGACATCCTTTGGATGTACTGGAAAAAAATCGATGTACTGGAAAAAAATCAAACCATACCAATCTGTTACAGGAGAGTTTCGTAATACTAGTTTTAGAGATAGTACTTTACATATCAAACGCAAGTGATCCCAGATGTAGATGGGACGTTACCAGCTAGTGCTTCAAGTGTTTTAAAAGTATGAATTGCATTTATCTGTACAAACTATTTTGTTCAAATAAATTTATTACGAGAATGTATATACCTTGGCAGAAGACATCTCCGATGTTATTACTACCTTAATTAAGATGTAGTCTTTTTACTGAGTCACCGTGCCTGGTTTATTTTCCCCCTTTATTTTACTTAAATAGTAAAACGTAATCTTTAAAGAGTTTAAGTCTAAATACTGTTTTTGTGAACTAATGTGTTATCATTTAATTTGGCTGGTAGAAAATTCCATAAATTACATTTTAGCATGAGCATAAATTTGCACAGTAATGTAAGCTTTTTAGATTATGCTATAATTTCGTTGGGATTTCAATTCATGCACTTTCCCTAGCGCAAAATATGCGAAAATTAAAACCACGCAAAATAAAACGATAACACAGTAAAATGTATAAATAAATAAACATTTAAATTAATCTGAGCGATAAGATTTTGTTTGAAGTTAAAATCGACGACTTAATATCCTGAAAATATATTAAAACTGAAAATCCTGAAAATATATTTAAACTGAAATGTACTCATATGTAAGAAGGAATTATGTTTTACAACGTTGAATCAGGTGATCTATATTTTAAGATTATACATTAACATTTGAAATCAGTAATATTGCATCAAACAGAAACAGCATTGAAACTGCATGCTTACATCGGAGTCGTCATATATCCAGGCGTGTAGGAGCGACTTGAACATTGGGGTCGCGGAAGAAATGATTTTGGCTGCATACATTTTATCATTGATATGTCGATATCATAAGGTTCTTATTTTATAAAACAATTATTTGTAGTAATTGGTGTATATAAAACGTTTAAATCATCATATTCGAGTACTGAACTACTACAATCAACAATAAGATCACGGTTCGTAAATTAGACGTCTATTCTTACAATAATATGGATCTTCAAATGCAAAAGTAATAATTGTACAAAGATCTGATAACAAAAGATGCATCCATAATAGTGTCGTATCCATATCTCCTGAGTATTCCATAGGAAATGATGTTAGTTTTATGAAATAAAATACACTTAACCAAAGTTCTAACTTCACCGATCATAAAATTTTAATGTTTCCGCATATAATTGGAGTGCACTGTTCAAATTTGAAACACATTAAGAACTATCATTTTTACATCTTTTTTATGAAATTGCCATTAAAATCCCCCTGTGCATTCATAAACCAGCGACATTTTATCGAGGTGAGTCTACCAAAAAACACAAAATTGACCTCGGCGTTTGTCAATCGACTAAAACTGTCGAAAAATCTTCTGTGTTGTAAACAGCTAAGCAATCGCGTTATTACAGAATTGCTTAGATTTGTTCAAAACTACGTAAGAATCCATATTTAAATAAGGAGACAAGAGTTTTCGTTAACTGATACTATACCACCCGCTATTGAAAATTTTGTGACTGGTCTTAACCCCCCTTTATTAATTGCATGTGGTATCGAAACGGATGTAGCCCATGAAATTGTATGATTCTGAAAATGATGTATCTTTTTATGTTCCAAGTTTGGAGAGTATATGTCGCGCTACTTATTTCGATACATTTAACTGGGATTAGCTCCTTATTAAAGCTTTCAATCGGTACCTACATTCGGCCGTTGTTTTAACACCCTTAGGCAATCCCGCGACACATCACCGTTTCCTTGACGTTGACACTTGACAGTATATGAGCTAAGCCGATAACGATGTTTAGGTGAAAACGACGATATGGCAAGATTTTACTGTTTATGGCATTTTATCGCCATAAAACCTTATTTTGAAGTCTTTGCCGCCGGGTCCGCGACTTGCCGAAATATTGGGGCGGCGAGAGCGGCTCCTGCGGCCCCTGCTCCTACGCGCCTGATATCATAGTTGGATAAGAGGTCTGCGTTTTCTGGATGAGAACTTCTCTGGAGTCTGAAGTCATCCATGCCGTCTTATCAGAATCTACACTGTTCGCATTTTGGTCAGAAATAACGAAATAAATCCAAAAGCGAACAGTGAAGATCGTGATCAGACGGCACTGATGTGACGGTTAACCTGGATCTACACATATAAGATAATCTATTGAGGAAAGGGTTAACTTAATTTTAATTCAGCAGGCTTGCCAAAACCTTTTCATTAAAAATCAAGAGATTTTGTCTGAATGTGTTGATGATGACGACGATGATGATTTTGTTGTTTGTTGATGATTTTGTTGTTTGTTGTTGTTGTTGTTGTTTAAATGTCAAGTTGTTGCTGTTAACTTTGACTGTGACTTAACAAAAATGATGATGTTGGTGGTGTTGTTCTAATATCTTGTTGCTGCTGTTAAATATGATTGTGACTGACAAACATGATGGTGATGATGATGATGATGATGATGATGATGATGATGATGATGATGATGTACTTTCGTTTTAATTTTTCGGCCAGTTTATAGATGATTTATAGATCATGGTTGGTTTCAATATTCCAAGCAATATAGATTTGGATATCAGTGTTAAATCACCCAAAGGATATCTTTTCTGCTTTTTAAAATTTTGCATTTGGCGTTGTCTGTGATGTGCAGGATTTATATTTATATTGATCCCTTGTCAAAATTCTATTCTCTTTATTATCCGCCCATTGTTTTCTCGTTTAGGGCAAACCTATTTGTTTATCTGGGGACCATTGACGCTGAACATGGAATTGTATTAATCTGAAAATACCGCACGGAAGTTCCATGTCCACCGCCCTATGTTTTACACCATCGTTTGGGATGAATCAAATTTATATTGTTTATTGGTGTAAATATTGAGTTGCGCTCAACCAGGGGCTAGAAGGCGTGGGCAGTATTATGCATTTCCATTACTGCCCATGAACAGGCTCAATCAAACCGAGCCTGCATTTTTTTCATATTGTCGTGTTCGGTGGCTTTCATAGTTTCTATAGTGACCCCTCGGCATTGCCAGTATTGACCCGGGTCATTATTCGAATAACACTAATTGACAAGAAATGAATTACTGAACTTGATTCCAAGCCGTGTTTTCCTAGTACTTTAGTTCAAACTTGTGTTTATTGACTTTAAAAATAGTGGGTTTTTTTCAAAATATTTATCATTGCAAGGTTAACACATTTCAATAATTTAAGCACATACATTGATAACTACGATTGGAACGAACAATTTCACATTGTACACTTCCTCTCCATAACAATTCTAAATAAGTACAATTGAAATGCCATAATAAATTGAAATTATATGAATTTTTCATATCGAATGTATATTAAATAAAACTATTTTTTCCTGTACTAAGGTCGTAGGTAAAGTTAAATGGCACGAGTTACATCAAAACGAGGAAAGACAGAGAATATTTATGGATATCAGCTTTTTTACAATCTCTCTATATCTTAATTAAAACGATTGCTTGGCTGATGAACAGCATCAAACATCATGACATTCATAAATGTGTGCGTTGGTGATATATCCGAAGTTTAGGCAGCTATAAAATGCCGAAAAGAAACTCGATTCTTTTTAGGTTTACACTGCCTCACCCTGAACTCCAATATTATAAAAAAGATGAAAATGGAACTATGAGGCACTGAACACGACAAACATGAACATATTGCAGATTCGATTTCGGATTGAAAAGTTCTTTTAAGGTTATGTTTCTGCTTAAACATTTAGAACTGGTTCCGAGACGCGTTTTTGTTTGTTCTTAAATTCTGATATATATAAAGTTAAGGCCACTTGGCCGCCAAGTTCAGAAAAAAAATCATAAAATTTAAAAGCTAGTTTACATTAACAAGTTTAGGCTGCTTTGCCGCTTTGCCACCAACTTCACAAATTATGAATTTTAACATTAGTTCTTGTTGATTTCCGTAACCTGCATTCTGCATCTAATGCATTGAGAAATAGATTCAGATCCGTAATTGAATTTAAGTATAAATTTTGATAAACATTGAGTTTATGTCGATAAGCGAGGCCTCCAACTTCACGCTGCTAGGCCGCTAGGCCATCAAGCCAGGAATGTACTCTGCAGTGAACATGAAATGCATTTATAAATTGATTCAGAGCCTTTATTTTTTTATTATTATAAACGTTTATTCATAAAACCTTTAGGCCGCCAACTTCACAAACTTATGAAATCATAAAATGGGTTCATCTTCATTTTATCGGGTTATGTACGCTGCAGTGTACGTGAAATGCCTTTTGAATTTGATTTAAATTTAAGCCTTTATTTTATTGAAATATTAACTTTTTTCATCAGACATTTAGGCTGCCAGGCCGCCAAATTCACGTCGCTAGGACTCTACGCCGCTAGACCGCCAACTTTAGGCCGCTAGGCCACCAAGTTCACATATCTTCTTAATTCTTAGCAGTTTTTGATTATTCAAATAATAATATCTGACACCTATCTTTATTTCATAAATGTTATTTGTAAAGAAGATTTGCTAACTGTTGAAATGTTTCAGGCGAATGACTTTTGGATTATAAATCTTTTCTCTTTATATTTTTAATAAAGGTAACCATTGTGTTGCTAACATGATAATTCTGTCAAAACATGAAATTTATGAAATTAGGTTATGGATCAAAATTGTACTATTTAATGATGTAATTACTGAGTTGCGCTCAACCCGGGGCTAGGCTGCGTGGGCAGTAATATGCATTCCCATTACTGCCCATGAACAGGCTCAATCAAACCGAGCCTGCAGTATTTTCATATTTGTCGTGTTCGGTTGCTTTCAAAGTTCCCTTTTCATCTATTTATTAACCAATAGGGTCTCCTTAGTGACCGGCACATTCGTATAATGAACACAATCATAAAGATTCTAAGATATACATGAACATTTACAAACTATGTGCATGCGGAATCTCGTGTGTGACAAATTCTTTCGAACTATTTTGTTAATTTTATAATAACTTGGACACTGTTACTTTCTAGACAAAAAGAAAATACAATTTATACAAGAAGTTTTATTGTTTATATTCTCTTACTTTACTTAACATGAGACTAACATGCGATTGTGTTGTGACGAAGAACTTAGCTTCGACACGGTGGATATTAGATCTTGTTTCTGAAATATTGATTATGTCGTTTTACCAACATATGTTTAAATTAACATCTATTTGTGTAAAGTGTTAGAATTCTAAATTAACAATCAAATGTCTGTATCCACAAAACCATGGTACATGCACTAGTGTTGTACTATTCGCGGTAGAGGAAAGTGCTCGCAGGAGCCACAGTCGCGGCCCTAATATTTCGACAAGACGGTTGGCGCTTATGCCATGCAATATTAAAACAATAAAATCGTGTCAAGATCGTCGTTTTATTCACATGAAAATCTTTATCGGCTTAGCTTATTCCAGGGTATATTTAATCAATAGTAATTAAAGAGACCCTGCTTATTCACAGTCATATTTCCACGTCCAGGAAACAGTGATGTTTCATCGCATCACATTAAACCTAACATTTGTGGGGCGTTAAATACCACCTGGCAAAATGTACTCGATAGTAAGATTAAAGATCTAAAATGTGTAAGGCGGGCTATAACGTAGGCGCTCAAGTATTGGTATGTCAATCACGCTCAAGTATTGGGAAATAGCGTTTTCGTTTTGTTAGCCGTTCTGTTATTGGCTAGAATGTAATGGGTCAAAAATAATATAGGTGCACCTACAATTTTTATAGGTGCACCTTGACTTTTTATAGGTGCAACTATATTTATAGGTGCACCTATACCTTGAAATGGAGGTGCACCTATAAATTATAGGTGCACCTATAAAAAGTATAGGTGCACCTATAAAAAATGCAGGTGCACCTATATTTGAAATCTTTTGACCCAAATGGTATACCATAGGTTTCCATGCTCAGTTTTATAACCTTGGGCACTTGTATGCATATTTCCCTTCAAAATAATGTATGAGTTCGATCGATTTCCTTCGTTCTTGCAATTTTGCTCAGACCGATATATCTCTTGGTGAATTTATATCAGTATCGTTTCTGAGCACCTACCTATTTCGCTTGACAGTGCCATAAGATTCTATATTTCAAATATGTGTTTGCTTTTGCATGCAACATTCTCAAGTGAATACTAGGATGGAGTTAATTTAATTCGGCAACTGATATTTGTTGAGAATCTGTGGTGGCAAATATGAGATCGGTGCACCCTAGAACATGGTTTGACTCCATGTTGCTAAATGTTTTCCCACCGACCTTTAAAAAGCGGTACCCTTTTGTGTGTTTTTTTTTTCTCTTTTTGTCTGTTTTTCTTAATGTGGCTATTCCTGAAGAGAGAGAGACGACTTTCTGAGATTCATAGTATAAAAGTGAAAATAATTAATATCAGGAATTGCGATATCAACAAGATACGTCCTCTCCACACAGCCAGCAAGCAGAGAGGAAACAAGAGCAAGGGTAATAAAATGATCAATCCCAAAAAAGACATCACAAACAATTAAAGAGAAAGAGGGACAGAGGGGTTACCACCTTGGAACGATCACTGGCAAGCTGTTGGGGTGTAAACCAGGTTTTATTGTGCAAAAACCTTACACTTGCCCCAACAGAATCTCGTATGAACAAAAAAGCAGTAAATTGTCTTGGTAAAGTGACTCCAACCCATCCATCAACTCAACCATGGCTTCCAAAAGTCAATGTTGCCCTTAAAAGAATGTTAGAGTTAGTTGTACTTTTCAAATTTGATCGCAGTAGAGGATGCAAGAAAATTCCTAATGGTAACATAATCTTATCTGAGTTGCTTTTATCTAGCACAATTGAATGCAAGTGTATTCCTTTCAAATTACAGATTCAAGTTTTTGGAAGGTTATCAGGGTGCAGAGTACTTTTGTAATCTGAAAGCTAATAGCGGTTTTTTTACTCTGACTATTTTCTTAATTAGTAATGTAGTTTTTTCACTAAGAGTTGTTTTATTTTAACTGAAATTTGTCATTTTCTTTGTAATCTACTGAATACTTTAAAGCTTCAAAGGTCTAGTCGTAGATAAAATTACACAATACGTTTTCCTGCGTTTGAAAACAACAACAACAAAGAAATATACTTTGTACTATGCAATCGGGCAACAAATAACGGTAAAATCAATCTTACATTATCATAAAGGAGCAGTACATAATATTACCGAAATTTGATACATACAAAGTCAACAACTAAATCAACGTAAGTAAACTATAGATATTTGAACCTTATACAAAAGGTCGGTTTGCTGGGTTGTTTTTCAACAGCTTGCAATCGACTTTGACATTTGTATTTATTGATTACCGTAAGTTACTGAATTTCTAAATAATTAATTCTACAGTATGGAGTAGGAGCGGACAAGTCAGCTATTTTTCAACTTAACAACCGTTTTCTTTAACAGGGTGGCGAAACTAAGTCATGCGCACTTAGTGAATAGACACACTAGGTATCTTTGTCCTCTCGCTTTTTTAATTTTGTATATCTTATTTCGCAATATCGTTTTTAGGGAAAACTGTGAAAATATCTGTGTACATTTTCTAAAAGGCCGTTGTTTCCTATGTTTCTGTGTGTGAGTTTTTTCAGAATAGTTCGAAAATAAGAAGGTAATAACAAAAAAGACCAGGCAAAAATATACCTGTGTGTAAAATATACTTGTGTAAAACTTCAAGTAATGAATTCAATTTCAAATCCTACTTTGGTTCGTTGATACCCGTAATTTAACTTTATTTTTATTTACTTCGATTTTTACCATACCATCATTAGAATTTTTAACGTCTCTCAGTTCATGGATATTGTAATCATTTTATGACTGCTCATCTGTAAAAGGCTACTTTGCCTGTAGGTAGCCTGTGTAAAGGGCTTCTTCGAGATTGTAAAATCAAGGAAAGATAAGTTAGTTAAAAAGAAATTTATTGTCATATGACCTTGACCAATTTAATCCGATTTCATTATTTTATTCTACTGATAGTAAAGGCCTGTCGTGGGCATATGCCCATTTTTATGATCAACGTACGATAATCTATAATGTGTTTTTAAGCTATTTAAGTTGTGGAAGGAAGGAGGGGCTCTTCGGTTTCATATGGACGATTCTAGCTTGTAAAAATCCCATTTAATTTCACTTTGTTTGAACTATATATAATATATAATATTATGTGAATATGATAACAACATAGTGTTACATTCACTTCGCTTCATCTCCCATTTCTATCTTTAACGTCCACATGCACTCCTGAAAATAAGCTACTTACTGCATAGCGCCTTTCCTAAACTGACAGAATTAAAATCTAAATTTTCTTGCTTTGTTCTTGAAAACAGCTTATAACATTCTTGTGAAAATTGTTAATAATACTTTGAAGGCTTCTATTTAATTCTCAGTCATCAAAGGTAAGCCACTTCTTTCAACTTAAATGGTAACTTAATTTCATAAACAAGTTTCGTTTTATTTCTTTTGTTTTAGTTCTAAGCAAGATTTTATACTATTTATTTAATTATTTCGTCAGTTTACTTCGTGCATAAATGAATAACCAATATCATTTCGTTTTTTCCCAATTCAGGAAATGTTTCAAGTACCCGAGTTTTATCCCAACATCTCCTTGATGTTGGCCACAGTGCTTCAGCAGATAGGTGTTAATGAGAGGATGATCCTCAAGAGGAGGAGGACAATCCTGCTGAGTGAGACTATGCAAAATATCTCATACAGACTGAACGGTGTGAACAGATTTTATCATTTCTTTGGTAGTAAGTCAGAGGGAACCAACACACCAGGTCTGCAGTCTGACACCGACAATCTTTTAGATGACCGTTGCTGGAACGTGATACAGAACTGGGAGGAGTGGGAACCAGGCCTCAACAATCTGTTCATGATTCAGGACAAGACCACTCCTCCAGGTTACTGTATGCTAGAGCAGCTTATTAATATACAACCTCTTCCTATGACTGTGGTATTTGATGACAATGATATAAGATACAGAGGAGATAGAGTATTATTGAAAAACACTATCAATAAGAGCATTTATAGTTTCTTCGGACGAATTAACAATGGCCCAGCAGGTACAGATAAAGCCAAAGGATATTGTGATCAAGATCATGTCATTGCCTTTCCATTTAAAACCTTGCCAGAATGTTTGAAAACTTGGTTACAACAACAGACAGAGAAAGGACACCTGTCACAAGATATGAAGAAATATATTGAATCTAAACCATGTTATGTTGTTCCAGCAGGCAGAAAAGACAGTCCTTTTCAAGATGCCGAGTGGAGAATATCAACCTCTCACGCGGAGAGATGCCTCGTGTTTAACTGGAACGTTACACAAATACAATGTTACGTTATGTTCAAATATTTATTAAAAACATATCTCAAACATCCTGAGGAACAAGGATTGTCTAGTTTCATCTGTAAAAATTTACTGTTAATATGCATCAGCAAAATTCATCCTTGTGTATGGTGTCCTTACAATTTACTGAAAATCTTCACATTTTGTCTACTTCAGTTAAAACGAAGTATATTAAGAGAATATTGTCCGCACTTTATAATACGGGATAATAACTTAATGGCAAGCAAATTTACTCCAGAAGTCAAACATTGGTTATTGGAGAAAATACAATTTTTATACGAATCAGATGGCCTTGCTTTTCTTGGAATACGTATGGATGACCTGGGCAATTTATTGCAAACTCGACTAATAACTCCAAGTCGCTGTATCGCTAAAAACGACATTTCACATAAAGCCGGGAACACTTTAGGAAGCTTATTTTACGAAATAGCTCTGCTTTTAAGTGACCGGCACATATTTCTTCTTCAAATTATAACAGAGATTAATAGCTATAATGGTATGATGACCACATTTCTGCAGCTCTTGCAGAATGACATCAGTCTTGAACAAGCTGCATTTTACCTGATGACACCAAGCTTTGATCGTATGACAACAGCATTACAACAGTTAATACAATTCATGTATCATGGAGGAAATTTTGAACAAGCAACATCTCTCATTTGGACACCAAGCTCTAATAGTATAACGGCCACATTATTGCAGCTCATGCATCATGGTGACGATCTTGAACAAGCAGCATCTCGCCTGCTGACACCGCTGTTTTGTTCCTCACTAGGATCTATCATAGCATCGAGAGACATACGCCAGGCTCATTCTGTATCACCTGAGGCTCTCACTTGGCTCGCAATGGGACTAAACTCCGATGTTGCCTCCAGTAGACTGAAGCTGGCATCTGTTTACTACTGTGTCGGGAATTTTAATAGATCAGAAGATATGCTGAAAAAAATAGCAGATATTTATGATGAAAGTATAGAAGCAGCTGTATGTTCTTGTGATAACAGGACAGGAGGATACTTTGTATCAGAAAAATTTAAGAATTATGCCAACACACACAATGAATTTGCAGTCCGACATATTGTAGCATTATGTGTAAAATTCATTACAGATGAACTACACTGTCAGCCACGAGAGTTGCAATACGAGATGTTTAGAACTACTCGGGAGGATCGAGTACACAGAGATGAAAGATACGACTGCTGGATGGACTGGGCAGTGGTGGATTCTCTTCCTTATCTCTACTTTCTGCAGTACAAGTCATTCGGCCATCTCCACAGATATGACAGACAGCAACAAGCACTAGACAACCTTGCTAGATCTATTCGCACAACAAGAAACCTCAAGCACAAAGAAACAGCGCTGAATCTTCTAGGCCAGTGCTACCAGCAAGAAAACAGACATACAGAGGCTTTACAGTGCTATATGAACTCCCTGAACGTCAGGCCTAGAAACAACGCTGCTAAACTCCACATATGCAGACTCCTTTATGCTGTATACACTCTGAAAAATTAAATATGCAAAATATTCTCAGCAAAACAAAAAAAAATGACATAACTGTACAAACATCTTATAGTTTAAAGTTCCAGTTATTATTAAAAGAGCACGTCAAACGATGACATGAAGATGAAATAAAACATCTGTTTAAAGGCTGATTACCTTATCCTTTAGAACTGCGTCGACAAATGTTAATAATACAACGTCTTCTTACAATACCATAGAACCTTTCCTGGAAGAATTAAGAATCTTCCATTATATTTAAATAAAACAATAAGTAGATGATTATTAATATGTCTATCTATTCCGAACCTTGAGAGATTAAAGGATTCCTAAGAAAATATATTTATACTGCAGTTTTATAGTGCAGTTTTCGAGACTTTTGTCTTAGCAACTGGGATACATCGGTATGGAAATTTATTATGTTATGAATATGTTATTGGCAAAATGCAAGCCTGTGAAAGAACATTATCAACATCCCTTCTACAAGCGGAAAACCAAATAACTGTCCGCCGTTTTTACCTGTCGATTTGAAGAAATCAATGCACCAGCATCTATTTATTGATTTATTGCTATAAATCAGTTCATTACATTTCAGGTGAATAAGGGATATCGAAGTAAAAAAATGTTAAAAATGTTACTTTTTGTCTCGTTGTATTAAATATTTTAATGCATGGATTAAAAAATACAGGGTAAACGTTCTCAATTTTTTAGCAGGGTTTTCCCGACAAACTTCTCGCCGTGTTTTCCCCTTAAGTTCTTTCAGTTAGATTTAACTCGAAACTCAGAGAGGAAACCGCCTCGCAGGAGAAATTATCACTTTTGACACTGATGATGGATCAATTGTGATATATCTTTGAATAATTCCGTTCAGACGTTATTGTTCATTCTAATTTGTTTAACATTATTTTTAAATCGAGTTAAAAAAAAGTTATTAAAATTAGAAGTGCAGCGAACGTTAGTGTTCATTTCTGAAAGTAAAGCGTACTTAAAGTCTGAAACTGGAATAAGAACTTTCCTTAGATTTGATTTCCAGAGGTTGGAGATCACTACTTCAAGAAAACTTATTCCGCTTTCAAGATTATGCGCCTCACTTTGAAAATGTGTTTCAGTTAGCTTTGGGTTTGCTTTTTATGCCAAATTTAAAAACAAAGATAACTAAGATACACAAATTGAAATTGAAAATATCCGAACACATGTGATTATACCGAAGAGTGTTTTCTATAATTATATTTTTCTACAATTTATCCAACAGATATTTTGCACTGTTTTATTTACATTTGTAAAATTGAAAGTAAGTGATATGTTTATCCATTTTCTTTCAAATGACGTCCATGTATAACAGGAATATGTTCTACTCAAAATGTGATAGGGATCGTTTTCCATTTTATACCGAATTATTGTTCCTACCAAGTTTCAATCGCTGTTCGCTTCAACAGTTTTTCGGCTCATTCCCTTTTCGGCACATATCGCTCTGCATGTTTGGCGAAAAACCCATCTACAATTGATCGCTCTGCTTACTGCACGTCGACGGCAGAGGTTTTAAGATTCTATGAAATCTTTAAAGACGAAGCTTTATTAGTTTCTTTTACACCTTATCTAAATGTGGCTATACCTGATATGCAAGTTTCATTATTTTTAACAATCAAGGGTCAGATACTATGATTTTTTTCTAAATTAGTAATGTAGTTTTTTCACTAAGTTGTTTGATTTTAACTTAAACCTGTCGTTTTCTTTTAGATCTAATATTTTAAAGCTTCAAAGGTCAAGTCGTAGTTAAATTATCACAATACGTTTTCCTGCATTTGAAAAAAAAAGAAATATACTTGTACTATGCAATCGGGCAACAAATAACGGTGAAATCAATCTTATATAATCATAAAAGAGCAGTACATATTACCAAAATTTGATACAAAGTCAAAAACTAAATCAACTAAGTAAGTAGACTATAGATATTTGAACCTTATACAAAAGGTCGGTTTGCTGGGTTGTTTTTCAACAGCTTGCAATCGATTTTGACATTTGTATATAATGATTAAGTTACTGAAATTCTAAAGAATTCATTCTACAGTATATAGTAGGAGCGGACAAGTCAGCTTTTTTTCAACTAAACAACCGATTTCTTGTACAGGGTGGCGAAACTAAGTCATGCGCACTTAAAGTGAATAGGCACACATTGGTATCCTTTTAGTCGTTTTTATTATTTGTTTTTATTATCCGCACTATCGTTTTCAGAGAAAACTTGATAATATCTGCTTACATTTTCTTAAAGGCCGTTGTTTTCTATGTTTCCGTGCACTTGAGTTTTTTAGAATAGTTAAAAAAAGTAATAAATAAAAATAGCCAGACGAAAATATACCTGCGTTTGCCTATGCCAAAGTACGCGTGTTTTACTATTGTCACCGGTTAAAGAAAATGGTAAATGTGTATCAACAGTCTATTATAACATATCAAGTAATGAATTCAATTTTAAACCATACTTTGATTCGTTGATACCCGTCATTTAACTTTATTTTAAATACATAGATTTTTATCATACCTCCATTTGAATATTTAAAGTCTCACACAATTCATGGATATTGTAATCATTTTATGACTGCTCGTCTGTAAATGGCAAATTTGTCTGTAGTTAGCCTGTGTTTAGACCTTCCTCAGCATTGAAAAATCAAGGAAAGATAACAGTTACATGTATTTAAAACAGAAATTTATTGTGGTATCACCTTGTTAAATTTAATGCGAATTTATTATATCATTCTATTTATAGTAATGGCCTGTCGTGGAAATATGCCCATTTTTTATCAACGCACTATAATCTTGCTTTTGAACCATTTAAGTTGTGGAAGGAAGAAGGGGCTCGTCGGTTTCCTATAGGCAATTCTAACTGGTAAAATCCCCATTTTCTATCACTTTGTTTGAAATAAATATGCATATGATAACAACCCAGTATTACATTCACTTCGCTTCACTTTCCATTTTTATGTTCAACGTCCACATGCATTCCTGAAAATAAGTTTCTTACTGCATAGCGCCTTTCCTTAACTGACTGAATAAAATCTAATCCAGAATTTTCTTGCTTTGTTTTTGAAAACAGCTAGTAACTGTCTTGTTAAAACTGTTAATCATAATTTGAAGGCTTCTATTTAATATCAGTCATCCCAGGTAGGCCACTAGTTTTTATGCTAAGTTACTCTGTTGTTGTTGTTTTTGTTGTTGTTTTCATAAAAAATTGTGTTACCGGTATTTCTCAAACAAGACTATTTACTTTAATTATTTCGTGAGTTAATCATTAACAACAATCACATTTATTGCATTTAACACAAAGTGCTTATAGCTAACCAATAAATATTAAGTGGTAGACATTTATCTGAGAGGCAGAGTAAAAACTGAATGTAACAGAATATTATTTTCAAAATATTATTGTCTTTCTTTTACAGCTGAAAATAAACTTCGCAATATGATAAGTCGTTTTCAAATTCCCTGTCATAAATTGTTCAAATTTTATTAATACTGCGCCAATAATCATTAACCAATATAATGTCGTTGTTGATAATTCATGAAATGTTTCAAGTTCCCAAGTTTTATCACAACATCTCACTGAAGCTGTCCAGTGTGCTGGAGGAGGTTGGTGTAAATGAGAGGATGATAAACAAGAGGAGGAGATCCATGCTATTGGAGGAGACTCTTTTCAATATCCCATACAGACTGCAAGGCTTAAACAAATTTCATCACATCTTTGGTAGCCAGACAGAGGTAACTAACACACCAGGTCTGCGGTCTGACACCGACAATTTTATAAGTGACCATTTCTGGAACGTGATACAGAACTGGGAGGAGTGGGAACCAGGACTCAATAATCTGTTCATGATTCAGGACGAGACCACTCCTCCAGGTTACTGTATGCTGCAGCGGTTCCATCATGTTCAACCTTTTCCTATGACTGAAATACTTGACATATTTGATGTCAAGTACGGAAGAGATAGAGTATTATTGAATAACACAATCCGGAACAGATATCTTCTCTTCGGACGCATGAACAATGGCCCAGCCGGAACTGATAAAGGATTTTGTGATCTAGTTGGTGATCTAGATTATGTCATAGCATACCCATTAAAAACATTACCCCCAACTTGGTAACAACAACAGACGCAGCAAGGAATCCTGTCACAAGATATGAAGAGATATATTGAATCTAAACCATGTTATGTTGTTCCAGCAGGCAGAAAAGACAGTTCTTTTGAAGATTCACAGTGGAGAATATCAACCTCTCACACTGAGAGATGCCTGATGTTAAACTTGAACGTTACACAAATAAAATTTTACGTTATGTTCAAATATTTATTAAAAACTTATCTCAAACATCCTGAGGAACAAGGATTGTCTAGTTTCATCTGTAAAAATTTACTGTTAATGTGCATCAACAAAATCCATCCTTGTGTATGGTGTCCTTACAATTTACTGAAAATCTTCACATTTTGTCTCCTTCAGTTAAAAAGGAGCATATCACGAGAATATGGTCCGCATTTTATAACACATGATAATAACTTAATAGCAAGGAAATTTACTCCAGAAGTCAGAGATTGGTTATTGGAGAAAATTCATTTTTATACAAAGCACATGGTCTTGCTTTTGTTGGAATAAAGATAGATGGCCTGGGAAATTTATTGCTAACTCGACTAACCACTCCAAGTCACTGTATCGTTGTAAGAGATTTTACACATCAAGCCGCGGACATGTCAGACAGCTTACTACATTCGTTAGCTCGCACTGTAAGTGACATACATAAAGATCTTCTACAAGAAATAACAGGGAAAACTTGCCAAAGGTGTATGGTAAACACATTTTTGCAGTTCGTCCAACATGCCGACAATCTTGAACAAGAATCACCCCGCCTGCTGCCACTAAGTGTTAATAGTATGATAACCACATTACAGCAGATCATCCAACATGACGACAATCTTAGACAAGAAGGACCTCGCCTGCGGACACCAAACTGTAATATTATGAATGCCATATTTGCGCAACTCTCCCAACATGCCGACAATTTTGAACAAGCAGCACCTCGCCTGCTGACATCAAGGTTTTATAGTACGATATCCATATTACTGCAGTTTATCCATAATGGCGACGATCTTAAGCGAGCAGCATCTCGCCTTCTGACACCACTTATCTGCTCCTCACTAGGATCTGTGATAGCATCAAGAGACATACATCAGGATCATTCTGTATCACCTGAGGCTCTCACTTGGCTCGCGCTGGGACTGAACTCCGATGTTGCCTCCAGTAGACTGAAGCTGGCGTCTGTTTATTACTGTGTTGGTGATTTAAATAACAGAAGATATGCTGAACAAATTAGCAGATATATATGATCAAAGTACAGTAGAAGCGGCATGTTCTTGCAATGAGAGAATAGGAGTTTGCTTTTTATCAGAAAAGTTTAAGAATTATGCCAACACACACAATGAACTTGCAATCCAACATATTGTTGCATTCTGTGTAAAATTCATCCCAGATGAAGTCCATTGTCAACCAAAAGAGCTGCAGTATGAAATGTTTAGAACTACGCGGGAGGACCGAGGATACAGAGATTTCAGATATGATCTGTGGATGGACTGGTCAATAGTGGATTCACTTCCTTATCTCTATTTTCTGCAGTACAAGACATGTAGCCATACCCAGGGATATGACAAGCAGCAACAAGCACTCAAAAACCTTGCCTTATCCATTCACACAACAAAAAACCTCAAACACAAAGAAACAGCTCTGAATCTTCTAGGCCAGTGTTACCAGCAAGAGAACAGACATACAGAGGCTTTAGTGTTACATAGATTCCTTAAATGTTCGACATACAAACAACGCTGTTAAACTCGACATTTGCAGGCTCCTTTATGCCCTATGCACTCGAATAAATAAATATGCGTAACAGTCTCAACACAGCAAAGCAAAATGACATTATTGTTTTTACTGTACAAACATTTTATAATTTGAAGTTTCTAGTATTTCAGAGCACGTTAAAAGAGGAGTTGAAAATAAAATAAAACTTCTATTCAAGGGCTGTTTAGTGTTTACGCTATCCTTTCAGTGTCGGAAAATAATAAATTAATTACAATAATACAACATTATCTTACAATCCCATTCAACCTTTTCAGGACGAATTACGGATCTTGTATTATACTTACATTTAACAATTACTGGATGATTATTAATATGTGTAAAATTCCGAATCGAGGAAGTATAGAGGGTTTCCAAGAAAATATATTTTGTGCGAAAATTTACTTTTTGTGCAGTGTTCGAGACTTTTGACTTCGCAACTGAGATAATCGTTACAGAAATTTATTGTGTAATGAATCTTTTTTTGCATGCAAAATGCAAGCCTGTGAAAAAACACCCGCGTCTACACGCGGAAAACCAAATAATTGGCCACCGTTTTTACTTGTCGATTCGAAAAAACAATGTATTATCATATATTTATAGATAGGAGTAAATAATGGATATCGAAGGATAAATTCTTACATTTTGGCTTATGATATTAAATATTTAAATGCAATGCTAAAACAATTCCGGGTCTACGTTGAACTTCTCAATTTTAGCAGGGGTTTTTTTCCAACAAACTTCTCGCAATGTTCTTCCCTTACGTTCTTTCTTTACGAGATGACGCAAATCGCAGAGGACACCGACCTCGCAAAAGAAATTTAGCCCGTTGACACTGATGAAGGACAAATAATGATGTATCCTCTGGTTAATCCGTTCAGAAATTAAAGCTATATTTAAATCTGATTATTTTTCTAACAGAGTAAAAAAATCCATTACAACCAATAGCGCACGCACCGAACACCAACATTATTGTTCAATTCTGAAAATATAGCATTTTATAAGCCTAAAAGTTGAATAATATTATTCTCTTATGTTCTTAGAGAATAATTCAATGTTAAAAAATTCTCAGAATTTTTAAGTTATTTTATTCCGATTAGTTTTGTTCTATTATTTTCAGTTTCATTTGTGAAATTAAACGTAGGTGACACAGCCTCCCCTCATAGCCAAAGTAAAAGGGGAGGAAGAGAGAGCATGGGTTGTAAGATGATAAATTTGAAAATAGTCACCACAGACAAAAATTATTAACGAAAATAATCAATTTTTTCATAGTTTTTATAGCCCTTTTACATCAATAGTGTATCAAGGGACTAAATTGTCCTATATGTAAACACTAGTGGGCATGATTTGCATGCTTTTTGCATGGGTGGGTGACCTATTTGGACAATTGATTATGATTTGATTTTTATTTATCAGTTTATAAGAGCAATATTTTCAAGTTATTTTGGAAAAAAACAAAACTGGTTGGTCCTAGAGGGAACATTGAACTGGGTATTGTAATTAATTAGTTCGGATTTATTTAAGTGGAAAGTCACTTGACAAAATAACATTGGAAACTCCCATTACATTATTGATAATAGCAAATGCAAATCTGGTGGAATTAAATCACTCATATGTTTAAATTGTAAGTTGTCGGTTTGCTACCTGTCGGTGTAAAAAAACAATTTGGTTGTTTGGCTTTGTATGTTTCATGTATGTTCAGGAGTTCAAATATGTTTCCTAAATGCCAAGCAACCATTTGACAGGCTGTGGCTGGATTTTTTTCTAATTTCAATATAGACTCTTGTGAAACTTATACTTTGAGATGAAATGTTGTATCAACTTTAATGGTTTACAGAGAACCAGAGATCGAGGAATAAGTTCTCACATATTTTATAAGCGTTTCGGAATATATTTTCCAACATGTTTGCATTCTATGAAATAAAACGATGCAATGCAGTATTTAAGATCATTTTGAAAATCACTTTTTTGTGGGTAAGTACTTGGTTATACTAGGACTTTACTTGACAAATTGTGACTCAAAGGAAAATAAATATATGTATTACAAAACATTACAGATATAAAATACTTTTATTCACAAACATATTTAGAAATGTACAAGAACACTTTCACGAAACCTTCTTTTGAATTGCATGTTGTTTTTTAAAGATTCAATTCTTTTTATCAGTATATACATAATTCTATATAAAAATATAAATTTAACATACTTTCTGGCTAACATATGTTATTATAATTGGGTGAATACAAAATATAAAAATATAATGAGTTAAACATTTATTTGTTTTGTTAAAATATTCTGTTTTCTTACTGTAAATATAACAAATCAACAGAGAACTATTTAAACATAACAACATTAATAACACAGATTTTGATTGCTTTTGTACATTTAACCCTTATTTCATATAAACATGTTTAATGCCTGTAAGACCAGGGTAAATCCAGATCATATTGGCACATCCGTGCTGTCTGATCAGGATCTTCACAGTTCGCTGTTAGATACAGGTGGTTATTTCTGATCAAGATATGACTAGTTTAGATCCAGATCAGATGGCAAAGTTGTATCAGCTGTTCTTGATCTACACTGGTTGCACACTCACTTAAATATGTATATATGGAATAGAGTAAATAATTACCACTTAGCACAACTTGTAATTGTTTTTGTAATTGTTATTGGGCTGTTTAAAAAATAAATGGCTGGAAAAGTGACAAAATAGTGAAAAATTAAAGTTCGTTCAAATTCCAAACATGTTATTCTGAATTTTTTGCTTATTGAAACTGAGTACAAAACTGAAAGATTTTTGAAATCGGTTAACTGGTTGCTGAGATATTGTCATTTGAAAAATGTCAAAAATGTCAAGTGAAGCGAAAAAACTGTAAAGAATTTAAGTTCATAAAAAGTCCAAACTGGTTGGTCCATATTTTTATACAGTCTTTACAGTGATCAAAATCAATCAAGTTATACCCATATGTGGCAGAATAAATATTTTATGGAGCTTTATTGACCTATATAAAATAAATCAAAGAATTTTAATTTATATGCTTAAAATACAAGTCTTACTGTTTTTTATTATTTAAATGTGTATTTCTGTTAAAATACATATTGAAGCATCAAATAAAAGTGATTTTGAACTTGTGCTATTACATAAAGATAAAATATTCATGTTGTTAAAAAAGTGTGTCACACTCCTGACAACCACATAATTGCAGTGTACTAAAAATGTTTCACTAAGGCCATTCCTGTTTGTCACAATTTAACAAAACATGACATACACTTTTAGGAAAAAACATGCTCTTGTTTTCATGTAAAGAATGTGTTGACAGAATATTGCAATATTATGTCACACTCCTGGCAAATTTAGCTGACATTCCCTGAAGGGAGCTGCAGACAAATATAATTTCAATAGAGTTGATAATATTATGATTATTGCATCTAGAAACATGAAACTTAATGATACACAAAACATTTCTTATGTACTATTAATCTTAAAAGTCCTATAAATTTATAAAGCGAAGAGGTATTGTTTTTCTTGAGGTATTTTCTTATCTACCATGCTTGACTTAATAGCATATATTTTGATTACTTTAAGTATAATATGCTCAATTTTATAATTATTTGATGGCTAATAAATGCACCTTTAACTAAAACAACACTAAAACTTGTCTTTACTCAAGCTTTTTGAAAATAAATGGTCTGAACAAATGTGATTTTGAAAAGTGTCACACTTTTTTGTCACACTCCTGACATTTTTTGCCCTTTATTTTAGAATATTTTTTTAATGGATGGTGCTGTTTTGATGAAACTTTACAAATCTTTAAAGGGCATGATGAGACACTTCTGCAAAGTAGCCCACATATCTAATTCACTTATTTGGGTCAAGTGACTGCATTTCATTTCTTAACGAAGCAGCTCCATATTGCTAAGCACAAATGTATTACAACATAATCACAATTAATTAATAAACCGATAAATGAGAAATACAGAAAAAGTTTGTCAAAGACTGAAACTATAAGAATTGAATTTCATGTTTCTGCATTTCATCAATGTATTAACTGTCAGAATGTTAACTCCTAATTTTAACATAAAAAGCTTGATTTTTATGCAGATAAGGGGTAAACATTCCTACCTCGGTGAAACACATAAAAACTCAATTTAACTCTTAAAGGCTGTTTTGTGAATTTTAGGAATAATTAACCATAAATCAAATGTTCCTTATGAATTGAGACAAACAAATTGATGAATTTTGATTACACGACTTGAGACTGTGTACTGTTCCAAGCTTAACATTATTTACGTAAGAGATTCTTGGGAAAACTGTTTAACATCAGCTTGCTTGAGTAATGTTTTTGGCCGAGTTCAACCATCTATAAATAATGTTTTTGATTTTCCATTACATTAATGAATTGAAAAGCATGATGATCCAGCTGTGCCATCTAATCTGACAGGATCTGCACTGTTCGATTATTGATTTATTAGGTTATTTCTGACATAAAAACCAAACAGTTCAGATCCTGATCAGGCATCACAGATGTGCTTGCTGATCTGGATGTACACTGGTCACACATGCAATAAAATGCATATAATTATATGAGGTAAAGGTCTACAATAGAAATATAATTGCCACATAGATTAAACGTTCAATTCCAATCACTCTATCCTAACCATAAAAAATTATCATTCCAGCCATTTACTATATTTAGAAAAACAGGTCTTAATCCTTTTTAAATGCTTGAAAGAAACCCAGTTTTAATTTTGGAAAAAAAGATTATTTGGTGAAAAATTTAAACAAAATCTATCAACATTGGGACAAAAACAACATCTCTAACAAAGGCAAAATTAATAACTTTGTGGAAAAAATATTTGTTTCTTAAATGCTACAAAACTACAAAATACATTAAGTACTGTTAACTCAACAAAATCATTCTCCTTTGTGCAACACAATGTACAATTATTCCTCAAAGGGATGCTTCAAATATAATCAATTGAACACTTTGACATAGACAAACGTAACAAAATATTTTGTTCCACTATCAAGATTTAATTTCTCGGTTGCATTCAATAAAAATATCTAAATAATTGCATAGAACAAAATGTAAAAAAGCACAACAATTTTTTGAGTATTTACAGAGTTGCATTTAAATAAGTAAATATTTAACATATCTTTCATACAACATTATGTAAGTGTTGTAAGATTTGCAATATAACAAACTTACTGTGTAGAAAAATACTCTTAAAAATAATTTTAATAAAGCACAATGCAGTATTCTATTAAAAATATATGTTCAAATGTAGAAATATTCACTTTAGACAACAGGAATGCTGAATTAAAATACCCATAATAATCATACAATCAACATCTGAAAGGTCATCAGTAGCTACCCCTATATTTTATGTGGATTCATAATTGTGCTGGGGTGGGCGGTGACATTCTCTATACGAGCCGACATTTTTCTTTGAAGTCGCATTTCATTGACAGATATTATCGCTGTTTACCTCCATTTTCAAAAAATGCAACCTCCATGAAATTAACAGGAAGGCAGATCAAAGCAAAATGTACATCAATGAACTACCGACAGGTTTTAAAACATGACTGGGAATAATTTTTTGTTTCTTTCTGAATTGTACGGATTATGTGATATAGATTATAGAGAAAATCGAATTTAGTAATGGATCAATGATAAAATTAAACAGTAAGTATGCATTCACAAGTTTGCCCCGGGCTGTTATCTGTCACTGGGAAAGGTGTTAAAACACGGTTGTTTTAGGGGAAAAATGGATGCATCATTTGTGTACATGTTACAATTGTGACTTCCGGTTTCGATTTATTTGCAGTTTTACGATCAAAAATGACTTCCGGTTTCAAATTTTCGCCGTTTCATGTTAAAAAATGGACTTAGAAGAAAAAATAGGGGATCCACGGTACGACCGCGTTATAATGGAGCGCGGAATTAAAGGAAGCGCGTTATAAAGAGTCCGCAGTGTACATGTACACTGTTACTTGGCTATGGTGACCCTGCTGTTCAAAACCACTTTTTTTGCATATGACTGATATGATGGCCAAAGATCATATAACTGAGATTGGAGACTTGACTCAAATCTCAAGCATCTGATTGGCTGAAATGGCAACCAAAAGCCATTTCAACCAATCAGATGCTTGAGATCTGAGTCTGGTCTCTTAATTAAGTTTTATGATCTTGGGCCCTTTATTGGTTTTCGACATGTTTAATGTTACTTGTGAATGATAGTGTCTCTAGCTGGGAGCGAACCCGCACCGTCACGGCGACAGCGCCTAGCCATGCAATTCCTGCAACGTAACCAACTGAGCTAACCGGGACAACGCCAAAAAACGTTGATCGGATAGCCCTGATATACGTAACAATCACTGCATGACATCGGTAAAGTGTTAATTTACTGATAACAGTACTGACTAAATGTACGGGGAGACTTTTTACGGCCGCCACACTGCACAAATAGCGCTACTGTGAATTTCAAATGATAGTGTCTCTAGCTGGGAGCGAACCCGCACCGTCACGGCGACAGCGCCTAGCCATGCAATTCCTGCAACGTAACCAACTGAGCTAACCGGGACAACGCCAAAAAAACGTTGATTGGATAGCCCTGATATACGTAACAATCACTGCATGACATCGGTAAAGGGTTAATTTACTGATAACAGTACTGACTAAATGTACGGGGAGACTTTTTACGGCCGCCACACTGCACAAATAGCGCTACTGTGAATTTCAAATGATAGAGATAAACCACATGCTATGATGTATGGAACAATCATGAATGAGAAATTTTTTTTCTTTTGCTTTTTTAAAATAAATAATAAACAAGAGCCATGTAACACATGGTTAAATCCCCCCCGCCGGAAAAAGTAACCTGAAGATTGTACTTTCATATAATTTACCTGGAAAGGAAATCCTTTTAAATTTGGAGTTAAAATTTTTAAACAAAATTTATCAAGTAAATCTGATAAAGGGGAATAACTCTAAAAATAGGCAAGGTAGAGTTATTGGACTTGCACACTGCACTACCTACTGTGCTCTGTCAGTACATGAAATTTTAATAAAATCCCTCAAGTAGTTTTTGAGTTATGCTCCAGACAAAATTTATCAAGTAAATATGATAACGGAGAATAACTCTAAAATAGGCAAGGTAAAGTTATTGTTCTTGCACACTGCACTACCTACCAATGATCTCTGTCAGTGTATGAAGTTTGAATAAAATCCCTCCAGTAGTTTTGGACTTATGCTCCGGGCAAAATTTATCAAGTAAATGAGATAAAGGGGAATAACTCTAAAAATAGGCAAGATAGAGTTATTGTTCTTGCACATTGCACTACCTACCAATGAGCTCTGTCAGTGTATGAAGTTTGAATAAAATCCCTCTAGTAGTTTTGGACTTGCTCCGGACAAAATTGTTTCGGACAGACGCACTCACGAAGGGCATTTCTAATATCCCCCACGCCTTTGGCTGGAGGATAATAACAAAATACAATTAAATACATTGGTTAAATGTGATATATATTGTAATCAAGAAATAGTATCTATTTTGTACAGTTGATTTAAATGGGAATGTCTGGCCCTTAAATACTGCTGTGATTGAGGAGGTAACTCTGCAGAACCTTATTAACCACTCAAAAACTGATTACTCAGGCCAGATTTCAAAACAATATAAACTGTCACAAGTAATTGACTGTAGTTTGGCATCCTAAGCTAAACAGAACATAATTAAAGAATCATTTGTTTTAAGAATGAGGAGTCTTGAGTGTTTGACATCCTGGCATATTTCACAAGATAAGCCACATTAAAATTTGCAGTTTGAAAAAACAAGTAACAAAATAAGATTTCTTTAAATGTTAACCAGTCAAAAAACCAGTCAAAAAGCTGGCCAATCCTAGAGCATCTTTTGAAAAGGTGGTCTTTGCTTGCAGGTGGTCTTTAGCACAGTATCTGACTGTATCTTCATAGTCTGGTTCCCAAACATATGATGTCTAAGCTGATGGTTCAAGTTCTGTAATCTTGCTTGTGTCTGTGCTGGTCTGAGATTTCTGGGCGCTGTCGAACATCTGTGCCGATCTTCGTCTACGGTTCCTGAAGAAGCGTAATACATACAGCGCGACTTGCAGGAGAAACACCAACACACAACTCCAGGCTGCTATCTGTCAATAAAAAGATATCAACAAATTATTCAATATGTTATAAAGAGTTACTGGTGAAACAAGGCATAAGACTGTGTCAATTACTTGAAATTTGTCTATATTTAAAAGGAAAGATCTATTTGAAGATGTGATTCATAACTATGGCTACTACACAAAGACATATATCACACTCAGAACAACATCTTCCTATACAGATGTATTATAAAAACATAATGTCCCAAAAACTTGAGGTCGGATCAAAGAAAGACTGCCTGCCCCCCCCCCCCCCCCCCCCCCCAACACCTTTCTGGAAATCTTGCATAAGAAAAGAGCTCAGTTTATTTAACCCATTCCTTCATGTACATGCCATCATGGCATGGGTAAACAGTGTAGATCCAGAATAGCCAGCCTGATGGCATGAATGCACTGGCTGATCTGGATATACACTGTTTGCACATACGTAAAAAGGTGTATGTATTAAGCAAAGGATTAATATTCAGTAATTCTGTTGACAAGATCAACAATGAAAACAAATTGGAATTCAACCTTTTCCAAAAATTGCTTGGGGAAAACCAAAATTCAGGAGATTGTATGTTTCTGGGATTTCTGAAATCTAAGTTTATTCCAGGAGAATCCCACAAAATTCTGGTGAGTTGGCACGTCTGGTCATATCCCATGGGGTAAAGGGTTAAATTAGAAACGGAGAGAGAACGTTAGAGTATTTTGTCATTTATTATCACCTACCTGAGCAACAGCCATTAGTGAGTAATACGGTCCACAATTATAATATTCGCCAGTAAGTGTATTTTGCCACGGAAGATTCTGCTCAAAAGAGCAGCTGAAATTAAAAATTAACAGTTCTGTCCATGTCTGTTATGTATTTTTCTTCACTATTTTTTAAATAATAAATAGCTGCCAGAGATATATGATTTATATCAGAGGATTTATCTTGGGTCAGAATTCAGATGTACAAGGATATGTAACGAGTTGTATACTCCTGAGTCTTATATATTATATGATATCTAGGCATCTACATTGTTGTAAACAAATTAAGAGCTTTGAAAACAACCGTACTTCTTCACTGAGTAGGTTTTTCAAGTGGCTTGTTACATGAAAAATCATAAGTCATATCAAATAGCAATGACATAAAATGGTTTTAATCCCCATTGTTACAGTGCATTGTCTTTGGAGATTCATGGCAGTTGTGTTAGAATGTCAATTAAACTTCACTGATAAATAATGTTGATGTTGTTTTTCACCTTTGATTTAAGTTATTAACAACAAAATATCTGCCAACATGATGACATTTCATTCATGACATTACAAAAACCATTACATTTATCTTTATGTTTCCAACACACTTATCATAATGCTCAGCCAATCTCCTTCGCAGAGTCGTCGTTCCTTACACTCACTTTACACCTCTGTGAAAGGCTCAACATCAAAATTTTTTCAAACTAAGCAACATTATTTTATACACCCTCAGTCAACAAAAGCTATTTTAAATGTAGTTGGTGAACTACTTTTTGAGTTATATTACACAGTGAAGTGGTACGCAGATGTAAACAGACACGTAAACATGGGAGAAACATGATAGTTCATTTTAAGATGAAATATGATAAAACAGAACAAGCTGCATTAAGCTCTGTTAGATTTAGCACAACAAAAGGGAGATTTAATCATTAGTTTGTCAGATGGACTGTGCACAACGTTGTCATGTGATGTTTATGAGTATGCAAGTTTACCACAAGTTTTGGAACACCATGGTCACATAACTAAAGGTCATGTGAGCCCGAAAGTCCCAGAGTTGAATGTAATAAGCCTATAGTGTAAGAGAGTGAAGCTCAGCCTGTGTAAATACAGTCATTGCTTAAGATTATTAAACTAAGAATGGAGACCAGGTGCAGGGTGTAATATGGCCTTTCCCAGCATTAGTGAAAACACAGATTAAACACTGATTTTGCACAAGTAAAGACGCCTCTATGTAAATTTTTTTCAATCTTACCTGAAATCTTCGTGTTTTTTTGTGAGTTTTTCTGTGCGTTCCTTGAGTTTTTCTGTGAGACCATTACAGAACTGCATGAATCCCACTGACAGCATACAACCTACGATAAGCGTACCAAATGCATGCAACGTGTTGACAAGAATAAAAGGCATAACCCACATCTGGGATCTGTAATAGACACAATATGGCATGTTACAAGAGCTTTCACAAGTGATGCAATTTATTTTATGATAGAAGTAATTTAATTTAATTTAATAATTTAATTTAATAATTTGTTGTTTTTTTCTTAAAAAAGAACATGGCATTGCGTTTAAAATTAAAAGGTGTAAATTTTAAATCATGTTTGAACTGACTTCCCTTTTGGATGATTTTTTGAAAGTGCAAAAGTAAAAACGTCAATGCAAAATCTAGTCAAGGATGCTCAATTCTGACTGGTCAGTTATTATGAGAATTTGCCTCAGTATTAAATAATCTAAGCAGCGAGATTTTTTAGTGCCATTGACCTTACCCTATCTCAGGATTCTTTGTTGATCTGATCACTGCATACGCATTGTATAATCCAGTTCCTAATCCATAAAAGATCAGAGCAAAAACACTGTAGTAGATAGGAAAGTTGCAGTTGGTATCCCTGCTTGACATCATTACAAAATGAGTTTCATTCTTCCAAACAAAATCGGAATACAATATACACTGCCCTTGCCAGTTTGTCTGAATTGTAAAAATACACGAGTCTTATAAATATAAATTTTGCATATTTTTGGCTAATCTAGGGAAACTACTTATTTCTCATGTGATCTGTAGTAGTGTCATTATCAGGCAGCCTAGAAAGCTCAATGGTAGAGCGACGACATAGTAAGACGGAAGATTGAGATTCGATCCTGGTCGAGACCTACACATTTTCTTCCTCCTATTTCATTTGGAGGCAAATGTTTATTGATTTACCATTGGAGCTTTACTGGGCAAAGCATTGGCTGGAGTAGTCGATCCAACCTGCACTGTTATATGTAGACATTTGCCAATTTAGTCCTTGTCTCATTTAGAAGGGAGGAATGTAGTAGTGTCCTTATCAGGTGTCCATGGAAAAAAATAGTAGAGTGACGGCAAGGTAAGCCAAAGGTCCTAGTCGAGGCCTACACCTTTTCTCCCTCCTTTTTCAGAACCACTACTCATACTGACAGAAATTTCAGCATAAATAATATTATACCCAGTTTGTACATCATCCATAAAATCAATCATATATAAGTATAAATATAATTTTGCTTTTGTTAGTTTCTTTAAAGCTCTCGGGCCAATATTGCTCTTCCGGGCCGATATCACCTCCCGGCCCTTGAACACCGGTTAATAACCTCTTAGTATCTGATTTCATTATCTTTCTATTGTTCATTATTTAAGGGTCCACTACACTCCTCCTTGCACGTGCATCGATATAACGGAAAAAAATATAAAAAGCTCAATAGCGAAAAAGTGCTGTTCAATGAATTGTGTTGTGATTGTTTCGAACAAAAACGCTTAAAAGTGTTAATGTAAAAGTTAATTACATTTGTTTGTTCTAGATTATTTAGTTGCTTATTTAAATTGTATTGTTATCTGTTGTGGGGAAATGAAAATCACATAAAATAGTAATGCATAATCCCAGAAGATTAATCCTATTATACTTTTTAAGGGATCTAGCTATAATGTGCTATTATATAAAATATGCTGAAACTGCATATACGCCTTTCCAATAATTCGATGAATTTATTTGGTTACCTCCCCTGTCCAGTCACGTGACTGCTTTACAGGATAAATGATTGCTCGCTGTAATAACGTAATAGGAAATATGTACCTACAACTTTCTTTTTTATCATAAAATTCTTTTTTGAAAAATGTATTTTCTCTTTGAATTAGTAATAATACATCAGCGTGATGATATTTTTGAAAATAATTTATAAAACAATCAGGTTTCTGACTAAAAGTGTCAATTCATTATTCCTCGCATTAGACACTAAACGACCTGAACTAACAGACAGTCGCAGTGTTCTTTTCACGGCTTAATTGAGTCTCGTTTCCGGATTAGCGTGTCTATTCAACTACTGACATCATGTTGTGATTATGTCGGGGCGATTGATTTTGAAGGCGGCATGCCATAAACATGTCAAACTGTCTCGCAGTCACGGGGTCATCTATCAATTACTTAAAGGGCAGATATCATTGACCAATAGAGATCGTGTAATTTCTATTTGCAAGGTATCTACACCTCCCAATTTTTAAGTATTTCGGAGTCCTTTAACTACTGGATGTGCCAGCAAATATATTTGATTTAGCACTTAAATGGATTCTTAATCAACATTATGACACGTATAGAAACAAAAGCCGTCAATAAGAAACAAATCTTGTCAAAACATGTTATATAGGTTTAATTAAGAGTTTGGGCTTTTATGCCAAAATTACAATCTGTCAAACCTAAGAAATCTAAATTGGATATGCAACCATATTGTGATATAAATATTCTCATCTTTTTGGAAGCCGGCATCTAAATCCTTGGATTTTATTCTACGAATGATACTTCTACAACAAACAACTAGATTACCGATCCTGTTTTATTTCAAGACAGAATCAATCATATTTGGTTGTGAAATATACGTAACATTTTAAATATTCAAATTATTTACACGTTGACCATAAACGCCTTAATTTTTTAGGACAATTCTATTGTTCAAATGTGTAAGTATCAACAAATTCAGATTGTATTTTTTCAATTTTTTTTTGTCTACAGATCATGTAACCAGATGTTGACATATCACGATTTCCGGATAATAGCGCATTACTAGCCTTAGCAATTTGCAACATTTACACCAGTACAATATATTAAAATATATAAAAGATATAAAGAAGAAATTGTTGTACATAATTGGTAAAATTAATGCTTATGTTTGTCCAAATTGCGTTTCATACTGCCTACTATCAACAAGAATGGTACATGTTCTTATATCATTAAAATCTAAATATCTAACAAATAGTAAACATAAAAGGTCTGGCTAGAATAACAGACCAGCAACTTATTTTTTCACCGCCGGCGACGAACGCAGACCTGCAATATAGCGGATAAGGTTAGCTATTATGTGCTTAAGCCATTAGCCCGATCGTTCAGCTATCCTGCAGAGCCTCGGTTTGGATTGATTTTCGGTCGCGGGAAGTAACTCGTACAGGACTGCGAAACTGTTTATTGGAAAGGCGTATATGTGATATCTACGGAAGAGTATACTGACCCCCGTTATATCTTTTGTATAGATAGGAGAAAAGTATGGAGTTATAAACTACAAACATGATTCAAATCAAGAAAGTTATATTTTACGCAAAACGTATCTGTGATTTTATTATAATTTAAATATTTTGAAAAATGATGTTTTTTGTTTGATGTCAAGATATGTTTGTATTAAATAACTTGCAAAATTAAAAAAAAATATTCTGTCTAATTTACAGCATATCAAAATTGTTAAACATATATATTAATAATATATAATTGTATGCTATCATCTGCCATAAAAAGTTAGGTTGTTCCGTTGGGGCCATAATTGTTTCGCCCTGTCGACCTCTTGGGCGGGACCGTAAAAAGCAACAACACGATTTGAGACGATAAGAGGTAACGAAAGTACGATGCTGGTAGATACTAGCATGCTACTTCCGCGACCTCGCATAGTTGTTTTTGTGTTCTCGACATCGTGTTTTCTGAGGACAGCGAGACCATGAAAACGTGAAAATGGCGAAGAATTTGTCGAAATGGCGAAACAACGATGGCCCCGTAGGAACACCGTAGTAAGTTGATACATTAGGAGGAATATGTAATTTTCTATTTCTCTCAAATTATATATTATAGTTATCGTATAAGTCGTGTTCCAATTTAAGATATATTATATTTATGATATAGCAAGCTGTTTGTTACAATAATATATATATTTCACAGAATATTATTTCGATTTTTAAGAAGGAAATTGTATTTCAGTTAAAATAAACACAGGACTTCTGGTCAGATAACGTTATTTACAGCAATAAAACTAGGAGATAAATATAAAATATATGTATACGTTTAATAAAAATATACAAATATATACTGATATTATGTATATTCCTTACAATTTTACCCTTATAAAAGATTTAAGGGGGGTCAGTATACTATTCCGTAAAAAGCAACACAAATGCCATTTGAATTTGGGTATGAAAACTGGAATGGTTAATTGACACAGTTTTATATATCTTCATTTAATTTTATATATTTAACTGATTCATCACTAGCTGTCTTGCAGATACATAAAACATATAATTCGGGTTCTTTAATGAATTATTGATATATTGTGTGTTTGAATTTATTGTATTAAGGCAAGAGGGCGCGACTTACTAGCTTCGTTTGCAAAAGGGCGGAGCTTAAAAGGGGCATATATCGTTTTATTTAGACATCGTAACTGGACGGCCCCCTAATTGTTATCCTGCTAAGCTGTTTATTGGTCCCAGATAGTTGATAGGTCTAGGGGCGATTACAGATAATGGGAGATAAGAGACCTTATAAAATATTTTGATAAGACCTGTCATGGAAATATCATACAGTTGTTAGTTTTTCTATCAGACATTTTTGTACCAAAACCCTTTTTTTCTTAAGGGTGTTTTATTTTTTTTATATAAATACACTTAACCAATGTTCTGACTACATCGATAAAAAACAATGAGACATGAATTTTCGTTTACGGAAAATATAACGACAATTTTGTGACTTTTGGTTTTACTCATTGATTAAATGTCAGTGTTTCTAAACGCGTGAACAGAATTTAATAAAGGTTTCATACAAAAAAGTGAAAATGAAGTATCTCATAATATTACAATTTGAAGTGTATATCCCGAACCCTTGCTGAGAAATTAAAAAATACGATTTGTGTAGTTAGAACATTGTAACGTGTAAATTAGTTTCGAATATTTGTATCCTTCTGAACAGAATGAAATGTGATTCTCAATGAATACAATAATTATCAATGTGATAAACTTTATTATCTTTTTGGTTTATTACAAATCACAAAAGTAACAATTAATATACACAAGTAATAGCTCATAAACTCATATATCTGATAGTCTAGATCATCTAGACGTTCTGTCATTGATCAGTGTCACACTGCTCTGACGAACGTCTAGAGACATCGCTATATAAAAAGTCTGACCGACAGGTGGCGCTGTTGTATGGTAAACAAATCCAAAATCAATCGCGATTTCTAATGAAATTTGTTAACAGTGCTTCAACCGTATTTCTCCCACACTGGGCAAAGTGAAATTAAGGTAATAAGATATCGAGCTACAAAATCAGGTATATGGTTTATAAACAAATGACGTTTAAGAACTTGCCTACCCGATTTTACATAAATGAATACAAATATATGACTCGCCGTTGCTGCCTCTTCGTTATTATGCTATTAGACTGTCACGTTGTATAGGTGGACGGGTGGTCCAGTGGTAACGCTTTGGTCTACCAATCCAGAGGTCGTGAGTTCGAATCCCGAACACGGCACTTGAAATTTCTGTAATATACGTCTAGTGTTTCCCACCCAACTTAGTACTGGTTCACTTCCAGGAAGAAGAATTTCAGTGCGTGTATCGGTATTATAAACCGGGCACGTTAAAGAATCTGAGGGTCTCTTCGAAAAGAGCTGTGGTTGCCTACCCGGATTCCCTGTATCTGTATCTAAAAGCTATCTCTCTATAGTTATCTGCACCTGTCAGATTAATATCTATATACAGATATATGTGTGTAAATACTCAGTGGTGGTGTTGATATATACTTGTTGATATCATGAATATGATGTTAAGGGTAGCATACGCTGAATACAGCGATCTCCTATAATGCAGGTAAAAGAAAGTGTACATATACGAAAATCCTTATCCTCTGGTGAAGAGGTGTGCTCCTATGAATAAAGGAGGAAATTACAGAATACATACATACATACATATGGTATGGCAGTTGTCATTGTACGGTTATTGATAAAAAGTGAAGAATACCAAAATCTCTCAAACGGAAAAATGCAGTTCAGTCAAACTTTGCATAAATAAATCTTATTATGTATGTTTATTATTTATACGTTTAGAAAAGTTAGAACAGTAAAAAATAGTTTGACCTGAAAAATATTCCAACATTCTACAGCCAAACACAAAAACAAAGCAACACTTAACATCAAATTGAATGCCTTCCTCAGTTTACTTGAACGCGTCTTTGGGCGCAATAATGCAGTTAAAAATGCGTGCCCCCGTAGGATAATTATGTTTTATCGATTCCCAGCTGACAGGGCGACAGTCTAAAAATAATTTTCACAAGACAACAACGCCGTTCCATACTAATGCCCTAATTACAAGCCTCGTTTTGGAGTGTCTGATTTTTTAACGAACAATGTCTTCAGACGTACTGATCGCCATTGCGAAATCAGAGCGTCTGAATGATTGAGACTAATATATCTGACAGTTTTCATGAGTGATATCTTTATGTTTCGCGTGACAGATTTTCGCGCTAAAGATAATAATCACGCATTTTTTGCGCCACTTTATATTTCTAGCTCAACATGTGACTTAATAGTGCAATTTTTATGTGGTGTAGTTTTTGCGCATTTACCATGCGCAGGCTTTCAAGTGACCACAAAGAAAAAAGTAGGGATAAAAGTAGGGATTTTTTCCTAAAAAAGTAGGGAAAAGTAGGGATTTTCATAGCAAAAAAGTAGGGATAATAGGGCTGTCTACTTACCATTCAGCTGCAAAAAACATCTACTAACATGTTCATAGCACCTGTAAAGTGGTCTTCAGTGTCTCAACAGGGATTCCACAAGGATGAGTTGGGCATTAAACCTGGAATTGGTTAAGTTTTATTAGATCCAATTCCAAACACATATAACAAAAAATCGTATTACAAACATATCAACTGAAGTTTCGTGTAGCATGGATTATGTACACAGACTAGATTATTCAAAAGTTTAAAGGTTCTATAAAACATAACAAGCATAAAGGTAGTTTACATGGGAAAACAAACAAGCAATAATGGTGTACAGCATCACTTACAGTGTTCATAATACTAGCAGTTAGTATGCAGAGTTAATGTGCCTACATTATTCAAAAGTTTTAAACAAATGTTTAAAGCAAAACTAGCTAAGATGAAGTTTAAATGGGCAAACAAACAAGCAATAATTGTGAACAGTACCACATACCATGTTTACAATATTAGCAATTAGTATGCAGAGTTAATGTATTTATAGATTGAGTCATTTACTCAAAGCAAGAAAACAAGCAGGCTCCTTAACCACAGATTTAATTTCTTTGATTGTTTTTGGATACATTAAAAACCTGTAATGATAAACTGTTAGTATAGCAGACTTCAAAAAGACATACAGACACATAGGATGTGAGTTAAAAGTGAAATATGCATTTCAGGAATTGCCATACTCAAAATACACAGCCTCCCCACGCAGCAAAAAAAGAAGACAGATAAGAGGGCATGTGCATATAAGAGTATTAATTTCAAAAGGACACCACAAACAATTAACGATAATGAGAGCCCTAGGGGTTACCGCCTTGGAACGGTCAGTGGCAAAACAATTTGCCACTGGGGGTTTAAACCCAGTTTAGCTTTATGTTTCTACTACCTACCTGGCATTCTCTTGTTATTAAATGGGCATTAGTTTAATAGTCAATAGGTAACTTATACCCAACATTAATACCAAAAAGCAACTAAAAATGGAAATTATCACATTTTAGTGGCAGCATAGGAGTTTAAGGTTAGTCCTAGAGACACATGAAGCTTGCACATCTATTAACATGCAATTTACTTCAAACTAGTGAAAAAAGTAAAGCTCACTACACTAGATCCCTTATTCATTCAATGAAGATTTAGGTTCAAAATGATCACTGTGAGCTTTTAAATACTTGCCATTATGCTAAACTTACATAAAATGGCAAGTATTCACCCTCAGCAAGCATCATTGGGACATGAAGAATCTAGTCTGTGTACAAAAGCATTATATTTTATCATTATTCTGCAACTTTTATTTTTGTTATTTTTTCTAAAAAAATTTAAACATCTCACCTTGTCAGGCTTAATGTCTTGTCAGCTCCAACCATCCCCATAATGGAATCTCCCCGCACCACTGAAGACCAACTTCTGGTACCATCCTTTGTGTCATTCAATTATACTAGCAACTAGTGCTTAATCAAAAATGCAGAAAAATGTTTTAACTTTTATTTTAAACAAATTTATGTTCATGTAAGATTATTAAAAATTTTTTTAATGACTTTTTTCTTCAAAAAGTAGGGATAGTAGGGCTCTTTGAAAAAAAGTAGGGAAAAGTAGGGCCAAACACAGAAAAGTAGGGAAAAGTATGAAAAGTAGGGCCCGCTTGAAAGCCTGCATGCGCGAAACTTCTTCCCACGCGAAATATAATGTTAGCACGTTGGTGTAGTATTGTATAAGATTAGAAGTTATATACAGATATACTTCCAATAGAATGTTTGGCAATGAAACCTGAAACAATTCATAGCTAGCAAAGATATTAATATCACAGACAAACAATTACAAGCATACTTTAAAAATAAACTGATACCCCTTCTAGTCAGCCATGTCATTGAGCCGTCGCGAAAAAATCGCATAACACCCAATTGGACGAGCAACAATAGCGAAAGCGCTAACCATATTCTTAAAACTTTGACGAAGTGGAAGACGACGGACACAACCTAAATTTATTGAACTATTGTACGAGGTGATCAACGGACAAAAATCGAACGATGTCGCGCAATAAGAAATAAAGGGTACTATAAACTGGCGCCGGTTTTCTGATAGACATAGACGCGTGGTCAAATTTAACTGAACAACAACGAGAATCTAAAGAAAAAAGTTTCGCGAGGATAAAGGACGACAAAACAGTGGAATTTCAAGTAATGGCGACAGAACTTTAATGAAATAGATGAACGGAACTTTGAAAGCAACCAAACACAACAAATATGAAAATATTGCAGGCTCGGTTTGATTGAGCCTGTTCATGGGCAATAATGGGAATGCATAT
Source organism: Corbicula japonica (assembly GCA_038501625.1). NCBI lineage: Eukaryota > Metazoa > Mollusca > Bivalvia > Venerida > Cyrenidae > Corbicula > Corbicula japonica. The sequence goes on from JAZAYU010000027.1 coordinate 1,945,615, forward strand.
TACTACCCACGCCGCCTAGCGCAGGGTTGAGCGCAACTCAGTATTTTACACTATTAAATAGTTCAATTTCGATCCATCCCAGAACTTTAATGAAAACTCCAACGGCCGGGAAAAAACCAAACCAGGTTAAAAGAAAAAAAGCAGAACGTTCAACTAAAATGCAAAACGACAATTATAGACACAGTCGGATGAACGACCATTATGGTCGGACGTGGACCTTAAATAGGCCCCGACTATCTATACTGTAGTATCATTTGATTTCGCGGAGACGAATTTTCGCGTAAAACTCGAAAATAACATATTCGCGAGGGAATGAATTCGCGCAACTGTGTTTTCCTTTAAAGAAACCCTGTTATATGGTTAATTTCGCTGGGGTTGAATTTGGTCCTTAAATAGGCACCGATATATAAATTAAGACTGTTGTTTTACAATTTCATGTATTCTTTATTATTGATTTTTTGTTTGCACTCGTCAATCCTGATTTCTTTTCCATTGCGTACATGTGCATTTTCATTGCGTAGTCTTGAAACATATTTTTATTCACTGAGGTGTTTTCCAGTTATAAGTAATAATTGTACGAATATTTCTTTGATTATTTATAAGAGTTACGCCCTTAAGCTTATGCATATGTTCATTGCAATTACGAACACAAAGTTAGTTGAAGATCGTGGTTTTCATTTTCCATTGCGTACATGAAAATTTCCATTGCGCACGAAATATCTACACAGTCGGATGGGCGATCATTATTACAATGATCGGACCTGATCCTTAAAAAGGCCCCGACATACGAAATAAGACGGTTGTTTTACAAATCTATGTATTCTTTATTATAGTTTTGTTTGTTTGCACTCGTCAATCGTGATTTCTTTTCCATTGCGTAAATGTGCATTTCCATTGCGTAGTCTTGAAACATATTTTTATTCCAGTTATAAGTAATGATCGTACGAATAATTTCTTTGATTATTTATAAGAGTTACGCCCTTAAGCTTTAAGGTACTCCTTTAATTATATTATAACTGAACATGTGATTAATCCTACATGCATTCAAAATATTAAAGAAATAAGTTTTACATTTCCATTTCGTACATGTAACCTTCCATTTGGCGATATTCTAAAACCGTCAATCTACTAAATGTATTTCGTTTCATGTTCGATTGCAGTTTCATTTCTTAACTAAATAAATTTTACTGAGCAATTACAAACTAATACAATAAAAAAGCAAAATATCCTCGATGTACATTTCCACTGCGCGCACGTGAATTTCCATTGCGCAGCGTTTAAAGTAGGTATTTCAATAATATTTCCGAATGGAAAACCCGGACACCTAGCTAATATTAAAAATATAATGTTCTTGATTATAAAATATTCAATCAGTGTTATTTATTTCATATAAAACAAAAATATTTACGAAAAATACTTTTTTATTTCCATTGCGTATTTTGTTTCCATTGCGGTCCATTTTTCCATTGCGTATTCTATACCTACCCCAATTTGGTCTAAAATAACCCAATGAATCATAAATTGAACAGTGCAGATCCTGATCACATGGCAAGGTTGCCAAAGCAATAAAGGTGTGTCTATGGAAGAAAGGGTTAAGGAGTTTTTTTCCTGAAACCTGTCACTATCAGCCTAGGCTAAGCCTAGCCTAAGCCTTAGGTCTGATGGTTATGACTGATGCTGCATGCTACACACTTACCCGATTGACGCCGACAGGAATAGCAATTGCAAAACCTGCAATTACGGCACAGAAATATAGAATAGCTTGAGCTAATATATGGATATCAATAACTGCCATGTCGTATCGTTTACGATTGCAAATTGCAGTAGTTGAGTAATGGGGTTTGAGTATAATATTTCTCCAAAATAGATGTTCGAACCACGTTAAGAACCAAACGCTGATTGGTTGAACACTTTGATACCGCCCGTCTGATTGGTCACTCGGATCACGCTTCGGTGATTCTACGTGTATATCCAAAGCTTGCCGGAGATCGCCGAGTTGATACGATTGCTGATTGGTTCGTTGTACTCCGTGTTTTCTTATTATTCGTGAGAATCACTTCAGTCTCACAAGCTTTAGCTTAACAAAAAGCTAGCCGGTCACTTTATGTAAGTCTAGCGAAACCGAGTTGAAATTTGTATTGAAGCTGAATTTAAGAACCTGACACCTTTATTGTATCTTAATATAAGAACCCAAGACATTTATTGATGCTGAATACAAGAACTTACGATCTTCAACGATGGTCAATCAAAGAACCTTAGACCTTTATTGGTGGTGAATTTAAGGTTTCGCAAAGATTGCAAATGGCGAAAAGTGGCTAAATTTCAAAATTGAATTTTTGGGGAAATACCTAATGCGACCTAGATTTTAGTAACGAAATGTATTTAGCTAAGGATGTAGTTAATGTTTGCATGCTCAATTTAGTCTAATTCATGTTCTAATTGCCAGGCACATACTAAAACAAAAGAAAAACCGTTTGCATGAGAACTCTCAAATCCATGGACAATATACCAAAGCAACTCATACCTGAAATAAGTATATGCTGGTCTACAATGTTTAGTGCCAATTTGTCAAAATAATGTTAGGGTTTTCAAGAAATTCAAGGAAAACTTACTTCCGGGTTTCTACTTTCAGTTTCGGTTTGAAGTCAAAATGTACTTCTTAAAAATTCTGACATTATTTTAACAGATGACCACAAAGTATTGTAAATAAGTGTTTACGTGATACCTATATCATTTTTCTATACGTTTTAAACAGCCATTTCAGACTTCTTGTGCAAACGGTATTTCGTTTTTGTGTGTGTCTGTTCTATGTAAATAAAGCATTTTTTTCAAACAGCTTGAGCATCCAAACTTTAATACAGCCATGTGACACTATATTTCTTAACTTTTATTGGTCTGCCAGTTGGAATTAATGTCGAGTTTTGAAAAGGTACATCAAAATGTTAGAATTCAAACCGAAAGTAGAAACCCAGAAGTAAGTTTTCCTTTCATTTCTTGAAAACCCTAACATTATTTTGACGAATTTGCACTAAACATTGTAGACTAGCAAATACTTATTTCAGGTATGAGTTGCTTTGTTATGTTGTCCATGAATTTCAGAGTTCTCATGCAAACGGTTTTTCTTTTGTTTTAGTATGTGCCTGGTAATTAGAACATGAATTAGACTAAATTGAGCATGCAAACATTAACTACATCCTTAGCTAAATACATTTCGTTACTAAAATCTAGGTGGCAATAAGTATTTCCCCCAAAATTCAATTTTGAAAATTTAGCCACTTTTCGCCATTTGCAATGTTTGCGGAACCTTAAGAACCTAACACATGATATAAATATTGAATATAAGAATTAAGGACCTTTATAGATGTTGAACATAAGAACCTAAGAACCTTATTGTAGATGAATATAAAAACCTTAGGCCTTTATTGATGGAGAACCCGAGACCATAGTTGGTAGTAAATATAAGAAGTTAAGAACCTAAGACTTGACTTGATGGTCAATCTTAGAATCACGACCTTAATTGATGGCGAATATAAGAATCTTAGAACTTTACTGATGGTGAATCTAAGAGCCTACGACCTTCATTGATTGTTAATACAAGAACCTACGAACTTCATTGATTGTAATTTAAGAACCTATAAGACCTTTATTGATGGTGAAGATAAAAACTATGACATTCACTTATGCAGAAAATAAGAATCTGATTCCTTCATTTGTGGTGAATATAAGAACCTGAGACCTTTATTGGTGGTAAATCTAAGAACCTACCACCTGCATTGATGGTGAATATTAAGAACTTTATTGATGGTAAATATAAGAACCTTAGACCTTTATTGATGGTAAATCTAAGAACCTAAGATCTTCATTGACTGTAAATATAAGAGTCTAAGACCTTTATAAATGGTAAATAAATAAATGAACAAAAGACTTTCAATGATAGCAAATCAAAAAACAAAACACATTTTTATGTTGAATAAACGAACCTAAGACCTGTAATTATTGATGTTAAGTACCGGTATTAGATCTTTAGACCTTTATCAAAGGCCAATCTAAGAACCTACGACCAGTATTGATGTTAAATATAAGAATCTTGGGACTTTATTGATGGTAAATGTAAGAAGCCGATGCCTATATTGATGCTGAATATAAGAATCTTAGACCTCCATTAATGGTAAATTTAAGAACCTAAGACCTTCATTGATTGCCAATCTGAGAACCTTAGACCTTTTTGATGGTGAATCTAAGAACCTAACACGTATGTGGATGTTGAATCTAAGAATCTATGACCTTCATCGATAGTCAATCTAAGAACCTAGGATCTTTATTGATGGTGAAACTTAGAACCTATGACCTTCACTGATGATGAATATATGAATCTAAGAGCTTCATTCATTGTGAATATAAGAGCCTTAGACCTTGATTGATGGTAAATATAAGAACCTAAAACCTTCACCGGTTGTAAAGATAGGAAACTTAGACCTTCATTGTTTGTGAATAAAAGAGCATTAAACCTTTATTAAGGAATACATTTCGTGTTTGATAAGTTCATCGAGTCTTGAACGTCATTAGGGCTGGTTAAAGTGTGTTGAGTCCGAAGGACTCCACGCGTGCTTTAACCAGCCCTAATGACGTTCAAGACTCGATGAACTTATCAAACACGAAATGTATTCCTTATATTTACACCTCATTTTATCATTTTGTTTCTAAATTTAATCTAAAATATATACTTTTTACTAATTTCGAAATGTTGTTTAAAACATTTCTTACCCCGGGTTTGGCATTTGGACTGGTCCGCCTATTTACTCAAATAAAAAAAATCATACTACGACCAAAAATAGTTCCATGTTTATTGAACACATTCATCCGTTGTTTCAAACATTTTTATACAGAAAAAAACTAATATTTCACAAAAACATCAAATTTGTATCACAGCAAGTACTATCTATGCGAGTAAATGATAGTCTAAGTAAAAACCGTTATTTTGGCGGGATGTTAGAAAAGACTAAAGCGTTAAATTTTCAACCAATGATAATTCTAGAAAATGAAACGGTACGAGTTTACATCCGACCCTCACTGAATCGGATTTTTGGCGGCCATTTTCTTTCTCGCTTAAAACATAAAAACGGGGGTTCGGGGGCGGTAGCCCCAGATATAACATAAAACAGGAACACGAAACGAAAGAAACAACTGGATTCGATGTCATATAAGTAAACTTGTTTACTTCCGGTTTGAGGGGTATAAAAGCGACTAAAAATAAAAGTAATCTAAAAATAGCAACATTCCAGGAAGAGCTATCTAAAATTAGCAACAATTATAAAAATAGCGGGGATTTCATGACGTCAACAGGGTATTCCTTTACATCCGACCCTAAATGTACTCATTGCGCGGTGATAAGGCTAACGGTATTCATTGAACATTGAAGTTCACTCGTCCCGTAAAGGATATTGAAGCAGTGGAAATAAAGGTGTAAATATTTGATGTTGAATATCAGAGCGTACGACCTTCATTGATTGTGAATATAAGAACCAAATACCTTACATTTCAGGTAAAAATGGATATCGAAGTAAATAAATTAAAGCGTTACCTTTTTGACTTATGATTAAATATTTTAATGCAGGGCTTAAAATTTACCGGGTCTACGTTCTCAATTTTTGAGCAGGTTTTTCCCAACAGACTTTTCGCCCTTCTGTTTTTTTTTTCTTTATGATAAGACGCGAAACCCGAAAAGATCACCGACCTCGCAAAAAAGTTAGCCCGTTGATACCGATGAAGGTATATTCAAATCTGTTTAAGATTATTTTCAAACCGAGTTCAAAAAATTCCATTGCAACCAACAGCAAACCAGAAACCAACAGTATTGCTCAATTCTGAAAACTTCTAAAATAGCATTTTATAAGCCTGAAACTGAAATAAGAAATTTTGTGTTTATTATTTATTTTTAGTTTCATTTGTGAAATTAAACATACGTGACACAGCCTCCTCTCATAGCCATAAAGTAAAAACGAAAATAGATCATGGGTAATAAAATGATACATTCAAAATAGTCACCACAAACAATTATTGTTAACGGAAATAGTAAAATTTAATAATTATGATTTCATAGTTTGATCTGACCAGCCCTGTCTTTCTAATGACATCTGCATCAACAGTTCGCTTGCCATTATTAAAACTAATATTGGAAACTCCCATTACATCTATATTGATACTAGTAAATGCAAATCTGGAGGAATTAAATCAGTTTAAGTTGCAAGTCGTCGGTTCGCTATCTGTTGGTTTTAAAAACTAAAACAATTTGGTTGTTTGGCTTTGTATGTTTCATGTATGTTCAGGAGTTCAAGTATGTGCCTATTGACAGGTTGTGGCAGGATTTATTTCCAATTTCAATTTAGACTCCAACAAATTTCTATGCTTTGTGAAACTTATACTTTGAAATGAAATGTTGTATCAAGTATGATCAAAGACCTATATTATACATGCTAGAATCTAGATGCACCAAGTTGGTAATTTACATATATATAGACCATTCTTTATGTCAAAGGGAGTCACTTTCTATTCGACCAATGTCAAAACATGACAGTGTTTTTGGATTTCACACACTGACAGTTTATTAAGTTCCCCTACATGTCAATTTGGAACTGGAGACTTGTCACATGATATATTTATATATATAGGTCTCTGGTACGATCGATTACAGAGAACCAGACATGGAGGAATAACTTCTCCCATATTTTATAAGTGTTTGAGAATATGTTTTCCAATGTGTTTGCATTCTATGAAATAAAACGATGCAATCATTTTGAAAATCACTTTTTTGTGGGTAAGTACTTGGTAATACTAGGACTTTACTGGACAAATTGTGACGCAAAGGCAAATAAAGATATGTATTACAAAACATTGCAGATATAAAATACTTTTATTCTCAAACATAAAGAAATGTACAATAACACTGTCACAAAACCTTCTTTTGAATTTCATGATTTTTTTTAAGATTCAATTCTTTTTATCAGTAGATACATAACTCTTTATAAAAATATAAATTTAACATACTGTCTGGCAAAAATTATGTTATTATAATTGGGTGAATACAAAAATATAACAAGAGCTGTCCGAGGAGACAGCACGCTCGACTATTCGAATCATTTGAAACAAATGCAATTTGAAGATTAAAACAATAACAAAACATTCATGTGCAATCAGGAAAAGTATTAACAAGTGAATGGGAGAAAGTAATTTTAAATAACAGAAATAATTCCATAAAACTTTTGAAACGAAAGTGAAACAGATGGAAGAAAAATTGAATACAAATGACATCAATACAAATGTAAACAATTCGTTCAATAAACTTACCGCCGAACTTTCTACGAAGTTCGATATACTAAATGAAAATATTTTAGATTTCCTTGGTAAGGTTACGCGTACAAACAACTCAGACAACCGAAATGCCGGAATTGCACCGGCATTTCCGAACAATCAACGCTCGCACGATTTGAATTATGCTGCGCCTGCGCAACCGGAAATAGCAGAGAAAGTCACTAAGTATGATCGAGTCCTTAACTCCAGCTCAGCTAATCATCGAAAAGGTCAGAAGCTGTTACCGGAAGTCATTGAGATAATGGATAATTCCAGTCAAGGAGCCTCGAAACCAGTCAAGCCACCACTGATCACGGAGCCTAGAAGTAGTGCAGTAGAGCTTAATATTGACTTGACAAACAAACCAAAGCATCGATTCAGGGGCGTCATAAGACGAAAAGCAAAGTCATATCTACTAACTGGAATAGACCCGGAAAGTGATCTTGATGGATTGTACGAGTTTTTGGAAGAAATTGGACTCACATGTAAATCTGCTAAGTTCCTCACCACACGTAGAACTGACTGTCAGTCTGCGCAGATTGTGGTAAGTGAAGACCAAATCGAAGTAGTAGAAAACCCGAACACGTGGCCAGACGGGATCATCTGCCGCGCCTGGCTCAAACGATCAGAATACCGGGATCGTCGAAATAGACCGAGATTCGACGCCCGCAACGATGAAGACGAATACGAATACTAAAACGTTGAATAATACCTCATACGTCTATGGACCTTCGCCTAATGACATGGAACGTGACTGGAATCTATACTAGAATACCGTACATACTAGAACAACTGACAAACGAGCGAATTTCGATATGCGGCCTATCGGAACACTGGCTTCTGGAACGTAACTCTTCTGTTTTAGACAAAATACATTCGGATTATGAATCTCATGTTAAATGTTGCAAATTACCGTACACATTAAATGGTCGTGAATTCGGCAGAGGCGGGGTCGCGCTTATTTGGCATAGATCCCTTAGTCAAATGATACAAATATTAGATACAGACAGTGAACGTATTGCAATGATAAAATTGTCACTTCCGGAACAAACTCTGTATGTTATTCAGGTTTATTTACCATGTAGCAGCGAAAATGTAGACCTTTTCAAGGAAGAAGTCGACAAATTAAATGACTTAATCTCGGAAATCGAAAATAATTCACACTTGGTTATTCTGGGCGATCTCAACTCGAACCCGCTAAATGATAGTAATCGTCAACGGGGCAATTATATAGCGAACTTTGTGAAACGGAACTACTTGCACATGGTAACCGGAACTTCTAAGTGCACTGGAAGCAAATTCTCTTTCGTTCCCGGAACTAATATGGCGCCAAGCCTCATCGATCACGTGATAGTAACCGAAAACATGCTTGATGGAATCAAGACATGTTTCATAGACGAAGATGCGCCATTGAACGTCTCACGTCACTTGCCAATACATGTACACTTACACATAGACTCCCCATGTGAATATACTTTCGACGCAGAAAGCTTCTGTAAATATGTATATAAATGGACGTCAGAAAAACAAATTCATGCTTATAAACTCGAATTAGAAAATCAGCTTAATAGTGTATCGTTTAACTATGAAAGCATAGAGGAAACCTATGACATAATTGTTTTTTGTATAAACAGTGCTGCGGAAAAAAACTTACCATTGCGCTCATTTAAACCATACCATAGGCCGTACTGGACAAATGAGTTAAAACAGTTATACCGGAAGATGAAATCTACGCATGCTCAGTGGCTTGCTGATGGTCGACCTCGCGGCGGAAATTCATTCGACGAATATAAACAGGATAAACGCAAGTTTCGATGTCAGCTGAGACGAGCAGCATATATCGACGAGAAAAATGAATATGATCAAATTGACGAACTCGCAGAAATAGACCAGAAAGCTTTCTGGAAAGTTGTGAATTCTAGGAAGGGTAAGAAACGTAACCAGAACTGTGCAGAACTCACTTTCAACGGTGTTAATGTGAAAGATCCCAACAAAATACTAAGTGGGTGGCAAGAGTATTTTACAAAATTATACACTTTCACCGACAACAATGATTTCGATAAAACCTTTCGAGAACATGTTGAAGCTAGTGTTAATTTGTTTTTAACAGAGATGGAAACGAATTATGTTTCAACACAAATAGCTACTGAAGTCACTCCTGAAGAACTAACTGAAATTGTGAACGCTATGCCCAACGGTAAAAGTGCGTCATACGATAACGTCACATATGAACATATAAAACATGGCGGCGTAAAACTGATACAGTGCTTGACACGACTCTTTAATGAAATCATAAATCGCGAAATAATACCTTCTAAATTTAAGCAGAGTCTGACAATTACACTTCATAAAGGACACGGGAAAAGCACGAATGATCCAGACAATTATCGAGCAATTTCACTGTTACCAGTTATTTCTAAGCTTTTTGAAAAAATAATGTTGACACGAATTGAAAAGCTGAATTTTAATACTAAACTCAATCCCCTCCAACATGGCTTCCAGAAGGGCAAGTCTAGTAAAATGGTATCTCTGATCTACCAGGAAGCAGTCAACTATAGTCGGGAACGTGGTGACGTCACGTACACGTGTTTCATGGACGCCATGAAAGCCTTTGATATGACCTGGATCGACGGCGTCGTATACAAACTTCATAACATTGGAATTCACGGGAAACCGCTAAGACTTTTTCATGATATGCTCCACGGTGCCTCAAGCCGAGTGTTATTATACGGTCATCTATCGGAACCATTCAATATTCAGCAGGGCACCAGACAAGGAAGTATATGTGCGCCTTTCCTCTACACCATATTCTTGGATGAACTCTTAGACAAACTTTCTGAGTCACCAAGTGGTTTGAAAATGAACAATATTTCACTATGCGCACCAACACAGGCCGATGACATTGTTCTAATATCACTCAGCAAAACGGGCCTTAACGAACTTCTGGATTTGTGCTTTAAATATGCAAACAAATGGCGATATAAGTATAATCCGAAAAAATGTGCCGTTATTATACATGACCAGAAAAGACGCAGGAACCTAGAGAACATTCGGATCACATACGGAGGTGTTACCTTACCAGTTGTCACAGAATACAAACACTTAGGTGTAACACAATGTGCAAGTCGCAAATCACCGGCTAGCGTGGAAAACATACGCCAATCGGCGAGAGGGACACTGTTTAGTCTGAACTGTATACATAAATATGGCATCAACCCAATTACAGCAGCGCGACTCTACACGTCAACAATTCTCCCCAAAGCGTTTTTTGGCTGTGACGTCTGGAACAACATCACGCGGACAGATATGCGACATATGGAGGCAACTCATCATTTTTGTTTAAAACATATGCAGTCGTTGCCGCCTAGGACTCGCTCAGATATGGTGAAAGGTCTTCTAGGATATACATCGATAGAGGCTTACATCGATCAACAAAAGTTAAATTTCTTAGGTTCTATATGTAGAATGAAATCCTCAGATGTTGTAATCAAGGTTCTCTTACACAGACTAACTCAATACCGAAACAACAGCTCAAAGACACATATCGGATTTATACCAGACATTGTGAACATTCTTGATAAATACAACTTAGCCCCTCACTTTCATGACTTCGAAAAGACAATGAAATTTCCCAGCAAATATTCTTGGAAGAAAACCTGCAAGCGCGCCATTCATACGCACGAGCAGTCAAAGTGGTACGAACGAATGACCGCATGTGATGAGTTTAGAATATTCAGGGACGTACACTATGAACTGACGACGTCTAACATCTGGCGAGTCGCGCTTGAGAAGCCAAATAGTAAAGAGCTAATGACGTTCCTGGCAAAACTGTGCTGCACACCGTGCTCAACAACTGAAATTACGTGTTCTCTCTGTGGTCAGCTGTATAGTGACGTCAGACTACACGTAGCGTTTCAATGCCCCGACAATGATGTGACTACATTACGTGATACATTTGTGACAAAACTTTATAGTATCTCGTTTAATACATTTATAATGTTTACGGAAGCTGACTCGGACACACTGCGCCTGAAATATCTATTAGGTCTCGCCGACGATAGACTTGTAGAACTTGTTACTCCAGAAAAGTATGCTGACTTCCTTTGTGTTGGTGCATCTTTCTTACGGCATACTATAGCACTGTACAATTCATTAATACAAATTTAAATTATATCTGATGCTATTCTAGATAGTCCTGTATAGAGGTTCCTTTTTTTCGTTTTCGCGGGAACTTTTAAATTCAACAGGACATTATACTTATGATGTGTAAATGCTTAAAGTATATTCATAAATTTAGCCTTATAATTATGTATATATTTGCAATGTTACTGTAAGGCATATTTATACTTGAGCAATATATACATGTACTTGCATATAATTCTTATTTATATAATTTTGTTTCACTATATCTGTTGTACATATATGTATGTTATATTGTATGTCACTCTTCATTAACTTGGAGGAAATAAAGTCGTATATATATTCCATAAATATTGAACTAAAAAGGGGAATAATTATGAAATATTTTTGGAAGAGTTAAAAAAAATTGTTAATAATTTATGATTGGAGAAATTTACTTTAAGTTCAATGTTAATTACTTCAGTAATGTTACAGAAAAAGAAATTAAATGAAAAAAGAATTACTTTTAAAAGCATACAGTAGGTCAAGTGAAAGTGATCTAAATTATGATGGTGAAAATATTTTTCAAGTTTGAAGTTGATATCTGTATAAGTTTCAAAGTTATGGGCCAAGTGCATAAAAACTTGAAAACAAAATCTATTTTAAGAAGGACATAAATTTTAAAAAATTGTAGCAGAGTTTTTGGTCTTGGTGGTTATTGTAAAGATTATCATAGTGACTATAAATGTATATTCTATTAAGTTTGAAGTTAATATCTCATGTTGTTTTAAAGTTATGGATCAAGCGCATATTTCGGCTAATGCAAAAACTAAGTTCAAAAGGGGCATAACTTACAGAAAAATTTCCGGTAGAGTTATGGGTCATGTTGATAATGATTGAGAAACTGATGTCAAACATATATTTCAAGTTTCAAAGTAATATCTCTAGTTGTTTAAAAGTTATGAGATAATTGCATAAGTGAAAAGGGGCATAACTTTAATATTGGTAGTAGAGTAATGGGTCTTTTTTATTATGACATAGATTTTGATGGTAAATATATATTCCAAGTTTCAAGTTGATATCACAAGTAGTTTATAAGTTATAAACCAAGTGCATATTTTGCTTAACACAAAATTTAAGTGAAAAGGGGGCATAACTTGAAAAATTTTGAAAGCAGGGTTATGGGTCTTGTTGGTTATGATGTAGATTTTGATGTTGAATATATATTTCAAGTTTCAAGGCAATATCTCAAGAAGTTCCAAAGTTATGAGCCAAGCAAAATGTAAGTGAAAAAGGGGGATAACCTTTAGAAATAATGTAAGCAGAGTTATAGAGATATGGGTCTTGTTGGTAATTATGTAGAATTTGATGGTGAGTATATATTCCAAGGTTCAAGTTGATATCTCAAGTAGTTTATAAGTTATGGACCAAAGTGCATATTTTCCTTAACGCAAAATTTAAGTGAAAAAGGGGTATAATTTGAAAAATATTGGAAGCAGGGTTATGGGTCATGTTGGTTATAATGTAAATTTTGATGGTGAAAATATATTTAAAGTTTCAAGGCAGAGTTATGGGTGTTATTGGTAATGATGTAGAATTTGATGGTGAATATATATTCCAAGTTTCAAGTTTATATCTCAAGTAGTTTATAAGTTATGGACCAAAGTGCATATTTCCTTAACACAAAATTTAAGTAAAAAAGGGGCATAACTGGATAAATATTGGAAGCAGAGTTATGGGTCTTGTTGGTAATGATGAAGAATTTGATGGTGAACATATATTCCAAGTTTCAAGTTGATATCATAAGAAGTTTTCAAGTTATGGACCAAAGTGCATATTTTGTTTAACGGACGGAGACGCCAACGCTGACACCGGGGTGAGTAGGATAGCTCCCCTATTCTCCGAATAGTCGAGCTAAAAATATAATGAGTTAAACATTTATTTGTTTTGTTTAATTATTCTGTTAAGATTAGTGTAAATAATAAATCAACAATTTTAGAACTATTTAAACATAACAACATGAATAACAACAGATTTTGATTGCTTTGGTACATTTAACCCTTTATTCCATATAAACATGTTAAATGCCTGTAAGACCAGGGTAGATCCAGATCATATTGGCACATCCATGCTGTCTGTTTAGGATCTTCACAGTTCGCTTATTGGCACATCCATGCTGTCTGATCAGGATCTTCACAGTTCGCTTATTGGCACATCCGTGCTGTCTGATCAGGATCTTCACAGACATGTTTAATGCCTGTAAGACCAGGGTAGATCCAGATCATATTGGCACATCCATGCTGTCTGATCAGGATCTTCACAGTTCGCTTATTGGCACATCCGTGCTGTCTGATCAGGATCTTCACAGACATGTTAAATGCCTGTAAGACCAGGGTAGATCCAGATCATATTGGCACATCCATGCTGTCTGATCAGGATCTTCACAGTTCGCTTATTGGCACATCCATGCTGTCTGATCAGAATCTTCACAGACATGTTAAATGCCTGTAAGACCAGGGTAGATCCAGATCATATTGGCACATCCATGCTGTCTGATCAGGATCTTCACAGTTCACTTATTGGCACATCCGTACTGTCTGATCAGGATCTTCACAGTTCCCTTATTGGCACATCCGTGCTGTCTGATCAGAATCTTCACAGTTCGCTGTTAAATGCCTGTAAGACCAGGGTAGATCCAGATCATATTGGCACATCCATGCTGTCTGATCAGGATCTTCACAGTTCGCTTATTGGCACATCCGTACTGTCTGATCAGGATCTTCACAGTTCCCTTATTGGCACATCCGTGCTGTCTGATCAGGATATTCACAGTTCGCTGTTAAATGCCTGTAAGACCAGGGTAGATCCAGATCATATTGGCACATCCATGCTGTCTGATCAGGATCTTCACAGTTCGCTTATTGGCACATCCATGCTGTCTGATCAGGATCTTCACAGTTCGCTGTTAAATGCCTGTAAGACCAGGGTAGATCCAGATCATATTGGCACATCCATGCTGTCTGATCAGGATCTTCACAGTTCGCTTATTGGCACATCCGTGCTGTCTGATCAGAATCTTCACAGTTCGCTGTTAAATGCCTGTAAGACCAAGGTAGATCCAGATCATATTGGCACATCCATGCTGTCTGATCAGGATCTTCACAGTTCGCTTATTGGCACATCCATGCTGTCTGATCAGGATCTTCACAGTTCGCTAATTGGCACATCCATGCTGTCTGATCAGGATCTTCACAGTTCCCTTATTGGCACATCCAAGCTGTCTGATCAGGATCTTCACAGTTCGCTTATTGGCACATCCATGCTGTCTGATCAGGATCTTCACAGTTCGCTTATTGGCACATCCGTGCTGTCTGATCAGGATCTTCACAGTTCGCTTATTGGCACATCCATGCTGTCTGATCAGGATCTTCACAGTTCGCTTATTGGCACATCCATGCTGTCTGATCAGGATCTTCACAGTTCGCTTATTGGCACATCCGTGCTGACTGATCAGGATCTTCACAGTTCGCTTATTGGCACATCCATGCTGTCTGATCAGGATCTTCACAGTTCCCTTATTGGCAAATCCATGCTGTCTGATCAGGATCTTCACAGTTCACTTATTGGCACATCCATGCTGTCTGATCAGGATCTTCACAGTTCGCTTATTGGCACATCCATGCTGTCTCGTTTAGGATCTTCACAGTTCGCTTATTGGCACATCCATGCTGTCTGATCAGGATCTTCACAGTTCGCTTATTGGCACATCCGTGCTGTCTGATCAGGATCTTCACAGTTCGCTTATTGGCACATCCGTGCTGTCTGATCAGGATCTTCACAGTTCGCTTATTGGCACATCCATGCTGTCTGATCAGGATCTTCACAGTTCGCTTATTGGCACATCTATGCTGTCTGATCAGGTTCTTCATAGTTCGCTTATTGGCACATCCGTGCTGTCTGATCAGGATCTTCACAGTTCGCTGTTAAGATTCATGTGGTTATTTCTGATTAAGATATAACTAGTTCAGATCCAGATCAGATGGCAAAGATGTCCCAGCTGTTCTTGATCTACACTGGTTTGCACACACACTTAAACATGTATAGATGGAATAGAGTAAATAATTACCACTTAGTACAACTTGTAATTGTTTTCAAAATAGCACATATCAAAAAAGAGTTTTTTGTGTCATGTGACTGAATTTCGTTTCTCAACGAAGCAGCTCCATATTGCTAAGCACAAATGTATTACAACATAATCACAACTACTAAACCGATAAATGAGAAATACAGAAAAAGTTTGTAAAAGACTGTAACTATGAGAATTGAATTTCATGTTTCTGCATTTCATCAATGTATGAACTGTCAGAATGTTAACTCCTAATTTTGACATAAAAAGCTTTGATTTTTATGCAAGTAAGGGGTAAACATTCTGACCTCAGTGAAACACAGAAAAACTCAATTTAACTCTTAAAGGCTGTTTTGTGACTTTTAGGAATAATTAACCATAAATCAAATGTTCCTTATGAATTGAGACAAACAAATTGATGAATCTTGATTACACGACTTGAGACTGTGTACTGTTCCAAGCTTAACATTATTTACGTAAGAGATTCTTGGGAAAACTGTTTAACATCAGCGTGCTTGAGTAATGTTTTTGGCCGAGTTCAACCATCTATAAATAATGTTTTTGATTTTCCATTACATTAATGAATTGAAAAGCATGATGATACAGCTGTGCCATCTAATCTGACAGGATCTGCACTGTTCGATTATAGATTTATTAGGTTATTTCTGACATAAAAACCAAACAGTTCAGATCCTGATCAGGCATCACAGATGTGCTTGCTGATCTGGATGTACACTGGTCACACATGCAATAAAATGCATATAATTATATGAGGTAAAGGTCTACAATAGAAATATAATTGACACATAAATTAAACGTTCAATTCCAATCACTATATTCTTACCATAAAAAATTATCATTCCAGCCATTTACTATATTTAGGAAAACAGGTCTAAATCCTTTTTAAATGCTTGAAAGAAACCCAGTTTTAATTTTGGGGAAAAAAAGATTATTTGGTGAAAAATTTAAACAAAATCTATCAACATTGGGACAAAAACAACATCTCTAACAAAGGCAAAATTAATAACTTTGTGGAAAAAATATTTGTTTTTTAAATGCTACAAAACTACAAAATACATCAAGTACTGTTAACTCAACAAAATCATTCTCATTTGTGCAACACACTGTACAATTATTCTTCATAGGGATGCTTCAAATATAATCAATTAAACACTTCGACGTGTACAAACTTAACAAAATATTTTGTCCCACAATCAAGATTTAATTGCTCGGTTGCATTCAATAAAAATATCGAAATAATTGCATAGAACAAAATGTAAAAAACCACAACAAGTTTTAGAGTATTTACAGAGTTGCATTTAAATAAGTAAATATTTAACATATCTTTCATACAACATTATGTAAGTGTTGTAAGATTTGCAATATAACAAACTTACTGTGTAGAAAAATACTCTTAAAAATAATTTTAACAAAGCACAATGCAGTATTCTATTAAAAATATATGTTCAAATGTAGAAATATTCACTTTAGACAACAGGAATGCTGAATTAAAATACCAATAATAATCTTACAATCAACATCTCAAAGGTCATCAGTAGCTACCCCTATATTTATGTGGATTCATAATTGTGCTGGGGGTGGGCGGGGACATGCCCTCACACCCCTAATTTTTTAACAATGGTGCATTCTGAGGTGTTTGAGATGAATCATGTGGATTCAGCCATGTAAACACGTAAAGGCAGCTACGCTCCCGATTAGCAAGATTTTTTTTAAATACTTAT
Source organism: Corbicula japonica (assembly GCA_038501625.1). Taxonomy (NCBI): domain Eukaryota; kingdom Metazoa; phylum Mollusca; class Bivalvia; order Venerida; family Cyrenidae; genus Corbicula; species Corbicula japonica. Next base: position 1,962,949 of record JAZAYU010000027.1, read on the forward strand.
ATCATACATGTACTAACATACTCATAGCAGTAAAATACACAAACTTTTCATAGACTGTTTATTTTCAAAGCAACACTGTCACCATAACTAATGGAGATTAAAGAAGCAAAACATAATACATGTACACTGTTACTTGGCTATGGTGACCCTGCTGTTCAAAACCACGTTTTTTTTGCATATGACTAATATGATGGTCAAAGATCATATAACTGAGATTGGAGACCTGTCTCAAATCTCAAGCATCTTATTGGCTGAAATGGCCACCAATAGCCATTTCAACCAATCAGATGCTTGAGATCTGAGTCTGGTCTCTTAATTAAGTTTTATGATCTTGGGCCCTTTATTGGTTTTCGACATGTTTAATGTTTCTTGTGAGAGATAAACCACATGCTATGATGTATTGAGTCATGAATGAGATTTTTTTTCTTTTGCTTTTTTAATATAAATAATAAACAAGAGCCATGTAACACATGGTTAAATCCCCCCGCCGGAAAAAGTAACCTGAAGGTTGTACTTTCGTATAATTTACCTGGAAAGGAAATCCTTTTAAATTTGGAGTTAAAATTTTAAACAAAATTTATCAAGTAAATTTGATAAAGGCGAATAGCTCTAAAAAATAGGCAAGGTAGAGTTATTCTTCTTGCACAATGCACTACCTACTGTCAGTATATGAAATTTAAATAAAATCTCTCAGGTAGTTTTTGAGTTATGCTCCGGACAAAATTTATTAAGTAATTCTGATAGAGGAATTGCTCTAAAAAAGGCAAGGTAGAGTTATTGCACTTGCACACTGCACTACATACCAATGTGCTCTGTCAGTGTATGAAGTTTGAATAAAATCCCTTAAGATGTTTTGGAAAAAAAATGAAATATGCATATCAGGAATGGCCACATCCAGCATACACAGCCTCCCCACACAGCCAAAAAGTAGAGAGGAAAAGAGAGCATGGTATTACAAAAATCAGTTTCAAAATGGACGCCACAAACAAATAACGGAAGTGAGAACCGGAGGGGTTACCGCCTTGGAACGGTCAGTGGCAAAACAAATTGAGTTATGCTCCGGACAACAAAATTTATCAAGTTAATATGGTAAAGGGGAATAACTCTAAAAATAGGCAAGGTAGAGTTATCGTTCTTGCACAATGCACTACCTACAAATGTGCTCTGCAAGTGTATGAAGTGTGAATAAAATCCCTCCAGTAGTTTTGGACTTGTACTCCGGACAAAATATATCAAGCAAATATGATAAAGGGGAATAACTCTAAAAAGGAAAGGTAGCGTTATTGTTCTTGCACATTGCACTTCCTACCAATGTGCTCTGTCAGTGAATTAAGTTTGAATAAAATCCCTCCAGTAGGTTTGGACTTATGCTCCGGACAAAATTTATCCAGTAAATATGATAAAGGGGAATAACTCTTAAAAAAACAAGGTAGAGTTATTGTTCTTGCACACTGCACTACCTACCAATGTGCTCTGTCAGTGTATGAAGTTTGAATAAGATCCCTCCAGTAGTTTTGGACTTATGCTCCGGACAAAATTTATCAATGAAATGAGATAAAGGGGAATAACTCTAAAAATAGGCAAGATAGAGTTATTGTTCTTGCACATTGCACTACCTACCAATGAGCTCTGTCGGTGTATGAAGTTTGAATAAAATCCCTCCAGTAGTTTTGGACTTGCTCCGGACAAAATTGTTTCGGACAGACGCACTGACGAAGGGCATTTCTAATATCCCCCTCGCCTTTGGCAGGGGGATAATAACAAAAAACATTGGTTAAATGTGATATATATTGTAATTAAGAAAAAGTATCGATTTTGTACAGTTGATTTAAATGGGAATGTCTGGCCCTTAAATACTGCTGTGATTGAGGAGGTAACTCCGCAGAACCTTATTAACCACTCAAAAACTGATTTCTCAGGCCAGATTTCAAAACAATATAAACTGTCTCAATTAATTGACTGTAGCTTGGCAGCCTAAGCTAAACAGAACATAATTAAAGAATCATTTGTTTTAAGAATGAGGAGTCTTGAGTGTTTGACATCCTGACATATTTCACCTGATAAGCCACATTAAAATTTGCAGTTGAAAAAACAAGTAACAAAATAAGATTTCTTTAAATGTTAACCAGTCCAAAAACCAGTCAAAAAGCTGGCCAATCCTAGAGCATCTTTTGAAAAGGTGGTCTTTGCTTGCAGGTGGTCTTTAGCACAGTATCTGACTGTATCTTCATAGTCTGGTTCCCAAACATATGATGTCTAAGCTGTTGGTTCCAGTTCTGTAATCTTGCTTGTGTCTGTGCTGGTCTGAGATTTCTGGGCGCTGTCGAACATCTGTGCCGATCTTCGTCTACGGTTCCTGAAGAAGCGTAATACACACAGCCCGACTTGCAGGAGAAACACCAACACACAACTCCAGGCTGCTATCTGTCAATAAAAAGACATCAACAAATTATTCAATTTGTTATAAAGTTACTGGTGAAACAAGGCATAAGACTGTGTCAATTACTTAAAATTTTTCTTTATTTAAAAGGAAAGATCTATTTGAAGATGTGATTCATAACTATGGCTACTACACAAAGACATATATCACACTCAGAACAACATCTCCCATTATAAAAACATAATGTCCCAAAAACTTGAGGTTGGATCAAAGGAAGACTGCCTGCCCCCCCCCCCCCCCCCCCAACACCTTTCTGGAAATCTTGCATAAGAAAAGAGCTCAGTTTATTTAACCCATTCCTCCATATACATGCCATCATGGCATGGGTAAACAGTGTAGATCCAGAATAGCCAGCCTGATGGCATGGATGCACTGGCTGATCTGGATATACACTGATTGCACATACGTAAAAAGGTGTATGTATTGAGCAAAGGATTAATATTCAGTAATTCTGTTGACAAGATCAACAATGAAAACAAATGGGAATTCAACCTTTACCAAAAATTGCTTTGAGAAAACCAAAATTCAGGAGATTGTATAATGTTTTCAGGATTTCCGAAATCTAAGTTTATTCCAGGAGAATCCCACAAAATTCTGGTGAGTTGGCACGTCTGGCCATATCCCATGGGGTAAAGGGTTAAATGAGAAACGGAGAGAGAACGTTAGAGTATTGTCATTTATTATCACCTACCTGGGCAACAGCAATCAAAGAGTAATACGGTCCACTATTGAAAATTTTGCCTGTATTTATAACTTCCCACTGAAGATTCTGCTGAAAAGAGCAGTTGAAATTAGAAATTAACAGTTCTCTCCATGTTTGTATGTATTTTTCATCATTATTTTTAAATAATAAATAGCTGCCAGAGATAAATGATTTATATCAGACGACAGAGGATTTATCATGGGTCAGAATTCAGATTTACAAGAATAGGTAACGAGTTGTATACACCTAAGTCTTGTAAATATTATATCTAGGCATCTAAACAACTTAAGAGCTTTGAAAACAACCGTACTACTTTACTGGGTAGGTTTTTCAAGTGGCTTATTACATGAAAAAATCATAAGTCATATCAAATAGCAATGACATAAAATGGTTTTAATTCCCATTGCTACAGTGCATTGTGTTTGGAGAGTCATGGCAGTTGTGTTAGAACACCAATTAAACTTCACCGATAGTAAATAATGTTGATGTTTTTTACCTTCGACTTAAGTTATTAACAACAAAATATCTGTCAACATGATGACATTTCCTTCAGGACTTAACAAAAACCGTTAACATTTATCTTTAACATTTATCATAAAGCTCAGCCAATCTCCCTTGAAGAGTCGTCTTTCCTTACACTCACTTTACACCTCTGTTAAAGGCTCAAAGTCAATTTGTTTTTACCAAACTAAGCAACATCATTTTATTCACCCTCAGTCATAATTATGAATTTGGAAGCTTGTGATAAAACAAGTAACAGAAATCTTCATTATCTTACATAAAAAAACGGAAGAAACAAAAGCTATTTTAAATGTAGTTTGGGAACTACTTTTTGAGTTATATTATACAGTGAATTGATACACAGATGTAAACAGACATGTAAACATGGGAAAAACATGATTGTTCATTTTTAGATAAAATATGATAAAACAGAACAAGCAGCATGAATCTCTGTTAGATTTAGTACAACAAAAGAGAGATTTAATCATGTGTTTGTCAGATGGACTGTGCACAACATTGTCATGTGATGTTTATGAGTATGCAAGTTTACCACAAGCTTTGGAACACCATGGTCACATGACTAAAAGTCACGTGAGCCCAAATTCCCAGAGTTGAATGTAATAAGCCTATAGTGTAAGAGAGTGAAGCTCAGCCTATGTAAATACAGTTATTTCTTAAGATTATTAAACTAAGAATGGAGACCAGGTGCAGGGTGTAATATGACCTTTCCCAGCATTAGTGAAAACACAGATTAAACACTGGTTTGCAAGCAATTTTTATTTTGCACAAGTAGACGCCTCTATGTAAATTTGTTTCAATCTTACCTGAAATCTTTGTGTTTTTCTGTGAGACCATTACAGAACTTCATGAATCCCACTGACAGCATACAACCTACGATAAGCGTACCAAATGCCTGCAACGTGTTCACAAGAATGAAAGGCATAACCCACATCTGGGACCTGTAATAGACACAATATGGCATGTATCAAGAGCTGTTACAAGTCACAACACAAGTGACAGCACACTTGAAGATTTGATCTGTGATAAATGAGATTTTGAAGAAAAAACTGTTCGATGCAATTTATTTTACGATAGAAGTAATTTAATTTAATAATTTGTTTTTTATTAAAAAAGAACATGGCATTGTGTTTAAAATTAAGGTGTAATTTTTAAATTATGTTTGAACTGACTTCCCTTTTGGATGATTTTTTAAAGTGCAAAGGAAAAGCTTCAATGCAAAATAGTCAAGGACGCTCAATTCTGACTGGACAGTTATATTGAGAATTTGCGCAGTGAGATTTTTTAGTGCCATTGACCTTACCCTATCTCAGGATTCTTTGTTGATCTGATCTCTGCATACACATTGTATAATCCAGTTCCTAATCCATAAAAGATCAGAACAAAAACACTGTAGTAGATAGGAAAGTTGCAGTTGGTATCGCTGCTTGGCGTCATTGTAAGGTATGTTTCATCCTTCCAAACAAAATCGGAATACAATATACACTGCCCTTGGAAGTTCGTCTGAATTGTAAAATACAGGAGTCTTATACATATAAATTTTGCATATTTTTGGCTAGTCTAATAATGCAGGCAAAACTACTTATTTCTCATGTGATCTGTGGTAGTGTCATTATCAGGCAGCCTAGAAAGCTCAATGGTAGAGCGACGACATGGTAAGACGGAAGATTGAGGTTCGATCCTGGTCGAGACCTACACATTTTCTTCCTCCTGTTTCATTTGGAGGCAAATGTTTATTGATTTACCATTGGAAGTTTACTGGGCAAAGCATTTGCTGGAGTAGTCGATCCGAACCTGCACTGTTATATGTAGACATTTGCCAATTTAGTTCTTGTCTCACTAAGAAGGGAGGAATGTGTCAGGTGTCCATGGAAAAAAATGGTAGAGTGACGGCAAGGTAAGCCAGAGGTCCTAGTCGAGGCCTACACATTTTCTCCCTCCTTTTTTAGAACCACTACTCATACTGACAGAAATTTCAGCATAAATAATATTATACCCAGTTTGTACATCATCCATTAAACCAATCATATATAAATATAAATATAATTTTGCTTTTGTTAGTTCCTTATAACTGTTATGCTTTGAAACGTCCAATGCATTAAACTTACCATCACATAATAAATACAGGGGCTGACACCAGCTATTCCATCTGTTACATTTCTAATGTTATCATAAAATGCCCTCACGATATGAGTTTCCATGGAATCAAGTGACACTACTGATGAAGACCAAAAGGCTGAACTTATTTTATTGTCATCTGCTGTTACTGATACTATGTTGTCATCACAAGTCTTCAAAATCAACTTAACTCAATATACAGTTTAACAGGTCAGAAAGAAGACTAACCTTTGTAGGATTTGAACCCTTGTCCGCCAGATAATGATTCGCATGCTCAGAGCATACCCTTGAACACTTACCTTCACATTAACCCTTGTAAGAGTTGCTGAGCACCCTTTCTATAGTCGAGTTTGTCAACCAGTTCCGGTTATGAACCAGTTCCGGCTACCTTTTTTATTTCCTTTCCCATGAAAGAAATATTTCAGTAAAACGAATGAAAATGCTAATTCAATTAGAGTTGTTTGAGCTAAACATTGATGTACTTCAACTTTTGATCTACTGTTTACTTCTGATCCTGCACCTCATTTACAAAGACTACGGACGGCACCCTCATGTGCAAAATTTGGGTATGCGTAGCAGTTAAGCGTGACATTTATCGCAAAAACAAAAGTTATAAGGCCTCCAAACTAAAAAATTATAATTTGCAATATTGTACATTGTCGTCGTCTTACAATCAAAAGCAAAATCATGTGAAAAAATATTTACATTCTGTTTTTGTGACAGTTTCTGTGAGACAAATGTTTCAACCAATTCCGGATCAGCAGTTGTGAATCAGCAGGTAATATTGATTCTAGAGTTGGAATTATTTTCAACGGATAAAATGGGAATTATAACTTGATGAAAAAGACATATAAAACTAGAGGATGTAGCTGGTAAGCTAGTCCTACCACGGACGGAAAACATTGCCTGACATTCGGTCAGACAAACTTCAAACTCTTGTCTGACCAAAAGAAATTTTGTCTGACAGAATTTTTTTTCCAATATATGTATACTTTTGTTTGCGTATTAAATTAAAGACACAACATCCTTTAAACATTTTTATTCTCTTACATTAAACATAAGTTAATCCATATTGATGGACTCTGTCTGAAAATCAAAACATTCATAATTATCTTAACAGCCATCATCATAAATAGAGTCCTTTATCACAAAACATTTCAATAGAGTATGTGGAACAAAAATGGACGGTGTGGATTCCACTGGACGTATACAGAACTGGGTACAATTTCTTCAGTGTCATCAAAAACTGTCTCATCGAAAGTATTCTCATCAAAAAGTAACTACAGGCGTCATTTTCTCCATTTTTAAAACAAATTTACTCTGCAGTGCTTGGACTCGTATTCCTATTGTTTCGCTTTTCATTTTCCATCATTTTTTCCGGTTTTTTTTTTCGCATGATGTAGCGCCATCGTAACACCGCGAGAACGACATTTTCTTTGTACAAGGTCGGAGGTCGCATACGGTAAATTAATCTAGAATTTGATTGGAAACTTAAAAAGAAACGGCGAAACTCATTTGACATTTTCTTTTGTGGCAGAGACCCCCGCTGGACGCCTCCAGAGGATGCCCTCACCAGCCAATGGGTGACTTGTTTTCCGGGACGCCCTGACGGACCAATGGATGGTGGAAGCTTCCGAGGTCACGTGGTTGGACGAGGACGACGAGCCGCCCTTCCGTTACGATACTCCATACTGGTAAGTTGTGCTATTTGAGTTGCTTGTATTTATTGTATATTTATTGTGTATACCGTGGCTGGGAGCCACACATGTAAAGGTCCACCATCGTAGGCGTCAGTGGGACTGATCCCTGCGATATTGGCGACGAGGATGGGATATGAACCCACGCGGGCAAAGCCCAATGGATTAAATGGAATGCGGGCTGGGGAATATGTGTGTAATTAACGGCCTGGTACCATTGAGGACGCGCTGGACAAAATTAAGTGGTCGCAACACAGCCATCAGGCCATGCAGCGGCGGGACCCCAGCGGGGACCAAAGAATGCCCAGGGTCCCGATTCTTTTTCACAGTACTGGGAGTCCGAAGGCACGGGCAGTAGCCCCTATTCGCCTAACTCCCAATGGACCCAGGGGCGCCGATCCCCGAGCCCGAACTCGCAATCCCGAGTGAGGGCAACCCGGGAAGAGCATACCCCAAGCAGGCGGGGCACACTACCCCCACGGTCTCGGAGTAGTAGTCCGGCCAGAGGGCCCCAGGCCCCACAGCAAAATAAACCCAAGCTTGAACCTTCCACCCTGGAAGAACTTCTTGAAGAGGTGGTCCTTGATATAAAAGACCTGAAAAACAAGGTCCGTGCCCGCTCTCCGTCCCCCCGACGTCCCCCCCCAAGGTTGTTTCTATTGTGGGGACCTGAGTCACTTCAAACGGGAATGCCCAATGTTGAGTCGGAGCCAAAGCCCCGAGGTAGTCTCAGAAAAGAGGGTGACTTTTAAAGATGATGTGAAGAGTGGTGATTCGAAGGGTCCAACAGCTCTGGGTTGGGGGAGAGGGGGAAAGGGGGAGGTTAGGATATGGGAATTTAGGCATCAGGAGGGTGGGAATCCGAAGGTAGCTGTAGCGGGGGAGGTTCAAAGGGTAGCTGAGGGGAGGGAGGCCCTGGCTGTAACTGAGGGGAGGGAGACCCCAATTATAGCCAAGGGGAGGGAGGTTCCTACTGCAGCTGAGGGAAGGGAGGTCCCAACGGTAGCTGAAAACAGGCCCCGTTCGTGTCTGAGAGGGAGGCCCAGCCCGTAGTGATGATAAGGAGACTGAGGTCGGTCTCAACCTGTAGGGTGGAAGTGACCTTGAACGGTGTAGCTGTTGAGGCTGTGGTGGATACTGCGGCAGAGATAACTCTAATCTCTGACCGGTTGTACAAGTCCCTCAGGAAGCGTCTACCTATCTTGGAGCATGTTAGTAATTGACTTTATTGAGAGAGAGGGAGCAATAATTAACACCCGCAATGGAGTAATGGATTTTGGGAGTTGGTCTGTCCCAATCAAGTTCAGAGGGAGCAAAACCCAGGCAAAGGTGTCGAGAGTTCGAGTGGGTGAGAGTGGTTGTCCCTCCTGTGTCGGTGCGGTATGTGAAGTGTGAGAGAGAGGGGGGCAGGGCAGGCTGCCTGTTTGAGCCCCGTCCCGGTCTCAAGGTAATAATACCGCGGGCCCTTATAACGGAGGAGGCCCCAATGATAGCTATAGTGAACGTGTCAGAAAACTTCCAAGTTTTGAAAAAAGGGCAGATCCTGGGGACGGTAGAGAGGGAACAGTAGGTGCCCCTTGGGGCTGAACAGTAGGTGCCCCGGGTAGGGAGGAGGGCACTGGCACTGTTATCCCGAATTTGCAGAATGAGGCCATAGTTGGGACCCAGGAAGTCGCCCCACCCCATAACTCCTCTACATTGGGGTCCCCGGGAGAGAAACATGGGAGCCAAAACATCCCGGCCCACTTGAAGGAAATTCTGACCAAGACCCAGGAACAACTTAGCGGAGAACAGTACACCCAATTCCGGGATATCCTCCTGGAATTCCAAGGGGTTTTCGCAGTTGATGACCTGGACCTGTGAACGGTTAAGGGTGTCGAATATGCTATAGATACGGGCTCAGCCCGCCCCATAAAACAGCGCATGCGCAGAACCCCAGCGGGGTTCGAGGAGGAGGAGGAGGGCTATCTTGCGAAAATGTTGCAGGCGGGAGTTATCCAGCCGTCTTCGTCTGAGTGGGCCTCACCACCAATGTTAATACGGAAGTGGGATGGTACAGTGAGGTGGTGCATTGACTACCGTGCCCTTAATGCTCTCACGGTGAAAGACGTCTACCCACTGCCAAGGGTGGACGACTGTTTAGAGACTTTAGCCGGAAACAGTTGGTTTAGTAAACTTGATGCCAATTCGGCCAACTGGCAGATATACGTCCGGGAGGAAGTCCGCCCCAAAACGGCGTTTCTTACCAAGCATGGCTTGTTTGAGCATGTTCGGATGGGGTTTGGATTATGTAACGCACCCAGCACTTTCGCACGCGCCATAAACCTGATCCTTCGGGGGCTAAACTGGAAAATCCTTTGCCTACCCCGTGATGAGGGAGAGTTTATCATGGATACAGATGCAAGTGACAGTGCGATTGGGGCAGAACTTCTGCAGGTCCAAAATGGGCGCGTGCGTGTGTTGGCTTATGGGAGCCTGGCCCTTACTAAGGAGCAAAGACGTTATTGCACCACCCGCAAAGAGCTCCTGGCAGTTGTGAGATTTGTCCGGTAATACCGGCATTACCTGCTAAGGCGCCCTTTTACTGTAAGAACAGATCACAGTAGTTAAGCCTGGCTGATGCGTTTCCGGGAGCCCCAATGGCAGCTTGCCCGATGGATTGAGGAGCTGAGCCAGTATACCCTGACCGTTTTCATGGTCATGCTGATTCGTTATCCCGCATGGAGGCTGATGACGGGTGCCTCTTGTACAAGCTGGGCACTGAGCCCAAAGATCTCCCCTGTTTCCCCTGTGGTTATTGCCAAAGAGCGCATGCTAATTGGGCAAGATTTGCTGATGAGGTAGACTATGCTGTTCCGTTGTCCGAGGGGAGCTTTAGAGTAAGCCAGGGGGAGGGAGGACCCCAACGGAGGAGAAATTAGGGGTGTGGTTAACAGAGGAGTGTAATGGTATGCAAGTGGGGAATGCCGGTGTAAATGGCCCTTGGGTGAAAGTGGTGGTGGAGAAAAAGAGTTTCTGGGGCTACACGCCCAGGGAGTTGAGAGATTCGCAGGGGGAGGATCCCTACTTGGCGGGGCTGATAAAATATCTTTCCAACGGAGTGCAGCTGTCCCAGGGTGAACTAGACCTACAAAGCCCAGCAGCGAAATTATATTGGCTGAGTCGGCTCCAGTTGTCCCTGTTAGACGGGGTGTTGCATATAAGAGACAGGGAGGATGAGGATTTGAGACTAGTGGTCCCGATGGGCATGAGAACTAAGGTGCTGGAACTTAGCCATGACATCCCCTTGTCTGGGCACCAGGGCAGAGATAGAACCGTTGCAAAGATCGCGGAGAAGTTTTTCTGATATCACTGGAAGGCGGATGTTGAACGGTTTATTCAGGGCTTCGCACATTGCGCACGCAGCAAAAAGTCGGGGATGAATGCCCGAGGGGGAGATGATCATGTTCCATGCCGGCGCAACGATGGAGAGGGTCCATTTGGATTTTTTTGGGCCCCTTATGTAAATCTGTAAAAGGTAACGAATATGTGCTCGTAATGGTTGACCAGTTCACCAAGTGGTGTGAACTGGTGGCTCTATCTTGTCAGACTGCAGAGGTTACGGCGCAGGCTGCAGTGAACGAGTTCTTTAGCCGGTTTGGATGCCCTTTTGAGGGTTTTTTTCTACGACCAGGGGAGAAACTTTGAGAGTGTGCGAGACCTTAAATATCCACAAAGCTCGCACCACCGCTTACCGCCCTTCAGGAAATGGCCAGGTTGAGCGTTTCAACGCAACCATTATGGATGCGGTGAGATGCTTCACGGGCGCTGCCCAGAACAAGGTGGGACGAGTTTTTACCCCAGATTGCAGGGGCGATCCGGTCGTCAGTGAACCGGGCGACAGGCTTCACCCCTAATCAGCTGATGTTGGCGAGGGAGGTTAACCGCCCTCTCCATCTAGTTTTTCCGGTGGGTGAGAGGAGAATGGTGGAGGAGGACGACTATGTAGCCCAGCTGGTGGACAAAGTGGTCCTGGCTCACAAGGTTGCTCGGGATCGGGTAAAGGCGTACCAGAGAACGCTTAAGAGAGATTACGACCTGAGGGTCCTGCAGAGGCTGTACCGGGTGGGAGACACAGTATACCTATTTGACAAGGCGGTGCCAAAGGGGAAGAGCCGGAAGCTCTGTAACCCCTGGAAGGGGCCCGGGCTGGTGGTCCGGGTGTTGTCCCCCTACTCTACAGAGTGAAATTGCGAAATGCAGTCCTGACTGTCAATCATGATAGGTTGAAGCCCTGCAGAGACAGGGTACTCCCAGTATGGCTGGACCGATGCCTGAAGGCAGGGCAGAGTGAGGAAGGTCTTGGGGAGGAGTGTGAGGGAAAGCTATACTGTACGTGCCGAGGGCCGTGGTCTGGGCGATTTATGGTGCACTGCGACTTTTGTAATGAGTGGTATCATGGGGAGTGTGTGAACCTGACCCAGGGGGAAGCTCTGAACATGGGGCGGTTCAAGTGTGGTCGGTGCAGAGGTATGTAGACGAGAGTGAGTCAGAGTGTTAAGGAGCGGAGGGGGGTCCCCTGGCTCCGACTTAACCGGTATCTGTTTCTATTGTTTATTTCAGATGAGTCTTCATCAGGAAGAGAGTGGGCCGCTGGCCAAAACAGGTGAGCTGGGAACACCCAGCCGGCAGATCCCTGCCCCGCATTCCGGGCAAACGCCCGAACAAGTAACCCACACCCCACAATCCGGGCATACGCCCGAACAGACGAGCATCCCGGACTCCGGATAGCAAGCCAGGATGCCAGCCCCATGATTGTCCGAAGGGTTCTCCTGGGGGCCAACCAGACCTGCCCCTAGTCAAAACCCGGGTGCCTCCCACCCCCTGAGTCTCTGCTCGGTACTCCCTCCCCTTCCCGTCTGCCTGACCCGGCAGACACCCCACCCGTGACACTGGCCCACGCGCTCTCTACCACCCTCTCGTCAGAATCTGAGCTAGAGCTAGAAATCTCGTGGCCATCAGAACCGGTCCCGCAAAATTGGGCTGATTGCCCATATCGTCCTGAAAGCCTCCCTCGACTGGATGCACCTGTTCCCGCCAGGGTAGAAGGTCCCTTACAATGCTTGCCCTACCCCTGCCCCTTCAACTGTGAACCTGTAGTACGTTTCCGGCAGCCAGGCCATCTAAGGGGGCACTTGCCCCGATGCTTTGCGAAATTTCGTAAAGAGGAGTTCCCGGCGAGGGCCCTTAGGTGGCTGTCGCGACGGCTGGCCACGGGCTCCCTAAGTTCACTCCGGGATCGGATCGACCGGTCCCAGCTAATTCCACCCAACGCCGGGATTTCCCGGCAGCAACGGGAGCAACACCAGGAGCAGGCCAAGGTCCTAGGGTGGCCTGAAGACCCTGCGATGTGTCTAACCCCCCTCTCTAGCAATGCAGTCCTGCTGCACTTTTGGCTCCTCATCGTGGCCGTGTTTCTCTTGAAGCCGTCCGACCGAGAGGCCTTCCAGAGGCAACGTTTCCCCGACCCCCACGCGTCTACTACCCACCCTTGCCTGATCCCGGCCGGTGCTGAAGGCGGTACCAGACCCGTTAGGCCCCTGGCCTCGGGAACACGTACCAGTCCGAATGCCATCCCATCTGCTCCACACCTGCCCCCGGCCAGGTCAAATGTCACCCTGAGTGTGGCGTCCTTGGGCCCCCTTTGTCAGACTTTGCTCCAAGGGCACCCCCTTTCACAGGGGTTACCCCGTCCCAGGGCACTCCCAGCCCTACTCGACCTTCCTGTGGGAATGCCGGCCCGCTTCAGGGAGGCTGGCAGCATTCCCTCGCCCTCCGCCCCTCTGGGGGTGGTTGACCCGCCCGCAGCCTCAGCCTTCTTGGGGACCGGGGCCAGGCCCAAGACCCCCGCTCCTGAGAGGGCCGAAGGTAGGCCCATTACCTCTGACCTTGCCCTCTTACCTAAGGGAAAGCCATACGTAGTGGACTCCCACTACCACCATGATAGGTTAGCGAAGGTGCTAGGTAGACCAATGGACCGACCCCTGCTGGAGCTAACCAGGGCAGTGGGCCCTCCCCCCTTAGACTGTGGTGACCACGTCCATGGGGCCGTAGCGGTCTTTTGTGACCCCGAAACCTACCCTTCTCTGGACACTCTAGTCAAACTACAGAGGGAAAACGTGTATTCAGTGGTGGGGATTCACCCCAAGAAACTTGGCCAGTTCAACCCGGGCGCCCGCCGAACACTCCGTGACCTATGGAGGTCGAGAGAGTTGGTCGGGTGCGGGAAGTTCGGGCTGGACAGGACCACCCCCTGGCGTCCCACATCCCGCAGGAGGATGTGGTGAGAGAATTGTTAGAGTTTCTCCCGTCGGAGGGCGTCATTGTCTTGCACGCCCGTGGGAGGGACGATGACAGGCTAGCGGAGGAGCCACTCCGCCGGTTGTTGTTTTTGCTGAGGGACAATCGGGTCTCCCGATCCCGGAGGATTCACCTCCACTGTTGGACAGGGTCCAGAGAGCTAGTAAATGCCTGGCTGAGGGATTTCCCTAGCACATACTTCTCCGTCAACTATGGGGTTAGTTAGTTCACGGAGGCCCGGAAAGAGGGACTGATGAGCATCCCGAGGGACCGTCCACTCCTTGAGTCTGACTCCCCCTATTTCCCCCCTTTGGGATTTCGGTACGGGGCACCCCACCTCCTGGGAAGGACCTTGCAGGTCCTTGCCCGCGCACCCGGGCTCAGGACCTGGGAGGTTGCTGACCTGACTGGCGAGAACGCCAAACGCCTGTATTTCCCAGACCAGTAGAGGGCAAAGGCCAAGTCGATCCTGTCTCTAATATGGATGCAATGGTTTTACCCGCAAAAATACCGCACTAATTGTCTCTAGACGGCACAATTGGTGATTTGAACTGCTCTCTAATTCCCTAACCACCTCTCCCCGTGTATATCCGCCTTGTTTCTATAAACTTCTTGACTGGATTTAGGCCCAAGCCTAATATCCTGACCCAAGGGCTGTAGCCCTAACCCTCCCTTCAAATGTGGTTGAATTCTCTTAATGTTTACTATTTATGTAAACCCAGTGCCCAGACCCATGACACCGGCCCAGGGGCACAAGCCCCACCTATGATTTCCGGTAACTGGCGCACCCCAATATCCCGTCATTAGTCTGCCCGGCCACATCCCGGACCGAGGTCCAAGACCTGGAACCACAAACCTAATCCACTCCCCTCACCAGCCAATGGGTGACTTGTTGTCAGGGACGCCCTGACGGACCAATGGTGGAAGCTCCCGAGGTCACGTGGTCGGACGAGGACGGCGAGCCGCCCTTCCGTTACGATACTCCATACTGGTAAGTTGTGCTATTTGAGTTGCTTGTATTTATTGTATATTTATTGTGTATACCGTGGCTGGGAGCCACACATGTAAAGGTCCACCATCGTAGGCGTCAGTGGGACTGATCCCTGCGATACTTTTATTCAAGGGAGAAAACTCAGTCTTGGTCTTGAGCGGACTTGATAAATCCCGGTACTCGTCCCAGACAGATAGACTCTTACCCAGTCGTTATTAGAAAATAAAGGACTGAATTGTGCCGGACATAAGGTCCGGAATTCGGAAAAATAATATCGGACCGGTCTGGTTTTAGCCGGACATGTCCGACGGTCCGGCAACTTTCGCAATGCCTGTAATTAACCGGAACTGTTATATATATATGCATATGGGACCAGTGTTGATCCAGATCAGCCGGCACATCCATGCTGTCTGACACTGTTACTGTCTGATCAGGATCTGCACTGGTCGCAATTTGGTCAGAAATAACCCAAATGAATCATAAATTGAACAGTGCAGATCCTGATCACAATGCAAGGTTGCCAAAGCAATAAAGTGTGTCTATGGAAGAAAGGGTTAAGTTTTTTCCTTAAACCTGTCACAATTAGCCTAGGCTAAGTCTAGCCTAAGGTCTGAAGGTTATGACGGATGCTGCATGCTACACACTTACCCGATTGACGCCGACAGGAATAGCAATTGCAAAACCTGCAATTAAGGCACAGAAATAAAGAATAGCTTGAGCTAGTATATGGATATCAATAACTGCCATGTCGGATCGTTTTATATTGCAAATTGCAGTAGTCGAGTAATGGGATTTGAGTATAATATTTCTCCATACGCTGATTGGTTGAACACTTTGATACCGCCCGTCTGATTGGTTCGTTGTACTCCGTGTTTTCTTATTATTCGTGAGAATCACTTCAGTCTCACAAGCTTTACCTTAACAAAAAGCTAGCCGGTCACTTTCTGTAAGTCTAGCGAAACTTTATTTGAAATTTGTATTGAAGCTGAATTTAAAAACCTGACGCCTTTATTGTATCTTCAAGACATTTATTGATGCTGAATATAAGAACTTACGATCTTCAACGATGGTCAATCAAAGAACCTTAGATCTTTATTGGTGGTGAATTTAAGAACCTAACACATGATATAAATATTGAATATAAGAACTAAGGACCTTTATAGATGTTGTTCAAACATAAGATCCTAAGAACCTTATTGTAGATGAATATAAAAACCTTAGGCCTTTATTGATGGAGAACCCGAGACCATAGTTGGTAGTAAATATAAGGACCTAAGACCTGACTTGATGGTCAATCTTAGAACCACGACCTTAATTGATGGCGATTATAAGAATCTTAGAACTTTACTGATGGTGAATCTAAGAGCCTTGTACAATTTTCATTGATTGTTAATACAAGAACCTACTAACTTCATTGATTTTAATTTAAGAACCTAAGTCCTTTATTGATAGTGAAGAAAAAAACTATGACCTTCACCTATGCAGAAAATAAGAATCTGATTCCTTCATTTGTGGGTGAATATAAGAACCTGAGACCTTTATTGGTGGTAAATCTAAGAACCTACCACTTGCATTGATGGTGAATATTAAGAACCTAATTGATGGTAAATATAAGAACCTTAGACCTTTATTGATAGTAAATCTAAGAACCTAAGATCTTCATTGACTTTAAATATAAGAGCCTAAGACCTTTATAAATGGTGAATAAATAAATGAACAAAAGACTTTCAATGATAGCAAATCTAAAAACAAACACATTTTTATGTTGAATAAACGAACCTAAGACCTTTAATTATTGATGTTAAGTATTAGATCTTTAGACCTTTATTAATGGCTAATCTAAGAACCTAAGACCAGTATTGATGTTAAATATAAGACTCTTAGGACTTTATTGATGGTAAATGTAAGAAGCCGATGCCTATATTGATGCTGAATATAAGAATCTTAGACCTCCATTGATGGTAAATTTAAGAACTTAAGACCTTCATTGATTGCCAATCTGAGAACCTTAGACCTTTTGATGGTGAATCTTAGAACCTACGACCTTCACTGATGATGAATATATGAATCTAAGAGCTTCATTCATTGTGAATATAAGAGCCTTAGACCTTGATTGATGGTAAATATAAGAACCTAAAACCTTCACCGGTTGTAAAGATAGGAAACTTAGACCTTCATTGTTTGTGAATATAAGAGCCTTAAACCTTTATTGATGTTGAATATCAGAGCCTACAACCTTCATTGATTGTGAATATAAGAACCAAAGACCTTACATTTCAGGTAAAAATGGATATCAAAGTAAATAAATAAAAGCGTTTCCTTTTTGACTTATGAATAAATATTTTAATGCAGGGCTTAAAATTTATCAGGTCTACGTTCTCAATTTTTGAGCAGGTTTTTTCCAACATACTTCTCTCCCTTATGTTTTTTTTTCTTTATGATAAGATGCGAAACCCGATAAGGTCACCAATCTCGCAAAAAAGTTAGCCTGTTGACACCGATGAAGCCTATGAAGGTATATTCAAATCTGTTTAAGATTATTTTCAAACCGAGTTTAAAAAAAGTCCATTGCAACCAACAGCAAACCGGACACAAACAGTATTGCTCAATTCTGAAAACGGGTCTGTCTATTCTGTTGACCAAACACAATTGACCAGTTGACCATTGACTAATTGACCAATTGACCAATTATCTATTCTATTGACCACTGTCTAATTGACCATTATCCAATATATTGCCCCAGGTGTTTGAATGGTTTATAATTAAGGTGTTAAAAACGCAGAGCATGAAAGATCAATCAATGTTTATTTGAAAGTAGATTTTATTTATTTAATTAATATATGCAATTTATAAAAAATAACAAACATAAATAATACAGGTAAAATTGTAAATATTTATTATGTGTATTAAATATTATATAATATTTTATTGTTATTTAATACTTAACAATTACTTTAGTAAAAGACATGTTTAATATGAATAGATATAATAACAAAGTGAGTTAACCCATTACTTGGCTAGACCTTCTACACAAAGGCAACTAGAGCAGATCCAGATCAACTGGCAAGGATATGAATGCCTATACGAATATACACTGGTCGCCCATGCAATAAAGTCATTTCCATTAAGTAAAGCATTACAAATAAAATTTTCTAAAAACAAATTAAATTAATTTTGGTCATTTAAGATGTAAAAGAGTGATTGCATATTAATATTAAGCCACTGAATTGCAATAACTATTAGTTCTAATATTAAACGATTTTTTTCCAAACAGAAATTTAGGTATTTGTAAAACAACTTTCAACAAAAACTGTGTTCTGATGTCTTCTTGTCCTTAAATGCTTAAACTGGAATATGAGATTCACTGACTTAATGTTTTGGGACATTTTAACTAATGAAATTTGGTTCCATAATGTTAGTTAAAACATAACCTAAAAGGTCATTTAGAGCTAGGATTTGGGTTGGCTCATATTTAACTGACTGCCTGTATAAACTTAATTGGTAATTTATTAATTAATAATTATTATTAATTTAGAAAAAAAAACGTGTTTTTCAGCCAGCTATGCAGCCATTTTTGTTTTAATTTCTTGCTAACAAAATATATTAAAAATTTTCAGAAATTCAAAAAGGTTATAAAGTTCTTTGATTGAATTAGAATATGAAAATTCTAAATTAATTTAGAAATTAAACTAAACAAACATAACAAATGACAAGTGATTAACTATTCCAGAAATAATAGATAATACTGAGTCAACCATTTTATCTTCTAAGAAATTACAGGATCTCCAGCTATAAGTTTGATCTAAAAAACAGTTTGAATTTGTGAAAAAAATTAAATACTTCTTAAACTTTTTGTTCTAGGTATCCAGGAGAGAGTCTGAATGGACAGAAAGAACAATTTTGACCAAAAATGTCACTCACAATAGTTTCGCCATAAAGAGTCAATATATAATGTTATCATTGTGTTTAATTTCTATTAAAGAAATAAGTCAAATATCATTTTCATTTCAGTTTTATGACTCAAATATTCTGTAGTTTTGCATTTCAAATATTTGGAATAACCTATTACAGTTCCATTTCAAATTTAGATTGATGGGATTAAATGTTTACTTTAGGGTGTGCTTGATTTTTTAATCTTTATTGACCTTAACTGAAAATAAATTCATCAAATGATAAAATTCAAAATTTCAACATAAATTCTCTTATTTAATTAACTGATCAAACCAACACATCAAATAACAAATAATAATATGCACATACAACATAAAAACCATTGGATACATGAACCTGTCAATTGGTATAATTAGGGGCCAATCATGAGATTACTAGCTACCAGTCAATAAACAGGGGCCAATTAACAGATGTGTCTCTGTGCATGATCAGAATAAACTTGCATGACTGCAATCATGATTAATCACATTTCATGATATTCACTAAGACTTATACTTTAGTCTATAATATGAGGGTCATGCATTTCTACTATGAAGAAATAAGATAAATACATTTTCAAACTTTATTGATATAAAAAATATATCCTCTAAATTATGAGGTTGTTTTTTAAAAAAAAAGATTTCCATAATAGTATAAATGAAGAATATTATGTCAAACATGTGATATGATGTATTTCTGCATTTCAACATCAGAGCATTTATTATTTGTTATTTCACTGGTTTGGGTTGGAGTACCGGTACTTCTCAAAACATGACATAACATACAACTATGTAACATAATTACAGTCTTAATCATCGAGAAGTATGAAGCAAAATCGAAGATACAATCGTCCTCAAGGAACTGTAAACTGGATATGAATAAACACTATACCCATCGGCACTAAAACTTTGTCTGACTATGTCTTATTACAAGAGGCATGATTTCCACTTTTTACCTAAAACAATATAACACAACTAAACAAAATATAACACAACTTACAAAATAATTCAAATAAGTATATAGTTCCAATTATAAAGTTTTTTAATAAGATCATTTGATTTACTTTTTTTATACAACACATTTCTAATAAATATTTTCACTTACATAGGATATATTTCAATGTTGATTTAAAACTTACATAAAAATGGCTTATTTTAATGAAAACTTTTTAATTGATCATTTCAAGGACTTTCTTACAACACTTTTCAAATGATAATTACTTACTTTAGCACATTAATTCAATAACTGACTACAAATTATATAAATCACACCTATCATCCCAATCATGGTCAATTGGACAGTGGTCAACAGAATAGACATGTTGGTCAATTGGTCAATTAGTCAATGGTCAACTGGTCAATTGTGTTTGGTCAATAGAATAGATTTACCCTCTGAAAACGTCTAAAATAGCATTTTATAAGCCTGAAACTGAAAGGAAAATAAAGATATGTATTACAAAACATTGCAGATATAAAATACTTTTATTCTCAAACATAAAGAAATGTACAATAACACTGTCACAAAACCTTCTTTTGAATTTCATGATTTTTTTAAGATTCAATTCTTTTTATCAGTATATACATAATTCTATATAAAAATATAAATTTAACTTACTGTCTGGCAAAAATTATGTTATTATAATTGGGTGAATACAAAAATATAACAAGAGCTGTCCGAGAAGACAGCACACTCGACTATTCGAATCATTTGAAACAAATGCAATTTGAAGATTAAAACAATAACAAAACAGTCATGTGCAAACAGGAAAAGTATTAACAAGTGAATGGGAGAAAGTAATTTTAAATAACAGAAATAATTCCATAATGTTCCATAAATATTGAACTAAAAAGGGGAATAATTATGAAATATTTTTGTAAGAGTTAAATAAAATGTTAATAATTTATGATTGGAGAAATTTACTTCAATGTTCAATGTTAATTACTTTAGTAATGTAACAGAAAAAGAAATGAAATGAAAAAAAGCATTACTTTTAAAAGCATACAGTAAAATTAAATTTATTTAGGTTTGTATATAATTATTATATAGTTAAAAAAAATAATTATATATATAATTATATAGGTCAAGTGAAAGTGATCTAGATTATGATGGTGAAAATATTTTTCAAGTTTGAAGTTGATATCTGAATTAGTTTCAAAGTTATGGGCCAAGTGCATAAAAACTTGAAAACAAAATCTATTTTAAGAAGGACATAAATTTTTACAAAATGTAGCAGAGTTTTTGGTCTTGGTGGTTATTGTAAAGATTATCATAGTGACTATACATGTATATTCTATTAAGTTTGAAGTTAATATCTCATGTTGTTTTAAAGTTATGGATCAAGCGCATATTTCGGCTAATGCAAAAACTAAGTTCAAAAGGGGCATAACTTACAGAAATATTTCCGGTAGAGTTATGGGTCATGTTGATAATGATTGAGAAACTGATGTCAAACATATATTTCAAATTTCAAAGTAATATCTCTAGTTGTTAAAAAGTTATGAGATAATTGCATAAGTGAAAAGGGGCATAACTTTAATAGTGGTAGCAGAGTAATGGGTCTTTTTGATTATGACATAGATTTTGATGGTGAATTTATATTCCAAGTTTCAAGTTGATATCACAAGTAGTTTATAAGTTATAAGCCAAGTGCATATTTTGCTTAACACAAAATTTAAGTGAAAAGGGGGCATAACTTGAAAATTTTTGGAAGCAGGGTTATGGGTCTTGTTGGTAATGATGTAGATTTTGATGTTGAATATATATTTCAAGTTTCAAGGCAATATCTCAAGAAGTTCCAAAGTTATGAGCCAAGCAAAATGTAAGTGAAAAAGGGGGATAACCTTTAAAAATAATGTTAGCAGAGTTATAGAGTTATGGGTCTTGTTGGTAATGATGTAGAATTTGATGGTGAATATATATTCCAAGTAAGTTTCAAATTGATATCTCAAGTAGGTGATAAGTTATGGACCAAAAAGTGCATATTTTCCTTAACGCAAAATTTCAGCGAAAAAGGGGCATAATTTGAAAAATATTGGAAGCAGGGTTATGGGTCATGTTGGTTATAATGAAGATTTTGATAGTGAAAATATATTTAAAGTTTCAAGGCAATATCACAAGTAGTTTTAAAGTTATGGGCAAAATGCATATTTTGCTTAACACAAAAAAATGGGGCATAACTTGAAATATATTGACAACAGAGTTATTGGTGTTGTTGGTAATGATGTAGAATTTGAAGCTTCAAGTTGATATCTCAAGTAGTTTATCAGTTATGGACCAAAGTGCATATTTTCCTTAACACAAAATTTAAGTGAAAAAGGGGCATAACTGGAAAAATATTGGAAGCAGAGTTATGGGTCTTGTTGGTAATGATGTAGAATTTGATGGTTAATATATATTCCAAGTTTCAAGTTGATATCATAAGTAGTTTTCAAGTTATGGACCAAAGTGCATATTTTGTTTAACGGACGGAGACGCCGACACCGGGGCAAGTAGGATAGCTCCCCTATTCTCCGAATAGTCGAGCTAAAAATATAATAAGTTAAACATTTATTTGTTTTGTTCAATTATATTGTTAAGCTTATTGTAAATAACAAATCAACAGAGAACTATTTAAACACAACAACATGAATAACAACAGATTTTGATTGCTTCTGTACATTTAACCCTTTATTCCATAATATTATACAAACTTAACAAAATATTTTGTCCCACTTTCAAGATTTTATGGTTTGGTTGAATTCAATAAAAATATCGAAATAAATGCATAGAACAAGATGTAAAAAAGCATAACAATTTTTAGAGTATTAACAGAGTTGCATTTAAATAAGTAAATATTAAACATACCTTTCATACAACATTATGTTAGTGTTGTAAGATTTGCAATATAACAAACTCACTGTGCAGAAAAATACTCTTAAAAATAATTTTAACAAAGCACAATATAGTATTCTATTAACAATATATGTTCAAATGTAGAAATATTCACTTCAGACAACATAAATGCTGAATTAAAATACCCATAATAATCTTACAATCAACATCTGAAAGGTCATCAGCAGCTACCCCTATTTTTTGTGGATTCATAATTGTGCTAAGGGTGGGTGGGGACATGCCCTCACACTCTGAAATATTGAACAATGGTGCATTCTGGGGTTTTGGAGATGAATCATGTGGATTCAGCCATGTAAATGTGTAAAGGCAGCTACGCTCCTGATCAGCAAGATCATGCATTTGGATTTGGAAGTGTTTGACTTCCAGACATATTTCACCTGATTGGCCTGACATTAAAATTGTAGTTTGAAAAAAAAAAAAAAAACAAGAAACAAAATTACATTTCTTTAAATGTTAACCAGTCCAAAAACCAGTCCAAAAGCTGGCCAATCCTAGAGCTTTCATATGGCCTTGAATTCATTATGTAAACATTTCATTAATCATTTTCCTTGCCATATTGTACAGATGGACAGGCAATAAGACAATCTAGTTCAAAAGAACATTGCCCAAGGATATAAAACTGAGCATGGAAACCAGTCTCAAATCTCAAGCCTCTGATTGGCTGAAATGGCGACTGGTCGCCATTTCAGCCAATCAGATGCTTGAGATTTGAGACTGGTTTCCAATCTCAGTTTTATAACCTTCAGGCCATGTGTTCAAAAGAACACAAAATACATACATTTACATCAAAACATGTGCCCATGTTTAACCATTTATACAATATACATCTATACACATTTTTACACGTTTGTGACCAGTGTACATCTAGATCAGCTGGCACATCTGTGCCATCTGATCACGATTTTCACTTTTTGCTTTGTTTGTCAGAAATTACCTAATGACTCTAAAAGCCAACAGTGTAGATCCTGATCAGATATCATGAATGAGTCTTCTAATCTGGATCTATACTGCCCACACAACATGTGTATCCACATGTATGGATGAAAGAGTTAAAAAACAAAACAGACTAGAGCATACAATGCCAGAAAAGAACATAAACATGTAAATAAATTGTCCGACAATGATACAAATGAGGTCCTTTTCCAAATCTACACTGGTCAAAATCAATCAATCATTTACAAGTTAGAAAATTTAAACAACAACAAGACCGACCATTATAATCAGACAGTTAATTTTATCATATAAAAAAAGAATAATATTTTAAATTGTACCATTACATGTTATAGAATTTGCAGTCTGCTATTTTGTTGATAATACCAGACTAGAGATAAAACAGATATGTATTTGTTTTAAAACAAAAAAACTTTTCTAGGTCAACTTTGTGTTCTGCACGTGGATATCATATTGTTCTGTCATTAACCTTTCACACAGATTTATAAACATTAACCCTTTTCTTGATATATACGCATTTTAACGCGTGTGCGACCAGTGTAGATCCAGATCAGCCGGCACATCGGTTCCGTCTGATCAGGGTCTCAATGGTCGCATTTTGGTCAGAAATAACCTATTGAATCAAAAAGCGAATAGTTAAGATCCTGATCAGATGGCACGGCTGATCTGGATCTAAACTGTTCGCCCTAGTAATAAAGGTTTATCTATACAGGAAAGGGTATAGTGTAAGGTATCAAAAAATTTCATGGTTATCTAGAAAAAATATTTTCACCGAGATAAGATTATTTGGAATCTTGAAAACTGATTAATCAAACATTAAATGTACTTGAGGCTATATCCATAGTACATGTAGTTATTTCAAAAGGCAAACAACAAATGATCTTCGCATTAATGTATATCTTTGTTTACAGTATTGAGTACCTCTTTACAACATCCAGGGCCCAAGATCATAAAACTAAGTTTTGAGATCAGTCGCAAATCTCAAGAATCTGATTTGCTGAAATGGCGACTGGTCGCCATTTCAGCAAATCAGATGCTTGAGATTTGAGACTGATCTCCAGATTTGGTTTTATGATCTTAGGCACAGTTGCTTATTTTATAGGATGCCTGGCTGGATATAGGAGAAATAGAGGATACAACATGAGTGATCATTTTATACTGAAATGATTAAACGAGTCGTCTAAATCGATATAAAACGAGACTTATGCCGAGTTTTATATCGATTTAGATGACGAGTTTAATAATTTCAGTATAAAATGAACACGAATGATGTATTCTATTTATCACATACCCTGAAAAAAACAAGCAAAATCCATGAATTGTCCCTTTCTATCGCCTAGTAAAGCAAAATTTAAACGTGTGTAATTCGGTCGTATCGGGTTATACATAAGCTAGTCCCTAAAGAATTTATCCTACCGTTTTCTTGTTTGTTAAAATAAGTGAAAATAAATAAATAAAATTAACTGCGCTAGAGTCTAGATAAAAGAATCTACCAGTTATAGGCTTCTCAAGTTGTGTTAAATTAAATAAATCGATCTACTGTATGACGTCATTTGTGTAAACTTTTGTAGCGGCATATGACAACATCGAAATTTGCTGGATAAAAACTTATGAATTGGATTGAATATGTGTTTCTAGTGTTGTTATTTTGTTCCGGAGATGTTGTAAGATCACACCGACGATGTTCTGAAAACGATACCAGCGTCTGGGTCATTTTGTTTTCGATTCAAACGAAATGAAAATGGCTTTGTTGCTGTTGTTGAAATTCATCATATCATTACGCCGTTTCAGCCAATTGCTATCTGTATCTTACGGAGAAATCAAGATGCTAGAAAGTTAGGCCTATATTTCCCATGGATATTATTAATTAAAGGGATGTTTAAGTTCCTTATAGAAGCTGTTTGCTTGCCTGAAGTGGTCAGATGGCAAAAGTAAGTCATTTTTACAAATTTGTTTTGATCGCTGACAACGCGGATGGATAGTGATTTGGCTACGATATATAACTAGTTATATATCGAAAATATATAACGGGTGTTATTGCACTCCCACACCGGAAGGTATGTGATAAAACAGTTTATTTCAATATTCAATGCAGAATGGTTTTGATAATAATTAAAATTTTAGTAAAAGATTAATTCAAATGATTATTATATAAAACGTAACAAAAAATATTTTGCAGCACTAATGACTAGAATGGTGTCCACAGGACACAGAAGTATTCCCCACCATTTCCTTGCGTATTTCATAAACATGTTGGCATATTTCCAGGATTATATTAAATATGAAATGATGAAATCATATTCAGATAAACAAGGCTCTATGCCTATCAACCAATATCACTTGAAACTAATGATGACCTAATGTACAATCCTATGCAAGGACTTCACAAACGATACTTAAACACCAAGTTTGGGAGAGGATAACTTAAATCAATATCAAGTTATCATCTGGAAAAGGAATTTCTTTTTTCATTATCAGTGAAATTTTCTTTCCAACAATCATATTGGTTAAAATTTCAAGTAGGTGTTGTTTTTCTCATTTTTAACAAATATTCTTAATTAAGATCTCCGACAGTGGCAATTAAAATAGTATCTTTCAATAAGTATTTATAGTTTAAATAAAAAATTAGGACAAATATGAATAGCAAAAAACGTCAAATGTCTTGAACAAAATGTTTCTGTTTAACGTTTTTAAATGCTCCTTTTGGAAAGTTGATATAAGCAGAAAGCCAAGCATGAAATATAATAATAATTATTATACTAGACTAGAACCCTGCGAGTCAGATGTGTCGCCTGAAAAAAATTTGGTTAGTCGACATAAAAAAGGTTAATTAGTTTTTTGTTGTACAGTTGTAAGAAATGTATTTGCACAAAATTCACATATAAAATAACCTTTTAACTGTCTCATAGCAAGAAACATGCACAACAAGTCATGCCCTTGGCCAGAAATTCACCAAAAATCAATCAAAGGGGAATAATTCAAAAACAAAACAAGGTAGAGTTAAGGTTTTTTTACAGTGCACTTTAAGTCATTGCCCGAAACATGCATACCAAGTTTGGAGTCATTTGAATCTATGGTGACAAAGTTACACTCCAGACAAGAAATGCTGTATAAAAATCTATCAAAGAGGAATAACTAAGAAACGAAAGAAGGTAGAGTTATGTTCTTGTGCACTGCGCTTTGAGTCAATGCCAGAAACATACATACCATTTTGGAACCATTTGAACCTTTGGTGACAAAGTTAGGCTCCGTACAAGAAATGCTCTATAAAAATCAATCAAAGGGGAATATTTCAAAAACAGAACAAGGTAGAGTTACGGTTTTTGTGCACTGCACTTCGAGTCATTGTCAGAGATAAGCATACCAAGTTTGGAGTCATTTGGACCTAGGGTGACAAAGTTAGGCTACAGACAAGAAAATCCAGTCGCCACGGATATCTGTGGCCGCCGACAAAGTAATCCCAGTATGTCACCTAGTCAGGCAACACGAAAACATAAAATGTATCTTTGCAATAAAAATATACCATGTCATTATGTGATTTGATTAGATTTCAGATTGTGTTTACTGTTTTGGGGAGTTGGAAAATATTATTATCTTTGATTTTCATCCCCATTGGACTCCTATTCTCATGACTGATGTTTCAATTATTGTATTATTTTTTCCCAAAATTGACAAAAATGAATTAAATATTACAATGAAAAATAATGTATTGGAACACAGAAATAAAATAGTAGAAACAATCTATATAAATATCAAAACATATATAAGGCTAGAAACTAAACTGAAAACTAATTTCATTAATAAACCGTTTACTCCATAGACAAATTCATTCTGTCTGATCAGGATCTGCACTGTCAAATTTAGAATCATTAGGATTTTTCTTACCAAAAAATTGAAAAGTGTAGGTCCAGTTGAGAAGGCATGGATGTTCCGGCTGATCCTGATCTACACTAGTCTCTCATTATCTTGATCTACACTAGTCTCTCATTATCTTGATCTACACTAGTCTCTCATTATCTTGATCTACACTAGTCTCTCATTATCTTGATCTACACTAGTCTCTCATTATCAAATAAGACCTGTATATAAGGAGTAAAGGGTTAAAATTTGTGAAATAGATGTCACATGTCCTGAAACAAAACTTAAATAATAATAAATTGCACCAAACAATGAGTGGAGATCCATAGTTAATTGTATTTACCTTTTTTAACTAAAAGGTTTTTTAACATCACTGCTAAATATATTTTTAACTAAATCTAGAGTTACACCTGAGTTACTACAAAAAAAAACTCGTTGGCCCGACTTTCATAAACAAGAGTTCTATACTAAGTCATGAATCATGTTTAAAATGACACTGTGATAGGCATAGCAATTTCTTTTCCATTAAACAATCAAGTTTGAAACAACACGTACACAAAAAAAATGACAATATACAGAACATGGGTCAATTACCAAATTTAAAATGCATGTATTACCAGTAGTTTGGAACTGGAAAAAAAACAATTTAAAACACACAAAAAATCCTAACTAAAGTTTAAAAATTGTTCTAACACCTAATCCTTAAGCTATTCAACGCAAGTTTTGTCACATTCACTTTAAGTGCATAGCAGGCAAGAATAATTTTGATATTTGAACATATCTTCCAGTTAATAATTCATTTTCCTCCAAATCACATTTATGAACAGTTAAGGCCTGACTACATTTCAGATGACTTTGTAAAAATTCAAAATGAGAGCAAGAAAATGTTTTAATTAAGAATAATTTAACTGTGATTGTTAATATTACTATAAAAGTCAAGAGTATGCCCTGAACCAACTGAATAAAATTTAATGTTACAGTCTCTTTTCCAAACTGAACCATTACAATCATTCTACAAAAGGTATTACTGTGCCCAAGGTTATAAAACTGAGCATGGAAACCAGTCTCAAATCTCAAGCATCTGATTGGCTGAAATGGCAACCAGTCGCCATTTCAGCCAATCTGATGCTTGAGATTTGAGACTGGTTTCCAAACTCAGCTTTATAACCTTAGAGCCTGAAAAGCACACAGAACACCCAGATCTGACTGCATATATGAAGGCTGGTCCGAGCCTAAACAAGTCAGATTGAGCTCAATACTTTACTTAGCACTTAAAGTTATGTATACAAGTAGTTTAGTTTTTAATGAGTGTAAAACTTGTGTTTTAATGTTTATGAACAATTTAAACCTGATTATAGTTACATCCATTGATAAACTTATATGACTAAAATAAAATATTGAACTTTCTTATAAGAGTATAAAAATGTCAGCAGCACAGTCTGTGAGACAGCAAAATGACAGCAGCAGAGTCTGTGAGATAGCAAAATGTCAGCAGCACTGTGAGATAGATAAAATGTCCTCAGCACAGTCTGTGAGACAGCAAAATGACAGTAGCACAGTCTGTGAGACAGCAAAATGACAGCAGCAGTCTGTGAGACAGCAAAATGACAGCAGCACAGTCTGTGAGACAGCAAAATGACAGCAGCACAGTCTGTGAAACAGCAAAATGACAGCAGCACAGTCTACATCACACCAAAATGTCAGCAGTACAAGCAAAACACAGCAGCACAGTCTGTGTGACAGCAAAATGTCAGCAGCACAGTCTGTGAGACAGCAAAATGTCAGCAGCAGTCTGTGAGACAGCAAAATGTCAGCAGTACAGTCTGCGAGAAAGAAAAATATTAGCAGCACAGTCTATAAGACAGAAAAATATCTCCAGTCACCATTTCAGCCAATCTGATGCTTGAGATGTGAAACTGGTTTCTTGTATGTTTTATGATCTTTGGAACAGCTTAGATTGACAGGAATGTTCGAGAAGGACTAGAAGGCAAAGAAATGGCAACCTCATAAACCAAATGTAACAACTACTCAATCATACCATATTTCATTAGACCCAGCCAAGGAAATGCCTAATCTTTGTAATATAGTACAGACAAACCTGTCTTCAAAGACCACTCAGAGGAAAACCCAAAAGTGGTCCTTGTAGACAAGAGGTCTTTTTTAACAGGTGAATATGTTATTTAAATCAGTCATAGGGAAAACTAAAATGTGGTCTTTATCCACAGATGGTCTTTGCTAGCAGGTGGTCTTTAGCATATGTTTGACTGTTTCTTCATAGTCTCGTTCCCAAACATCTGATGTCTAAGCTGATGGTTCCAGTTCTGTAATCTTGCTTGTGTCTGTGCTGGTCTGAGATTTCTGGGCACTGTCGAACATCTGTGCCGATCTTCGTCTACGGTTCCTGAAGAAGCGTAATACACA
The DNA here is from genome assembly GCA_038501625.1 of Corbicula japonica. Classification (NCBI taxonomy): domain Eukaryota; kingdom Metazoa; phylum Mollusca; class Bivalvia; order Venerida; family Cyrenidae; genus Corbicula; species Corbicula japonica. Next base: position 1,992,807 of record JAZAYU010000027.1, read on the forward strand.
CAGCCCGACTTGCAGGAGAAACACCAACACACAACCCCAGGCTGCTACCTGTCAATAAAGAATTATCAACAAATAATATAAGCTTTAACTCCATATATACACATGTTATCGCATCTGTGATGTCAATATAAGAGTAACATAAATGAGCAGGGCCCAAATCATAAAACTAAGATTGGAGACCCATCTCAAATCTCAAGTATCTGATTGGCTGAAATGGTGATCAGTTGCCATTTCAGCCAATGAGATGCTTGAGATTTGAAACTGGTCTCCAAATTTAGTTTTATGATCTTGGGCCTAGTGCCCAAGGTTATAAAACTGAGCATGGAAACCAGTCTCAAATCTCAAGCATCTGATTGGCTGAAATGGCGACTGGTCGCCATTTCAGCCAATCAGATGCTTGAAATTTGAGACTGGTTTCCAAACTCAGTTTTAAAACCTTAGCCCAGTACTAAATAAGAAATTTGATACATAGTCAACAAGGATTTCATCATAAGGAAGTTTATGGATAACTAACAAAAGTTTTATTAGATGTTTTTGTTTTTTGACAGCTTTCAACAAATCTGGTAAATACTGGAAAGTACAGGATCATTCAACAGTTTGGAGGAAGAGCACGCAAGTTAACTGTTTTTTGACCCCATACCTCTGAACCTAGGTCCGGCACGTACCGCATACCGTTCCGTACTCCGTACTTCAGGATCTGCGGTACGGGACACTCCATTCACTTTTCTGTCAAAAAGTGCGCATCAAATCTTGCGGCGAAAACTGTGAATTTATAACCTAATTTAAACAGATAATAACCACTGACTGCACTGTAGGACTACATTTTCTATGTGTTAACACATAAAATTATTTAGATATGACTGTGTACAACGAGAAAAAGACCTAAAACTAGCTACGCACCATACCCGATCTATACCGCATAACCGGCATTTTATTTTCCGGTGTTGGGGTAGAGAACAAAGTGACTTGGAAGTAAACAGAAGAACATTTCAATATGTTTGGTTCTTTTATGAGATTTAACCGGAGATTTGGAATATTGAGGATGGACAAATCGTATTTGATTCTGCCGTTAAACTGAGAGTGTTTTATGATGTGTGTAACTGGCTGATAAACAAACTGAAACAGTGAAAGGCACGGAATTCATCACGGCGTCTGTTACAGTGTTGGGCGTTGTTAGGCGTAAGATCGTAAGCTTTGTTTACTGCATTTTTTAAGCATTTATTTCTTCATCATTGACATGCTTAATAAACGTAATGTGTTTACTATTATTTTAATCTAAGCCAGACCATTCATTGATATTTTGTATGCAGTGGCTAGAATTCTGGTCCGGACAAAAAGTCAACTGTAGACTGGCAATCTTGAGGTCTGGTTACTGGAATGCAAGGTCTTTAACACGAACATATATCCAGAAATATTAAGTCACTTTAAGACCTCGCATTTTCTATTTGATTAGAATCAGAAAAATTTTACATCTTTTTATTTTTATCATTTACCAATTTTTTTTAAATTAAATTTATTGTAAAAGGCAACATTAAATGAAAGTTATAGTTTGCATTAGCCTCTTCTCCTACGGATTCGTGCACCTAAAATTCTAAAATCGCGCATGCGCATTCATTACACATGGTACCAATTAATTTTTTTACCAAAACAAATAACAAACTCTAGCTAAATTCAAAACAGTAACAAGAAACCTGAAGTTCAACATCAAAACTAATGTTTACCGGTGAAAGGTCAGCCATATTAGGTCATCCAGTAAATGGGACAGCTTTCCTACCGATTCGTGCGATCTGATTGGCTATTGGTTTTTGAGGCCCTGCATTAAATTTTTGTTATTGATTTCAACATGTTGATAAGAACTGAGCTTTTACTTGTTGATGATTGTTCATATTATGTACAGTCACTTAAAATGAAATAAATTTTCACAGTAACATGGGAAGACACTCAAAAAAAGTCTATTTTGAAACTGCAAACTGTTTTTTTTGTAACAGGAAAGACTGGAACAAATAACTGCTAAACAACAATTATGTACAACTAATGATTTGCAGAATGTTATTGTTTATGTTTACTCGCAGTGAGGACAAAAGAAATCCTCTCCTCTCCTGACAACAGATTGTCTGTGACAAAATGATAAATGACACCAATGGTTGCATTTCACACACTGTGCCCATGATACAATTTTTAGATATGGCCTGTCATTCAAGTTGGGTGGTGAAAATTTTTTACATATGCAGCAAAGACTGCTATCATCAGTTGTGTCATCATCATAATCATCATCATCATCAACAGTCTCAGCCATATGTACTTTTCTCGGAATAATACCACTTGTAGAGGGCTTTGGGGTATTGGTGGGTGACTTAGCCTGGGGTGCTCTGTTTTCCTTTTCATATATGGTAAGTTCATCGATGAAGGATGGATTTGTGATATCTCTTCCACTTGGCTTTGGTTTTGTTCTTTTTGTTGTTGTGATATTTTCCTTTGGTTTACATTTACAAGCACATTGAATTTCAGGCTGTTTTTCCATCTTTTGTTTTAGATATTCTTCCACTGCCTCTTTGCCAGACCGAAGTGCTTTGACTTTCTGCACGGGATTGTCATCCTGGAAAGACTCACATGGAAATAACTTTTCTTTGGGAACGGCCTCTCTGCAGAAAGGGAATATTCCAGTCTTCTTAAAAGCTGACACAAGGTTGCTAGGTGTCATGGCTTTTAGGTAAGCTCTTGAAGCAAGTTCTGCCATTTCATACTTTGTGACTGTTTTTCCCATGTTAGTACTCATGAAGGCAGCACATTCACGGTAGTAAAAGTTCTTAAATGGTCCGAAGACGGCAGTGTCAAGAGGCTGTAGAATGTGGGAGGTATGGGCAGGGAGGACAAACATCACAATGTGCTGACTATTCGCCCATTCAATTAACTCTCTGGATATATGCGAAGTATGTCCATCGAATATGAGAAGGACAGGTTGTTTGTCATTGCAGCCTCTCCTGACATGAGGAAGAAAATGAGTTTCCAGGTATCCTCTGAAGATTGATGAATTGGACCATCCTGAATCACTCATAACAGCCTGAGAACCAGGGGAAGCACCCTTCATTAAGTCGGGATTGAATCTCTTTCCCTTAAATACAAAGTAGGGTGGTATATAATTTCCAAGAGCATTACCACAAGCAATAACAGTTGTTGTAGTTGTTCTTGGTGATGTTATAGCCTGTGGCTTGCTTTTTACTGGTGCAATGATGTTTGGTGGGCGATGTTCTGGCTGGATTCCAGTTTCATCTACATTGTATATGTATTGTGGTTTGTCTGCCAAATTGTTTTCCTGAATGACTTTTTCAAGGTTACAGAAATATTTACTAATGATATCAGGTGTTGAGGATTTTGCCCGGTTGACTTCTAATGATTGGGGCCTAATCGATCGAACTCTAGCTTCCCACCGCTTAAGGAATCCGTATAGCCAACAGTTGCTCAGCTGTTTTGACGAGTCTCGTTTGCCAAGAGCATAAGCAAGCTCTCCTCCAAGCTCCTGCAATTTGGTGTTGGTGGCACCATACCCAAGACCTGCCATGGCCTCTAAGTGGTCAACCAAGCTCGATTCTTCTTCGTGAGTAAATATAGTGTCACCTCCTTTTACAAAGTTCAGAGGATCAATATGTCCCTTTACTCTGTCCCTTAATGTCTGGACTGGTACATTAAATTGATTGGCAACCTTGCGGACTGATACACCTTTTGTTTTTACTTCTTCATAAGCTTTTAAAAGAACATCAGGCGAGTATTTTCTGTATGTTCTGGAATACTTGTTTGGTCTTGTCTGAAAATTAAATTTAAAAAAATCCCTAAACTGACTTATTATCACACCATCACTCCTAAACTACTACTCTGTAACAATTAAATATCTGTATTCCACCATAAAACATAATCTAACAGACACCATTCAGACTATTTACACCACCATTACCATCATCCCTGATCAAATCCTTCAGATTTTCATTCAGTGAAGTGTGCATCATTATCACTTTTATTTGCCTAACAGGCTAGCAGGCTAAATAACAAATAAACTGAGAACACCTGCAGAACCTCGAAACTGTTAAATACCGACCTTGAACTATGTCACGTGACTAGAAACATGTAAACAATGGCCAACTTGCAGGAAATAATTATTCTTTTAGTGATTTTAATGATTTTCAGGTCTCTGACAAAAATAAAAGAGAGATCTTTGCATACATTTTAGGTAAATATGTCTTATTAAGTTACATACCTGCTTTGTGCGCATTTTTTGCGATTTTATCCACGATCGGTAACCTGCTGCTTACGAGTCGAGTAGATTCCGGACACGCGCGATAGAACGGATACGCGAGATTCCATGCCAACATTTTCTGCACGAACCCGAAAGGAGAGCACGAATCGATAGGAAAAAGGCATACATGGATTTCAGTAGATACATATTCTTGCATTTTAATGCAAGCACATTTAATTTTTTCTCTTTTTACTCCACCTTATACTGAGTTTGGGGTCATTTTGATGCAGGAGAATTTAGAAAGTGGTCATTTTTTTAAATAAAGATAAATATTGTATTTATTGCATCTTAATATGAAGTTAATACTTATTTGACTATTGAAAATAACTTCAAAGGAAATTAAACCAATTTTATAGCTAGTAAAGTTATGATATGACTCGGGCCAAGCTGATTATGACCCCTTGAAAATTTTCCACAGGGGGTCAATTGGCCACTGATTTTCAAAGCTATAATTTTAATCCCTTCATTATGATAAAGTTATGGGAACTATTTTATTTTTTTTTTTTTTCTGTCAGCTCAATGGAAATAATTGATTTATTTGCAATTTCAGATGCTGAATTTGAATGAATCTGGAACTAAGTGGTGTTGTATAAGACTCTAGATGGAGATAATTATGTAAGTCTAATTACAGTAATTTCTTACAAGTATTTTATATAATTTTATTATTTATTTTTATTTTATGTTTAAAATAATTTTATGTCATCAAATACTTTTAAGAGAATGGACTGTTTGGGTCAGATAAAAAATATTTCTGCATGTATTCATCATGGTGGATAACTGCTTTCTAGTTAAAAGCCAGTACCTGACATGCTGAATGTGGATTGTGGAAAACTCAGAAAATATTTAATGAATTTTGCTTTTTTTTCTAACATGTTTCTGATAATCTCACACTTGGAATTACACTGGTCAAAACATATCAAGCAAGTTGATAGTTGATTAGTGAACATCCATGGATCAATTTCACATCTTTATTTTAAATTAAAAATAATTATTAAAAATAAAAGGATTTAATAAAGGTAATTAACCAGTGGTGTGGTGTAATAATGAAACTCTTATTTTGTCTTAAAATCATTTTACTGAATATACTTTACCATTAAAATCAATTTTTATATATTTTCAGACATTGACATAGACTCACATAAGAAGTTATGGAAAGAATAAAATTAAAATATCAACCGACCAGTCTGATCTGCAATATACAGAAATCACAGCACCGAGGACCAGTTTACTTTTGCACTGAATAAGTCACCTGCTCATAGTCATAAGCATTTGTTTTTCATAAATGTTTATTGGAGGATGACATTTTATAAGTTTATGACATTATAAATGACCTAATTATGTACTAATTGTCTATTCTTTGATGTGTTGAGCATTATTTTTTTCAATTTCTATGAATACAAAACTGCTATATATAAACAGTATGGCAAAAGATTTGTTTCTATAAAGTCTAACTTGAAATCAAACTCTCTGATTTGAGGGTTTTAGAAGTAACACAACTGCTTATTTTATAGTTAAATTAACAATATCCAGGAGTCTATCTTTGTAGATCAGCATTTTGGTATTTAACTACGGAATTGTATTGGAAATAAATTCCATTTTATGTGGCATATAATTATAGAGTTGCCCTCTAAAGAGTTATAACCTATTGTTATTTTCACTATAAGTGTACTTGTAACAAATTCTTGTATTATCAACAATTACTTTGCTTGAATTTTAGAGAAACCATGATAATTATTGTTAAACCTCCTATCTGTCACATCTTTCTAAATTAGTTTAACCAATAATTGTAAGGACTTACAATTATATATATTAACTTGTATCTTCACTCCATGGATAATCATTTTATCACATTTGCATCCAGTGTAAATCCAGATAAGCTGACACATCTATTCCATTTGATCTAGATTTGTATTTTTTGGTCAGATATCTTTAAACAGTTAAAATCCTAATCAAACTGCACATATGTGAAGACTGATCTAGATCTACATTGTTCACTTGTGAGTTTACCGGTATTATCCATGCAGAAAATTGTTTAATCAAGCAAGATTAATTGGCGCATGTGTCTGTTTATATGAAGTTATTAAACTCTTGAAATATTGAACTTGATTTGTATTTTAAGCTTGTCTGTTATAGACAGATAAATAACATGAAATGCTATTGATTTCTGGTTGTTTATTAAAATTGCATTGATATGAATAAATGTACTGTTCAAGAAGTTTTCTTTCTGTTTTTATACGCCTGCCATGGCGGGTGGTTGGGAGTCGTCCACAGTGATGTCCGCTCTCAAACTTGAACAGTTGTTGTCCAATCTTTATAAATTTTGGGAAACTGTTTATGGGCATAATATCTCAGTCAAGTTCGATAATCAGCCAAATTGATTCATGCACTTCAGAGTTATGGCCGTTTATTTATAAAACGACTTGTCCGCTCTATAATTCATATAGGTGCTGTCCGATCTGCATGAAACTTGTGGAAATGTTTATGGGAATTTTATCTCGGTCAAGTTTGATACTCAGCCATATAGCTTCATGCACTTCAGAGTTATGGCCGTTTATTTATAAAATCATGGCAAACTCTTCTTGTCCGCTCTCTTATTCAAATAGGTGCTGTCCGATTTTCATGAAACTTGTGGAAATGTTTATGGGCATTATATCTCGGCCAGGTTAGATAACTAGACAAATCGTTTCATGCACTTCAAAGTTATTTTTTGCGGGATATATAAGATTGCCGGTACCTTTACCCTCCCCCTGTATAACATTTCTACCTTGATAAAATTTCAAGTTATTTTAAACTTGTAAGTGAATGTAATAGATCGAATTCCAATGTTAAGCCAGAATGGAGACTAGTTTCGGATCTCGGCAATATGTTTGGTGCATCAAGGTCTATCAATTAATAGACTCTTGTAGAATGTGCACACAACCCCAGAGTTAAACAAGCGGCTTGATACTTGTGAATGGGTAAATGATTTTCATTATCATAGCCACAAAATGCAACTGCAGGTAAAGCAAACTAAAGCAGAAAAAAAACACGAAGGATTGCAGTGCCTGAAAACCCGCCGTTTTTACCCAGGTTTGATAATCGTCTCGCTTGCACCCCGATAATGATATAGATACACTTAACCAATGTTCTTAATACACTGATCATATAATTGTATTTTTTCCACAGGGAATCTAAGGTGAAACTTAATTATTATTATAGGATCCATCATTTTTAATTCTTTTTTATGAAATTGTTAAAATCTCCTGGTGCATTCGAAAACCAACGGCATTTAAAAAGGTTTAGGCGATACCAAGAGCCACCGTGAAATCGTCAGCGATCTGAACCAACGGAGAAAAAAACGCTATTGACTATTTGGGAGTGCACTTCGTATCATTCCTCCCCCCGCCTCTAACTAAACATGAAACAATAATTATTATCATTTTGAAGCATTTTAAGAAGTTTTTTTAATTCTAATAATGCAAAATCTTTCAACTGAGTCAATTTGATGAGCACGAAAACAGTTTAACGTTCAGAAGACAACAACAAACCCACTTTTGGTTTCGGCTATCTGTTCGCGCGACTATAGCTCGGCATTTTAGCACCAGAAGTTTACTTTGCAAACGTATATTTAATCAAACTTAACTATTGCTATTTAAGTGCAAACATAATTATATATCATTTTTAAAATTTAAACTTTAAAAATAAATCATTAAAATTCATAGAAATAAAAAAATTTGTATACAGTATCAAACATTATATTCAAGCTAGGCTGTGCGTCGCTAAAAAAAATTTAAACTTTTTTCCTATCAAGCTCACACTTCGTCGCTGCACACTACTACATTGCTGTGTTTTGATCTTTTTTAATTGACAAAACTGTCGGAAAGAGGCGTCTTATGGAAGCGGTCGCCACATCCCGCTACGCTCAATAAACACTATTTTGTCACGGCGTGTAAAATGTACGCAATCAGAAGCGCTTCATATTTTACGAAGTTTTAAGACGTTTGTCTTAATTAAAAGGCAGCTCCTCCGTGTAATATATATATAATTAATAAGAAAAATATGTTTTTGAGTGCTACGTTCTTTCATTTTAATCTTTTTGTTAAAATTGTCGTTGCAGTTTTGTCTAGTTCGAGACAGGTATATGAAATTTCCGTTTTTTACTATACGGCGTCTCTGGACGTTACTGTAGCAAGTCGATAGACGACGTCACTGATAACGTACAGACGGGCTGGACTACCCTGAAATGTACATTGCATGCTGTAAAAATCGAGTTCAAGACATTTTTAAGATAAACATAAATTATGATAAATTTTAAGTTTAGGCCGCTAGGCCGCCAGGCCGCAAGGCCGCCAGGCTTCGAAATCTTAAAAAAATTCAAAGCTAGTTTTTGTTGATATTTCACTTAATCATCCCTGAAATGTACATTGCATGCTGTAAAAATCGATTTCAAGACATTTTTAAGATAAACATAAATTATGATAAATTTAAAGTTTAGGCCGCCAGGCCGCCAGGCCACTAGGCCGCCAGGCTTCGAAAACTTAAAAAAAAACAAAGCTAGTGTTTGTTGATATTTCACTTCATCATCCCTGAAATGTACATTGCATGCTGTAAAAATCGATTTCAAGACATTTTTAAGATAAACATAAATTATGATAAATTTTAAGTTGAGGCCGCTAACTTCACGCCGCCAGGCCGCTAGGCCGCCAGGCCGCTAACTTCACACATCTAAAATGTACTTGTTCAAAGGTAGGGGTGTGACTAGAAGCATTATTTATTGTACGATTCTGAGACAATTGCGAACAAAAATACGGACAAAACGTGCTAAACATGACTCCGGTTTGTTTACATGACAATGCCATAGCCCACAAATCAATCATCAACGGTAGTCCACTTTTTCAACAAGTTTACCACATCCTCCATACAGAAAAGAGCTGGCGCGAATTTTCCTCTTTCCGAAATCAAACACAAAATCTTAGGTAAGAAAATAAAGGTCGATAAGTGCTCTAGGAACCCCAGTGTACCGGTTTCTGATAAGTGTACACAAATATAAGAACAAAATTGTCTCAAAATTAAATCAAAGATTGGAAGTGCGTGCTTTATTTTGATGGGAACTTTATCGGGGTTTCTGCGAACACAGGTCACTTGCAGATGTTTAGAAAACTCCTCATATAAATTAAACAAAACAGATCGAATAATTTATTGAGACGTGTTAAAAGTACATTGTCTGGATACATTACAGTTTACAACACGCAACATAATGTCAAAAATACAGCACGAACTGGAATAGACAAATATAGATTAGGATAAAGGGAAGACTATACACTGATTATAATGAAATTAACGTTCTACGTTGATAATATCATTCCTGATGGACAAAGCTTCTTTAAGGAAAAACGGATACTTTTGTTATAAAAGAAAAGAAAAGGGAACTCATCGAATACGACAAATATGAAAATATTGCTGGCTCGGTTTGATTGAGACGGTTAATGGACAGTTAATGGAAAAGCATATTATTGCCCACGCCGCCTAGCCCCATTGCAACTCAATATTTACACCAATAAACAGTACACTTTTGACTTCCCCAAACGATGGTGAGTATATGGCGGTGGACATGGAACCTTCAATGTTCAGCGGCGTATGTTCCCCATATAAAAGAATAGTTCATTTTTGTTGTTAGATGCAACGAAACTTATACATTTTAACATGTTAAGGACATTTTGAGTTTTTGCGTTAAACCTCTTACATTGTCGTATGTACCCCTATGCGTCGGTGGGTTAAAGGTTCTTTGGTTTAACTGATTTAGACTTCTCGGAGTTACAAACGACAGCTCGTTTTACAGTTCCAATATTTTAATAATTCACAGCAAAATCGTAGACAAATATGTGCTCATTAATTTAACCAAGTAATGAGTTCTCTTTACAAAACACAGCTTACACAAACAAAAAGCTGTAAACGTATAAATGTTCAATTCAAAGTCCAAGAATAATTAACGTGATCGTATAGTGGTTTTTTTAACGTTGCAAGTTACAAAATAATTCAGCAAAACATTCAAACGCTGTTAAAATTATCCAAAGTAATTTTACAATTTCTAGAATGTTTATTCCACTGTATATAAGATAAAAACAAAACTCGATACAGTTTTGTAAGACTTAATCCGTAAGTCTTGCTTGCACTCCCGTGACGCTAACTTGGGAATCTTGTGCAAAGTAAAGAACAGCGCGCTGGACTAACAATTTAGCCCGGTTTTTATACAAAAGAGCGACTGACCATCCTCGTGATGAAATCAATCACCTTTTCCATAAACTGCCAAGCAATAAAATCTTTAGCAATTAATTTGATATAACTTGTCGATCTCGAGGAGGAAATACAATTCCTTAAACCCTAGAAACTCCGGTGAGTGACCTGTTGACCGATGTACACTGAACATCTATCAGCTAAGTAGGCGAAAGTGTTACATACGCCCCTTCCCGAGAAAATAATTCAATTTAAGAATTATTTTTAAATGACCTAACACTTTTGAACATAACCATAATACGCGAACACAGTGGGTTAAACATCCATAGTATACCTTAACAATAAGTTCTTTGCTAAAGTTAACCATGAATATACATATGCTATACAATGCATAAAATAACAATAGCACAAAACACTATAGTTGAATAAAATCCCACACCATATAGAAAACACAATGATCATATCACAAAGAGTCACACGTGCTAAACAGTCCTGTTAGGCGAGAGGTCCTTGTCCTTGAATGAAACACGATCACTGGCACTGGTCTTCGACCTTGTCACGAAATGTTCATGTTCACAGGTATGTCCAGTGGATCGCCTCCCGCTCTTGCACGTGTCTCTGCCCAAGTTCTCGTGATATGAAAAGATAAACAAAACGTTATTAACATATTCAAATTACAGTGTATCTGTGGCCTGCGGATACAAAGCAATATAATTCATAAGTTTCTTATTTTGTGATGGCCCCACCGTCTCGGTGAAGTTCTCCCCTTCAGGAGCGGAAGCAACAGCCCCAGCCATCAAACCTTTGCCAGGGTCCCCCTTTGTCCCTGACCTCTTGCCAAATGCAATGAATCTAGTTAACTTGAACTTCTTTCTTTTACATTTGCAATACGCGTACAACATAACAAACACGATGAGTATTAGAGCGACGACTCCGAACACAACAAAAGATATAACATTCATGTACCTCTTAGATTGATTTTCTTTCGCTAAACTTATCTCATTAATTAACGAATCCATGGGAATGTAATTCAAAGATGGGAGCGTTTTCGGGATATCAATAGGTTCATAATCGATCAATTTGTCATTATAGTCCTTCCACATAGTTAAGACTGACATATTAATAGTTTTAGTCATAATATTCACAAAATCATCTTTGACAGGAATGGTGGTTCCATAATCAAATGTTGCGGTCAGCGTTAAGTAATCATTAGTGGCAGTACAACCAGTGGGAATTGATACTATGTCAAAGGGTGATTTAACATCTATCCAACTAGCCTCTAAATTGCTTCCCTGTTTACAGGTGACGGATAACCTAAGTTTCATTGACTGGTACAAACACCACATTATTTCTAACTAAGGGTTGTGAAACTGTCAGTCCGGTCATAAATGTCAACACCATAAGTAGTCGTATCAATGTCAAGTCATGAGCCATTTTCTGAAAATATAGCAGACATTAACGTCAGTTTAACGTCGTCGCGTATGAATACAGTTACTACAATAAAAGTTACTAAGATTGACCTATATTCCCTACTATCATGGATCTTCTTTACGTGAGTCTCTTCTTAATTATCTCAATTAAGTCTAGTGCAATGTTGTTTTTCGTCGCGGAACGGTCACGTCCACTCGTTCGCGATTCGGTACGCTGAATTACGTTTATTTCCATGTCGGAGTGCTCTCTATTACTACCAGTTGGCGCATCACTGGTATTTCGTGTTTGCCATAATCTCCTCGCCTTGCGTTCGTACTTACGCTTTAATTCGGCGAGAGGGATATCATCGTCACTATCAGACGAATCGCTAGGGGTTACAACATAAGTGGATTTTCGCTTGCCTCTAATTCCTAATAGGCATTCCTGCGGAATATCCCATGTCTCAATGTTTAAAACTTTTCTTCTGTTTTTTTTTTTTTGCTGATTGGTATTAACTGTTAATACCTAAAATAATCTTTTTAATTTCCTTTTTTTCTAGTACATTTTTCTCTTTTTTTTAAATATTTTTTTATACATTTTTTCTATTTTTTAAGCTGGTAGTTAAACTAAACAACCAGTGTTAGTTCATCACTGTTTTGTGATACTGCTCTTACCGCGCGACAATCTTTTGTCTCGTGGTTTTTACGACCGCAATTTGTACATTTGCGCGTTGGTCGCGCATGATCAACCTCCATAGGTTCGTGCGAAGCTGTATTGTCGTCGGAGTGGTGACTTGTTCTATTATGAATTCGCTTCAGAAAATTCTGTTCGCGTAAGGCAAGATTAACGGCATCACTTAATGTTGCCGGATTACCGCGAATTAATTTTGCCCTGACGGCATCACTTATCAGGCCATCAGTGAACTGGCCTATCAGAACGCGTTGCATTGGGTTTGCTACGTCTAAGTCACCCTCACAGGCGTCCTTAGCTAGCATCAGAATGCGTTCGCCATAAGTGGCTATGTTTTCGCCTTGCCTTTGCCTTACATTACGGAGTAATTTCAATGCATACTGTGGGTCCGTTATTTCACCATAACGTAACCTCAACTCCGCTTTCAATTGCTCATACCGGACCGAATTGTTATCAGTAAGGTACCTTTTTAAGAATTCACAAACCGGTCCCGCCGATGATTGAAATGTGACCTTAATTTTGCGATTTTCGTCGCAGTTGTGTATAATAAAATACCTCTCTAATTCAAGAATCCAGTTTTGGAATTCTTGAGATTTGCCCGCGAATCGCGGCAACTGCGTGAACGCGGTATTCGCGAAAATTGTCTCTGGCAAGTTAAGTAAACTTTCTGTCAAAACTTGGAAAGGTGGCGGCGATTGTGACCCGGTCGCCATTTTGTTTCAGACAAGAAACTAACCTAAATTATTTGGCAACAGGTCAAGAACAAAAGGTAAAGTAAATTTTCTGACCTGGCTCCGGTTTAGGCTGCCTCTTCTTGCTCGCTTCCTGTTGACTTAATTTTGCTTTTCTTCAGGACCCCGGAGAACTCCCCAATACAGTGCGACCTGCAATTTTAAATATACAATATTTAAATATTTCAAAATTTAAAATATATTATTTTAAACAATAATGAAATAAAAAATGATATGGGGTCCTCGTCTCCGTCGTTGCCCTCGTCTTGTGGTCGTCTGGTCCTGGTGGAAGGAAACGTCTGCAACAAGGAAAAGCGTTTGACTGTTTTGGCGGTCTGCTACTGCCCGTGAATTGCGACTCTGCTATTGGAACTTCCGGAACTCCAAGAATCCTGGCTACACGGCTCCAAAACGACGCATGTACCCCTATGCGTCGGTGGGTTAAAGGTTCTTTGGTTTAACTGATTTAGACTTCTCGGAGTTACAAACGACAGCTCGTTTTACAGTTCCAATATTTTAATAATTCACAGCAAAATCGTAGACAAATATGTGCTCATTAATTTAACCAAGTAATGAGTTCTCTTTACAAAACACAGCTTACACAAACAAAAAGCTGTAAACGTATAAATGTTCAATTCAAAGTCCAAGAATAATTAACGTGATCGTATAGTGGTTTTTTTAACGTTGCAAGTTACAAAATAATTCAGCAAAACATTCAAACGCTGTTAAAATTATCCAAAGTAATTTTACAATTTCTAGAATGTTTATTCCACTGTATATAAGATAAAAACAAAACTCGATACAGTTTTGTAAGACTTAATCCGTAAGTCTTGCTTGCACTCCCGTGACGCTAACTTGGGAATCTTGTGCAAAGTAAAGAACAGCGCGCTGGACTAACAATTTAGCCCGGTTTTTATACAAAAGAGCGACTGACCATCCTCGTGATGAAATCAATCACCTTTTCCATAAACTGCCAAGCAATAAAATCTTTAGCAATTAATTTGATATAACTTGTCGATCTCGAGGAGGAAATACAATTCCTTAAACCCTAGAAACTCCGGTGAGTGACCTGTTGACCGATGTACACTGAACATCTATCAGCTAAGTAGGCGAAAGTGTTACACGTATAAACACATTTAATTTTGCCGACAAGATTTTAAAGTAATTAAAAAATCTGAGAGCAAATTCTTTTCCATTATTGTCCATGAAGAAGCTCAATCAAACCGAGCTTGCTATGTTTTTTTTTTCATATTTGTCGTGTTTGGTGGCTTTCAATGTTCCCTGTTCATTTAAAACAGACTCAACAGGCCTTTTCTGCTGCGAAAATTTAAAAACTCAATAGTTGAAAAAATGAAATATGCATATCAGGAATGGCCACATCCTGCATACACAGCCTCCCCACACAGCCAAAAAGTAGAGAGGAAAAGAGAGCATGGTATTACAATAATCAGTTTCAAAATGGACGCCACAAACAAATAACGAAAGTGAGAACCAGAAAGAATAAAATCAACAGAAAAAAATTTATTACAGCCAAGGAAAAACTTGTTACAGGCTGTAATACTTTTATGTCGCATGAGCTTTAACAGCCTGAAATGGTAATGTGTATGTGTAAGGATAGTTCTATTTTGCACCATAGATCTAGTACTTATATTTCCAGCTTGTAATCAGTTTTTAACTTTCAAGATATTATTCCTGTACAAATGTAGACGGCCTTGTGATTTTCACGCACATCTCTATGTCCATGAATTCTTTTCATCCACATTAAATTATGCACAAATTCTAAGTCCCTGAAGTAATTGCTAATGATTTGTAATCCTTTTGAAAGTATAAAAACAATCCTGATTTTATCTGTTATTATGGCTTAACAATAATTGACTTTTAAAACTTCTTTGTAATTTATTTTATTTCCTTTTTAATCATTACATATTTTTATAAGTATATTTAAAAGAAAAGTGAATTCAAAGAAAACATTATCTTGACATTAGCAATAACATACAGTTCAACCCCTTTAAATCGGATACCGGATTGAACCGAACAAAATTTCCGGTTAAAATGGGTTTTCGGACAAAAGGGGTTTTCAGTTCATTATTTTTCATTTCAGAATCGATCCACGCCGAGATGAACAACACGAACACCTCATTTGCTAATGATTCTTCAATTATGCCAGCTGAAGATGAAGATGGACCCCTGTTTACGTTGTCAAAGGAAGCATACGAAAACTTTGGATACATTTCAAAAATATTTGTCAGACCAATTATCTGTGTCCTCGGTTTAATTGGAAACATGTTAGGACTTGGAGTCATCTGGAAGGACACAAAGAAACAAAAGCTATCAATATATTTATATCTTTGCAGTTTGACATCTTGCGACACAGCTTATTTATTTTTTGGATTGGTTCGAGTCTTTCCTCAATTTATTGCATTGTACAATTCCGAAAAGGCCAATTACATTGAGGAACACATGAAATTAGGTTCAATTTATATTGATATGGTGCTGGCACATACAACAGTCGCCATTATTATTGTAATGTCCATTGAAAGATTGATGGCACTTGTTCGTCCATTTACAGTTAAACATGCCTGGATTGTGAAGTACCCAAGACGCATTATCGTCCTTTGTTTTCTGTTCAGCATTTTCTTCCTTCTACCGTATCCTGTCTTCTTTCAAGTTGATTACTACATCGCCGGTAACACAACTGTTTATTTTATCAAGTTTAAAGAAAATGCTAGCAAATTCATGGACAGGTTTATGTTACTGCAGACAATTGTTGACTACGTCATTCCGAATTGTGTGCTTCTAATAACTAACACAGCCATCGCGGTGATGTATTCTCGTACCAGAAGACACCGCGAGACAACGTTAAATATGATGAGTCAGGGACTGATGAACAAACAGACCAAAATAACAGCGGCAGTGTTCCTGATTACGTTGATGTACTTTCTGCTATCCCTACCGAATCTTTTCATCAAGCTTATGGCCTTTGTAGATCCAGAGTACAGCTTTAATGGAAAATACCAGATGGTCTTTTGGCTGTTCATTGACATTAGTAACCTTTTTACGTATATTAATGCGGCGAATGACTTTGTTATTTACATTCTTGTGTCAGACCACTACCGCCGAGTGTTCGTTAGAATGTACTGTAAAAGTAGATGCTGCGACGACACACGACAACAAGAGAATGACAATATGGGGTTTCCGATGACAGAAACGACATCTCAGAGATTCTAAGAATAACTCAGGCTTCAGGATGCATTCTAAATGGCATCATGCACGACGTCATCATCGCCATTGTCGTCGTCTTCGTCATCATCATCCTCCTCCTCATCATCATCACCATCATCATTTTTGGAGCTGGTCAGGGTAATCATCATCATCATCATCATCATTATCATCATCATCATTATCATCATCATCATCATCATCATCATCATCATCATCATCATCATCATCATCATCATCATCATCATTATTATTATTTTTGGAGCTGGTCAGGGTAATCATCATCATCACTATCATCATCATCATCCTTATCCTCATCATCATCATCAACATCAACATCATCACCATCATCATCAATTTTATTTGCAGCTGATCAGGATCAACACTTAGGCTTGTCGCTCCTGGATTAATTACTGTGACAATAGTTTTGGCTAAGAAACTACCACTTTTATTCTTGCATACCAGATCAGGTCATCCTGTGTTTTCGCCCGTGTAGGAAATTTCGATCCTACACCCCCCCCCCCCCCCCGTGTAGAATGAGTCACGTGAGTGACGTCACGTCTTCAAGTATCTGACGTAATATATTCAAGTTAGTGACGTCATTGTAAAAAAAGGTTTACGTAAATGTCAATATTTGAACATAAGGAAAATAAATTAGTTTGTCTACATACACAGAAATGTTACAAATAAAAAAAGGTATGCAAGAAAAAGTATCTTGCACCAGACATTCGGTAAAGATAGAAAAATCTGTCACCTCGGGTGAACTGTTTTGGTGGGAACTCGGCAGAGCCTCGTTCCCGCAAAACAGTTAACCCTCGGTGACAGATTTTTCCATCTTCACCTCACACTCATGCATGATACTTATATTCTTGCATACCGGATCAGGTCATCCGGTGTTTTCACCCGTGTAGGAAATTTCGATTCTACACCCCCCCATGTAGAATGAGTCACGTGAGTGACGTCATATATTCAAGTTGTTGACGTCATTTATAAAAATGGTTTGCGTTAATGTCAATATTTCAGCATAAGGAAAATAAAAAAGTATGTATACATACATAGAAATGTTATAAATAATAAAAGGTATGCAAGAAAAAGTATCTTGCATGAGACAATCGGTAAAGATAGAAAAATCTGTCACCTCGGGTGAACTGTTTTGGCGGGAACTCGGCAGAGCCTCGTTCCCGCAAAACAGTTAACCCTCGGTGACAGATTTTTCCATCTTCACCTCACACTCATGCATGATACTTATAATCCTGATTGGACTGCAATGGGACCATAAAAGCCGCATTGAGCAGTTTGTGGTTAAATGCCAGTTACTTCATAAATTAACAACAACTTGTTTATACCACGATTTACAAGCAATCTGATTTAACTTTGCTTTATTTAAAACTGAACTTTTTAAAAAGTAACAAGGTGTATAATATCACTTCTGTAGATAAGTTGTTGGAAATATAGACTTCATGTTAAAGAGACAGTCTGAGACCATAAATTGTTTAAAGCAGTTGCATTTTTTTATGTGTGAGTTATGCTTTCTATCAATATATTGAAATTTCAAATATATTTACAGAAAACACAACCCACTATTATAAACATGACTGTCACAAATGATTCAACAATTTAAAAAAAAATTGGTCTACCACTTTAACTTTAAACAGAATCCATTTAGAAATGATGTTTTAATTGGATAACACATGGTTACATGTATCACACTGCAAGGCTGTAATTCAGAAAAGTTATTGGAAAATCAAAATGAAAGTGAATATATATTTTAAACCAAGTTGGAATAAACAAATAATCAAAATGCGAGTTTGCATTTTTATACCATTACTCTTTTATTGACATTATCTCAGTTCAACCGTTGACTTCATAGGATGTGGCCTTCACCCCACAGGCGACCAGACACAGATCAGCTGTTTGCTATTAGATGTATTGGGTTATTCTAACCAATAAGCAAACATTGTTATAGTCGCCTCTGGAATAAAAAAAAAACAACATAATAAATACCGTGCTATTTACGAATCTTCTACTCGTATAGTAACAAATTTATATAGTAATTTTGGCTATTATTGTCAAGACCGGGGCATTATCATATAATCGGCCCTCACGCGAGGGCTGATAACATGATATCGGCCATCGGAATTGGTGCGCGTGACGTTACAATATTTCCGTTTTGTTTTCAATCTTTATATCTTAACTTGTGCGGCTTGTTCTAAAGATTAAAATAAAATAATCCACGGCAGAAACATTTTGCTTTTCACCCTACAGATTTATAATGACATTTAAGTAACCGATCAAAAAATATCTATTCAAACACACGCTTTGGAATGGTTAAAACTTAAACTGAATTGTACGTACCAGAGAAACAACCCGAGGTAAAAGCACATAACTTCCAATATTTCTTCTGATCGTTTGCTCCATATTTCCGTTAGAATAAAGCCTATTTGGTATAGTTAATGAAAATTATAGTGCCTCTAGCTGGGAGCGAACCCGCATCGTCACGGCGACAGCGCCTAGCCCTGCAATTCCTGCGACGCAACCGATTGAGCTAACCGAGACAACCCCAAAAAAGGTTGATCGGATAGCCCTGATATACGTAACAATCACTGCATGACATCGGTAACGTGTTATTTTACTGATAACAGTACCGACTATATGTACGGGGAGACTTTTTACGGCCGCCACACTGCACAAATAGCGCTACTGTGAATTTCAAATTATAGTGCCTCTAGCTGGGAGCGAACCCGCACCGTCACGGCGACAGCGCCTAGCCCTGCAATTCCTGAAAGCTCGCAGCAGCGGTATAAGTACGAACCACTCTTAACTCATAGCCTGTTCAGACTCATACCACGTTCAACACTTCTACCATTCAACATTCAACACATTCATACCTGGCCAATGATTTTGCAATTATGCTCTGGTTTAAAAGCAATCAGAAAGAAAATTTCAACCGACAGCGATATGCACTGTTTGAAAAAAGTAAACATTCGTCGAAATACGTCACATATAAAACATAAACATTAAACATCGTGACGTTGCCGACATCAAAGTGCTCTTTCAATTAACAAGTGCCCACTCAAGGACCTGAATGAACATTTTATAAAAAATATGTCAAAAAAGATGTCTATTAAGGTATGTATTATAGTCGTTAATACACAGCTGAGCGGGACCGGTGTGATAATCGGCCCTCGCTCGCAAACGGCTCTCGGGCTAAAGCCCTCGGGGCGTATATTTCCCAACAGGCCAATTGTCAAGTCCCGGCCCCGCTCAGCCGTGTATTATCCTCTAAATATCCTTTAAAGTAAAGGGTTAAATAATATTACTACAAAACGCATTTTTAAAGTATAACTAATTATCCAAATTTGCATAATCATTGGCACAAACAATATAAACTGCAGCTTAATTCTCTCCGGTTTGGTAGGTTTTGTTACCACATTTAATTTTAAGGTGAAATCTTTGATACTTAAAAATATTAAGCATAAGTATTGAACAGGTTTTCATTAAATACTGATTTAGTGTTTTTTTAGTTATTCTTGAAATATACAGCTACTAGTTATTAGTTAAAAGTCTGTCGCTTTAAATTCATGACTTAAGTACAATAAATGCAATTGACAATTCTGAAATGAAGCATGGTAACTTGCATATTTTGGCTCGATTTTTTAAATCTTCAGTTAAAAATATTTTATTTTATATCAATGATAAAACTTAATATATATTTTAGAATATGTAATACATGAACATTTGTACACATGTCAATTCTGAAATAAATCATTATTATTTGCAAATACTGTCTCGATATTTTCTTATTTTTGACTTAAAATTGTATTTAATTTTATGATAATAATAAAACCAATTACGTAAATATATTACTATTTTTGTTTAAGATTATTAAAAAATGTAGTATGACATAAGATAACATTAGAACGCAAATTTGTTTTGAACTTTAGTTTGAAACTTGATAAATAAATATTTGCAAGCATTTTTATTTTTTATCTTCTTTATAGAATAACACAATTTTCTTTGTTACTGAACTGGTAACCATTTTATGTTTCCCTTCTAAACTTGGGTGATGAGTTTTAAATTTGGCTCTGCCAAATTTTGAGACCATTGCTAAATCAGTTTTTCAAAAACTGTTATTTCAAACATAAATGATATTGCCTCTACCTGGAAGCGAACCCGCACAGTCACGGCGAAAGCGCCTAGCCATGCAATTTCGAAGACGCAACCAATTTAGCTAACAAGGACAACCCCCAAAAAGGTTGATCGGATAGCCTTGATATAAGTAATCATCATTGCACGACATCGGTAAGGGGTTATTTTACTGAAAACAATACTGACACTTCAGAAAATCTATATAAGTCGACTTCAGTATGCCTCACATTTCAATAATTCAAAATTTATGGTGTGTATGTTGTCAAATTTCGTTTTTAATACATGAAGACTAGCACACAGGCAAAGTACAAGACATATAAATGCCTCCAGACAGGTAGACAAAGAAAACTTGTGGTAAAATAAAATTGACTTATTAGATATTTTTCTGTTATTTATAAAATTAATTTTATTATTAAGAATTTTTCTTTCGAACACAAATACTGAGAGATTTATTCAATCCTTATATACAAACAAGAGCGAATGTAAACATCTAGAATTATTAAAATCGTTAACACCAAATTAGCATTATTTATTAAAAGAAAAGTCCACAAGTTATCAAAATTAACATTTTGTTATATTAATATAGTTAGATTTATGTTTAATTATGATAGTCGACTTTGCTAGTAGCTTCAAACAACCAAACTATTAGTTTGGCACAACGAAAAACGTGATTATGCACACACCAATCTTATCTCGAGATGACCATATGACACGATTTTGAATGAACGGAGTCATGCCTTAACAATGTCGATGATACATAAAGCGGTGGTTTTGTTCCTTTTTCTCAAGTTTTCAGAAGGATTTATTTTCTTCTCCAGTGGAAATCAGCTTGGTAAGCAGATATTTCGTATTTTAAGATGTAATATTACATTTTTTTTCACTGAATTTGAATGTTCTGGGATTTAAACCCATACATGTACAGCCACAGCGGATAGCCACACAAATCCGACCGAGGTTGCAGATACAACGGCCAAAAAGGGAAATTACAAGGTATAACGTGACTATCAGTATATTACACCAGAAACAGATTTTATACCGATCAGAATACTCACTTTTTTGCACTGAGATAGTTAACTAGTTAACATTTTCCGGGTTGCGTACGTTTCAGACTGTAAAAATGTGTTTTGTCACTTGCAATTTAAAATATTTTAAGAAATATAAAAACAAAGAACTAAAAAATTGTATCAGTCCAACATTATTATATTGATGCTTGTAGAGCACTACAATGTGGACAAGACAAAGATATCAGTTTCAGGGATATCCTCAGGTGCTGCCATGGCAACGCAAATCCACGTGATTTATTCCAAGACAATCATGGGTGTAGGCATGATAGCAGGGCGTAAGTGAATTTTACTTTTCAAAATCATACTGTATTTCAGTATAAATTAAACATCGGCGCAATATATTTCAGTTTTTAAGTGTTTTGTTAGATATCATACATATGTATATTACAAGTCAAATCAACGTTAAGGAACGATTAATTTTACTATTTGCATTGATAAACAAATTTGGCAATACGAGCGCCAGTATCAGCAATTTGGTCAAACTGTTGGTACAATTATCAAGAAGCACTTTATAACCTAAAGAATGTTTAGTACTTTTCTAGAACCTCTGGTGGTTGAGTAGATTTACATATATGTATTTGTACATAAAGGTAGTTTACATCTTTGATAAAGATTCAAAACTAATGTATTGGTAGGAAAGGCAGCAAGAGTGATCAGCATCATCGTACTGCTCAAGATATAACTGAGCCAGTCTAATGCGACAATACAAAACGTTGTTTAACATTTCAACAACACTACATAATTGTATTATGTATTGCTGCTAAAATTTTTTACTAAATTCATTATGTGAATATAAAACTGAAACACGTTTTTTCAATGATTTAAATAGATTATTATGATTGTTAAAATTAACAAACGTTTGATAAAATCGGAACGCTGTTACAATGTTCTAACAATCCAAATATGTTTAGAATCTGCTTTTCATAAGTTGATATGGTCCATTTTCTCATAGACTTGTTAAATCATGATCATTTGTCTATATTTGATAATAATGTGTGCCATGCATCGATCCTTTAGTAATGGTGTGTGAATAAAATGCCATTAACTTGTTCTTTTGCAGCTCCTTTCGCATGTTCCGGTGGCAATGCCGCATTGGCAGTGGGAGTGTGTATGTCTATTCCTTCTGGTATATCTGCTCTTGCCCTAGAAGCAACAACTGTCGCTGGGGCTAAAGTTGGCAATATTGATGATACCGCAAATATGGCTCACGACAAGGTTTACATTCTGAACGGGAAGGCCGACTCCGTTATAAATCCTGGTAAAAAAAATTTGTATTTTGAATTATTTATGACTGAAAGGCTTAGTCTATCGTTTACCTCCAGACCGCCTCAAAATATTCGACTTTGTCGATAAGAATTATGACTTAGTCAACAATCATTAGATTTGCGGCCTCAGTGATGTTGAAACAGATGAAAATGTAACATCGAAAACCACCGAACACGACCAAAATGAAAATATTGCAGGTCGGTACATGTATGATTGAGCCTGTTCATGGACAGTAATGGAAATGCATAATTTATTTAATGCCCATGTCGCCTAGCCCCGGGTTTGGCGCAACTCAATATATACACTAATCTAGAACCATCCTTACAATGGTGTGCATATGGCGCTGAACAATGAACCTTAAATGCGGTATTTGCAGATTAATACTATCCCTGTACAGCGGCGTAAGACATAGTCATTTTACTCATCTTGTACACTGACATGAAATTTTATTTCACCTATTGTTGCTGTACTGTTTGTATCTGTTACTCAAACAAATGTGATAAAAGTGTATCGGGTATCCTCACAGTGCCTAAAGTAGAGAGGAACATACGATCAGTCAGAAAGAGACACCATAAACAATTACTAACAATAAGAAAATCGATGAAAAAAGAAACTTTGAAAGCCACCGAACAAAAGAGACGCGCCAAACAATTACCAATGAAAAATAAAATGTTATTAAAATATAGAAGATATAATTATGCAGGTTAATTTAAAATGCAAGTTTTAGTTAATAATTAATCTAGTACATTTTTTCTTATTTTATGTAATTGCAGGAATCGGACAGGTTGATGAAGCTTTTTATGAACATTTTGTCAGGGATCGAGACGACGTGATGACAGTTTTTGATTTGAACTCCGAACATACTATGGTAATCATTTTCATAGAACGAGCTGATTCGAATATGTTTCTTTTCAAACTCTATTTTCTCAGCAAAGAAATGACTCAAGATTTTAATCTTCATTTTATATTCCATCCGAAATGTTATTGATTCAATTTTATTATAACGTTTTTACAAGGTGTGACATTATATATACATTCGTATGAATAAACATAACTTATTTAGACTTACGTCAAATACTTCAAATCTATCAATTGCCACCCTACCTTAATTTATTCAGACTGACAGACAGACTTAAGTCATATACTCCAATGATACAACCTAGCGCCCATGAGTAATATGCTGGAGCAATTTCACTACTCCGCCGTCCTAGCTTGATAACGAACATTTTATCTTCTAGCCTACGGACAACTATGGAGGAGCATGCAATAAGCCGGCAGAGGGCACTGGTTATATTAGCAACTGCAACTACTCCGCTGCCTTCCACCTACTAAATCACATCTATGGTGGACATCTAACAGTAAGTGCTTATGCAAGCTTGATGGCTAAAACAATAATGACATGCAAATCTGAGTTGCGCTCAACACGGGGCTAAGCTACGTGGTTAGTGGTTTGCATTGCCATCACTATCCATGAACAGGCTCAGTCAAATCAAGCCTTACTATTTTTATGACTGTGGTGTTTGGTGGCTTAAAAAAGTTCATTTAACTATATTTGTATAGCTCAAACTAGGATACATTCCACCTTTCGTGAACTCAAAAGTTCCCACCCGATTGTTGGCAGAAAAATATCACTTGAAATCTTTGAAATATATGACGCTCTAAAGACTATGAAAGCGTTTCATCATGGTCATATAGTAAAAGCAACATTTACTCTTTTCTCTGGCATTCCAAACTGCAAATTCGCTGCCTTTTATCTTCAAACAACATTAATTTTATGGCTGAAACAGCGTGAGAAGGACGAGCACACTAGGTTATAACCTGTCGATGGAAGAAAAGGGAATTACAAAATTGAGTTCAGAGGTCAAATGTGTTTGAGTCGTGTTTTAACACCCCAGCATGTTCAATTACCAGCCTAGTAAAGACTAAATAATATAGTTGTAACTTGGCTCTCTTTCAATTACTGCAAAACAAAAACAAAAAAATACATGCAACTAGTTCATTTTTGGGAACTTTTTGTATTATTGTTTTTAATTTTGGGTTTGGAAACTGTCCCTGAGGCTAGAGTTGGCAATATTGATGATGCCGCTAATGTGGCTCACCAGAAGGTTTACATTTTGAACGGGGGCTTGTAAACTTTGAACGTGTTGTTTTCAACCAGCAAAACCTTTTTGTTTCTAAGTCAGAAACATGTTGTTATAAGAGTTTGAAAGATGGAAATTTATAACACTACTGATTGAATGTACTGGGCATATCTTACTTATCAGACACACGCTGTTATAAGTGTTTCAGATTAATTTAATTAAAGATTAATGAGATTTAGTCCGATCTACCAGCTAAATGAAACATTAATTTAATTTTAATTATTATATTTAGTCAAACGTGATTTTAATTGCGTTATAGGGCAATGAGAAGCTATAAAGTCACAATCATAGCTCAAAATATAAATATTGCAGCATTTAATTATCTCTTGGGATTGTCGACTTTCAATTAAGTGAAGGTCATTATGTACATTTTCAATTTGTTGTTAAATAAAAAACAATGATGTTTACGAAGTAGAAAAGTTGAAAAACTATTGCTTAATTTATTATATTTTGTTATAATTACAGCGACCAACCAGTGGTATAACGCTTCGAGGAAAGGTATTGATTTCTTATTTTCTTTATTTTTGTGATCTTACCTTAATTTTCCTTTATTCAGCGTTTAATTATTAATAAAACAAAAAGAGAACTTCAAACAACAGCCACGATAAGCAAACAAGATAAAATTGGTCAAACAAAAGACAGACTCAATATTCGCAACAAATGTCTTCTACAACGCTATTTACATGTAAAAACTATCACTCTTAATATCCGAAATTGTTTTTGATAACAAAGAAGAGTTCGAAAATTCAAAAATAAAGAGTGATAATTTTAAATAGAGTTCTAACTGTCTTCCCTTTTGGAAGATTATTTTATTGTTATTTTAGACGATTATGTTTTTAAACAATAACATCAATGAAACAAAGAAACAAATGTCGTGAAAATTAGTAAACAAACTTATCGATATCTTGACAGTCACTTGACAAACTGGATAATTTAAATATTGTTTAAAGGCGAAATGTAAAAAATGATTTCTTGACTAGTTTACATTACTGGAAAATAATCAATTCGCTCATGTCTGCTATATGATCATTTTTGATTATATACTCAGAACATCACATGACATTCTATTTACTCATTGTCAGTTATACAACAAGAGTCTCTCGATTATAAAAGTTAGATTTTAGACCAGTCTAAAATCTCAAGCATCGCATCTTGTTTTAAACATCTAGGGCCTCTCAATAATAAAACATAGATTTGAGACCAGTCTCAAATCCCAAGCATCTCATACTGGTCACCATTTCAGCCAATCAGATGCGCGAGATTTGATTTGAGATTGGTTTACAGATTAGGTTTAATGATCTTGGGCGCTTAGATCTTTCAACATTACAGTTGATGAAATTCAGCCAGGATGATTTCTTCTACGTCTCTACACCCGGCATGTACAGTATGGATTCAGAAGGATATATCTATGTTCCATCTGCCTGTCTCGATAAAACGCAAAGTAAAATTATACGAAGTTTAAAAACCAAAAATAATATGCATATACATAACAGAAACTCTAAAATTGTTGAGGCATCGAAATACTGGTGTTAATACAGACGTTGTCTTAATTTAAGGCCGGTCTTAATGAGGAGTTTTAAAAGGTTATAAAAATGTGCTTAACACTGCATTAGCAGAAATTTAAATTGTGTTTGCACCCTAATTTGTTGTGTCCGGCGGTTTTAAAATTCATGTTTCATATTTCAAAACAAATTATTAATCATATAAGTAAATTAACTTGCATTATGGATCTAATGTTCACTCATTTCCTTGAACAAACAAAGAACAGTTTCTGTTGAAATAAATGTCGCAGTTTAGATAAAAAATCGGAGGCAATGCTTAACTAGACCGGAACTGAAACTGATCAATACTACAAACATACCTTAATGATCGTGTAGTCTACATATTTTAGTTCGATGTTATTTAGTATTTTTGTTTAGTTTTTGCCCACTTCAAGATCCTTTCAATTTTGTGCTAATAAAAAGTAATGATAAGAATTGGTTTAATGTTTTATTAATTCAGAATGCAAACTGCACGTTGCTTTCCATGGCTGCAAAATGGGACAGTGAGTGATTTTGACTACTGGCTTTTTAGATTGATTTTATCAATGCATGAATTTTATCGCTTTTATTTATCTCTTGCATTTTTATAAAGAACTGTCTTTTAGATATTAGAAAACGTATAGACAATATTAACCTGAGTATTAGGACAAACATGCACATTGATTAGCTAAAAATCTATAGAAATAAATTGAACTTTTTTATTTGGTATCAACAAATAAATGCATGCAACCAAAACGTTTCGCAGGTTTTCTCCAAATACGCAATGAAACCTACAATGTTAAAAACAAAATCAAAAGAAGTAAAAATGAGTTTTTAAATTGTAAAGGTAAAATTGTCAACTTGAGTTTTTTTTATTCAATGCTCAACTGACACAAAATCCTCACATAATATTGTTAGTTCAAAAATTGTTTAATCTCTTATTCTTTAAAAAAAGTACAAGTCATATTTCAGTTAAAACTGAAGCATTTTCATTTTCTTTTAAATGTTTTTATTTCCACATGTTTTTATTTAAATGATTTTGCTAGGAAATTGATTGGTGATACTTATGTTCGTCACGGAGGTTACAACGAGGTTGGGGAACTTAATAACATCATCATTCTCTACCCACAAGCCATAACCTCGACGATACCTTTGAACCCTAACGGCTGTTGGGATTGGTGGGGGTATACAGGCGCTTTGTTTGGTAAGTTGCTAATTGTTTATGGTTTACTCATCATGACATGTAAAAGAATCCAATACTTTGAAAAAAGAGTGAAATATGCATATGGGGCGCGTCGCGGGAAAAGGTACCTTCGGACAATTGACGTCAATCCTTAAAATGACGTCATAAAGTTGAGCAGACGACATTGATTATTATGCATTTCGCGTTAAAAATAAAATTTTATTGTCAAAATGTGTAAGAAAAGCACTTGTTAGTTATTAGAAATGTATAGATAGTTTTAAGTTCTTTCTAAAAATATTAACAACTAAAATGTCACAAAATATGACCGAAGGTACCTTTTCCCGTGACGCGCCCCATATCAGGAAGGCCACTTCCAGAAGACACAGCTCCCACAGCCATCAAGCAGAGAGGAAAAAGAGCACGTGTAATAAAATGAGAAATTTCAAAATAGACACCGCAAATAATTAATGAGAAAGAGAACCCGAGAGCTACCGCTTTGAAACGGTCTGTGGTAAAACAATTAGCTAAAGGGTTTAAAACGCCACTGAAATCTAACTATTGCATATGGCTAAAATGGCCAACTGTCATAAAGTAATCAAATAAAATAATCGGCGAAACAGTTATTATAACACTTGAAATTTTGAAAATATGATGTGCCGGTATTTTGTTTACTTTTTAAATGGTCATTTGAAGTTTTGTTACTTTTAATTAACACCCGCACCCTTCTATGAGTTTTGTCGACAAATGCTCACAAGAAGAGTGATGTTCTGATTAGCTGATCTTTAGAAAAAGATCCGGTAAGGTGAACTAATTAGAAAACGCACTCAATATACAAGTATTAGTGATTTGTTTGGATTGGTCTTCGGTGATGAATATTAAAAAAACCCTATCAGCTACTTTTGCCCCTTTATTGATAAGTTTACCTGCCGTGAATTATTTTGTTTAACCACCCACATGCAAAGTTCTTTTCACGGTCTCACATTTTGTTTTATTCTCCAGCGACAAACAGTGGATTCCAGCCTACTGCTATCAAACGGATGATCGACAGAGTTACCGGTTAATTGCCTTAAAATGATATTTGTAGGAATAATTGTTCTTTTTGCTGACAAAAAATGATAAAACTAAAATTCTCTGTATATGGATTTGTGGATTTGTGGTGTTTTACAAATATTTTTCAAATTGTATAGTAAATGCTTTGAAAATTGTATTTGGTTTAGCTGATGGGCCAAAGTTCGTTGTTTAAGGAGACACGAGTACACGAGATGTCAAAATAATAAAAGTAATAAATCGTCTTCAGTGAACATTCAATATTTGTACAACATACCTGAAAATATATGATGATGTAACGCAATTAAAATATTAAATATATAAAAGGAATTATATCCAGAAACGAAAAAAAAAGACAGACGAAGGAAGTAACCAGTCGACAACTTAGTTTTATCCTACATAGATAATTAAACAGGTCGACGGAATTATATTACTGTAATATCCGTTCATGCCGGGTGAGTACATGTACGAGAGTAGAAATATCCACCATTTTTATGAGAACAGCTTCCCATGTGATCCGCTTTCGAAGGAAGACTGTCATAAGATTAATTCTTATGTGTGTTTCAATTTAAGAACTACTATAAACTCTAAGCATTCTTATAACAACACCTAAAATTAATTGATTAGTACAAATAGTTACACGTGCCAGCACAACTATACTCAACCCTCAGCTGGTAAAACTATAAAGAAGGTAATTCTTATTTGCACAACTACAGTTCAATGTTATCCTACAACAGTTACTGTTAAACCTTAAGACATCTACAGACAGTAATGCGTATCTCCACCGGTCAGGTCACAACGATACAATTTCAGACGGCTCACTCAATCATATTGACGGACAACTTCGTAGCACAAACCACATAAAACCAAGCCTCACTTACTCTGCATACCTACTTCCATATAATTCTGGAATCAAACATTAAAGGAAAAGTGATGATAAACCAAATCCATGGGAATTAGGACATACTAGTTTATACAAGAAGCTGACGGAGGAAGTGCGAGGTTGGTGAAACACAGAATATGTAATAAAATGCTTTGCCGCTGTCTTTTCTTAAGGCGATTGACCTCGTGTTGACATTTTTGTCAATATTGGTTGTCTCTTTTCGACAAACGTAATATAAGAATAATATAGATACACTCTCTCTTTTCATCATTACTGTCTGTGTTGAGAGGCTTTGAGTTCTGAATGTTGATTTTCTTGACAGGCATAAGTCTCCTTTTCTTAACACACCACACATGTTTAAACATAATAATATCTATTTTGTTAAAGTCACATTTCCTGATGTAACAGTTCGTTTAGTTTGTATCATAAATTCGTTTTCTAGAGACAATAAATCGACAAGTTTTGATAATGAATCGGGAGATCAAGTATTTGACATATAGAATAGTTATTGGTGTGGTGTCTATTTTGATCATTTTATAAACCATGTGCCCTTTTCTCGAAATTTTAGCTGTGTGGACAGGCTGTATCTTCTGGATGTTGCCATTCCTGATATCCATATGCTTAATCTCACTTTTCATGTCATCATTTATTCACCAGAGCGCTAATATGTTTCACACTTTAGAAGGTTTTGAATTTCCGAAGATATAAACGAAATACTTAAACCACCTACCGGTATCATCTAAAATTATTGACCGTGTCGGAGTACCACCTGTACTTGGGAGAGCCGTTACCAGGGTGTGTTATTGTAAATTATCATTTCATATCATTAATATTGCCCAAAAACAAAACTTCAAGGCTCATATGAAGATTATCTGTGTATAGGTTTTGTCTGGTATTTTTAGACCACAGTTTCAAGTATTTCTAAATAAACCCATATACTACTCTGAGAAAAAAAGAAACAAAAAGTGTTTCTCAGCAAAACGCGCATATACTTTAAAGTCTTCAAAAAGAGGCTCTTAACACAAAAAATGTCAACTTTTAATGTTTATTTCGATTCTAAAATAGATTTATGGGTTTTTCCATGTCTTGTTTCTAAATATAAATTGACATTCTGAATTTCTGGTTTTCATATTATTAAAAATAGCACACTTGACTAAAATCTATTATAAATTATTTAATTTAAAAATAGAAAAAAACTTAAAGGTAAAATTAATGTTTTGAATACATCTGTACAACGGGCAAACATTTCAGCAGTGGATAGTTAAATGTGGCAGTATTGGCAAGCATTTATTAAGATACTTATCCTCAAGGCAGTTGTTAGACAACATCAAGGTGGACGGTTAACGTAAATATGAATTACACACGATGTGAAGACATACAGTAAGCCAAAATATGATTTTATTATGTCATCTATACACAAAATATATTAAGCATTTCTGTGCACGAGATTTGTGTATATAAACTGGGCAACTTTTAATTTCGGTGCAGTCTTTACAAGTAATTTGAACACCGATCACAGGACACTAAATGGCAATAGGCCAGAAACACTAGACATGCTTCGTTGATGCGGCACATCTTGCAGAGTCTATGTCCATTTCGCCTGCGAGTTTCCTCATCATGATCTCCTATGTCTGTTAAATTCAATTATTAGCATTAAGTCGTGGTAAGTGTAACGAAGTTTGAATAAGTAACATAAATTATATCAGAAAAAAACATATCCATTTACCGACATCACAGTTATATAGAAGTTTTAAAAATACATTTCTTACATGGGATTTTACACACCAGGAGCCAGGTGATGTCATGAAAAAAATCGATTTCATTTGCTATCTATAATTCATTGCATACAAGTTTTTATTGCATGTTCCAAGACGCATTTGCACTGAAATTTCTTACCATATTCCGATTCTCCGGCACTTTCTAAAACGTTGTGTATTCTTGTAACCGATGTTACTACAGCTGCTGGGTGATTATCGGTATCTATATCAATCCATGGCTTGTCTTCCATCTCCCAATGTTTGATTCCACATCCACCGAAAAAGCACCATACATAGTCCTCCACACCTGCAAAATGAAGATACTAAATATAAATGAGATGCTAGTAGTGTTGCGAAACGATTAATTGCTATAACGCAAAGCAAATGTGTACATTTAATAATAATGTGTTTATTTTTCACTAAAATTCATTTTGAAATAGAACAAGCGTTAACTTTGTATGGCGTAATTTTGTAAATAATAAAGCGAGAGATCCAAAATTGAAAAAATGATTACTCCCACGTACTAACAAAAGACGTTGTTTTTTTGTATCAATATTTCCAGAGAAACCTTCATAAAATCTATCATTAAAATGGTGATGTTTTTATCGTCGACATGATTGATCAATGGACTTCAATTTGACTGCAGTTTAATTTTCTTTTAACCAACGAATTAAATAAGAAAGCCTTGAAAACACTGGAGTCAAACAAGTTCTAAATGAATACTATAAGAATAGATAAAAAAGGAACTTTGAAAGTCACCGAATACGAAAATACACTTTTAAACAACTTTTCTAAGTATACACATTCTTACAAGGGCATTACTAAAACATTTTACAAAATGACAGACAACTAACTTCTTACACTCATTTAAAGTAGAGTTTATTGCAAACTGCGTCTGGAAATGACTTATTTCTGGCCAGGCCGTTAGGCCATGGACTTAGCGCATCGCAGTTACGTCCCAAGTAAGCAGTACACATTTGATATGATGGTATTCAATTAACCCTGAATTTGGAATTTTATTCCAGATTGATAACGTTTCATGTACAGAACTACCGCGTATTGTTCCTAGGTAAAACAATTGCCTAACATGTTCGCATCCCTTCAAAATGTATTGTCGTGTTTCGTTAGCACATTGGACGGGATTATGTGCATGAGATATGTCAGTAGGCTCTTGTTTAACAATTTAAGACTTGCTAAAGCTCGCCTTCAAGTTGTTCGTAATATAGTTCACCAATTTTCAAGCAATGTTTCTTACTATAATATTTTTTTTAATTTGTTAAGTTCATTGTTGAATTTCAAAAAATGCTTACTTGTATGATAAAAGCCAGTAGCCAAATCTGACGAATTCATTCTCTGACAATTCCTGCCATAAAATGTACGAATTTAGTCGAAGTCGGCATTATTCTCAATTGGTATCTCTTTAACGTCGTGCACGTTATCACGAAGATTTGGACTCGCATATTTTGCACCACTTGTACACAGTGCAGAAGAAATCTTAGGTAAATGTGTATCGTATAAAAGACGGCGTTTTTCAGCAGATATTTTCATATTTTATGTACCTTTTGCTTTATAGACTAAAACATCTTGGACATTATAGGCCATTTTATATTAACAAAACTTGTGTGTAGGAGGAGGCATGAGACATTACGATGTCATATTGGTTTCCCGCTTTTCTTAAAATAAACTGTTCCATTTATAATTAGTCATCGGTTTTACCAAATATCATTTGAATTCAATGTACATTCTTTATGAAATTTATATAATTATGAACTGCGTGCATTTGAGATCAAACATAAAACAATTAACATTAAAAAATAGTTTATTTTTGCATTCTTGTAAATCGATGTATGTCTTATTTTCTGTGTAACCTCGTTATTAAGGAACAGCGCAATCAAAAAGGTTTAATGGCCTGGTTTAAAGTTTTCGATACTTTCAGCGTTCATTAAATGATACGTGTAAAATGTTCTGCCAAACTTAAGCTGATACACATACTGTCGCTTCTAATTCTTATTGCAAAGGCCACCCCAAACACCGATGTTTTCGTGAAAACGTTAATAAATAAAGACAACGGATGGTGACAACCATAAATATACTTTTTGATTCAAAATGTCCAATAGAATGAACGCTAAGTCAATAAAGGTCTATTGTATAAATTCGACTATGTAGCAGATTTATAACGGTGTATAAAGTTGCTTAAGTTATACGTTGAATAATAATTTGCTGAATGACATGTCAATCACTTCGACATCGGTTCTAAAGCGGGAGACATTTAATATAAAAGCTTCAATTGGGCAAACGATATAATATATCGAAAATTATAAAATAAAACAAACAAACCAAAAACAATAACACAAACAAATAAAAACATCACCAACTACTAAACAACAACAATAACACACCAGAAATGTATCATTGCAAGTACATGTATCATACTCTAAACTCAGTACGATTCAAGTGAAATATGCATATCAGAAAAGTCCACATCCAGTAGAAACAGCCTCCTCAATCAGCCAAAAAGTAGAGAGTAGGTAGAAAAATTGATCAAATTCTAAATAGACGCTACAAATAATTTGAGAAAATGATAACCCGAGGGGTTACCGCCTTGGAACTGTAGGTGGCAAATCAGTTTGCCGCTGGGTGTTTAAACCAGGTTCTTTGCTACACCAACCTCACGCTTGCCCCCATATGAACAAACAAGTACAAATTGTCTTGGTGAAATAACTCCATTCCATCCACCAACTCAATGATGTAGCATACAAAAGCACACAAACGTGTAAAACACAGTTTATCAAATCAATGTGTCAACACACACAATACACATTCGTTAATTCCTAATGGAGACATATCGTATGTTTTTATATTTATTTCTCAACACAAATCCACTCGACGATTCGTGGTCGGCAAACACACAAGTTGATTTAGTTTTTTTGTGAGCAAAGATAAAATGTTAGTGTTACATCGTTTGGATGAAAAAGTGTCATTATATCTATTTACGCTTGATAAACTCGGATATTTTCTTTGATATTGGCTTTGCAGACTGCGCATGTCTTCAATTCACGTGAGCACGGTACACATGACACTAAATGGCAACACGGCAGAACTACAATGCAAGCTTCTTCAACGAGACATATCTTGCAGAGGCTTTGCTCCTTCAGTTTACGATTTTCTTCTCGAAGATCTGTAATACCTGTTAAAATCAAGTATTCAATAAAATATTTCTACTTTAATATCATTAATATTTTTGTCAGAAACAATAGTCTAAGAAATTATGCTAATATTATACGATTAAATACAATAATTGTTATTACTGAAAACAAGCAGAAATTAATGAAATGATATTTCAAAATTTTCATATATGTCCTTTTTATTGCTTTCAATGTTTTTTTTTTTCTAACCTTAGTTATCTTTAAGTTAGTAGATAAAACCGTGCACAAGAATTATGTACCACTTGTCATTATTAAAATTGCTTCTACCATAGGTCTTAGATGAACAACAGAAGATTTGTCAATAATGGTTTCTTTTTCAAAATTCCGTCACTAGTTTGCAGATAATTTGTTATCTTAAACATCATTTATATTTTAAATTGTGAGGAAATATCTTTTGTTAATCCTTACATTTTGTGTTATAAAGTATTTCAAAAAATCTTTAATAAATAAGTGAGAACATGTTTAAAATTGATTGTCTTCTATTACCTTAATATCACAACTACAATTTAACATAACGATTTTGCAAATACTGAAATTGATTGCAGTTGGATGAAAAGAGTAATGTGTTACCTCGGTTTGCACATTCAGCACTTTTAAGACCAGTGGTTTTTCTTGTAACTGTCGTTGCTACATTGCTATCTATTATATGACCTTGCTGGGCGTGACCCGAAACAGAATCTTGTTGGGATGGATGCAGTGATGTGTGGTAAGATCTTGATCCGTCCACATGCCCCCTGTGGAATTGATTAGTATATTCGCAGTGCGGGTACCATTTGGCATGCTCATTCCACGGGTTGTCACCCCTCTTCCAATCTTTTATTCCACCCCCACAGAAGAAGCATCGGACGTAGTCTTTTATACCTTTAATATTAATAAGTGACATTTCCTTTAATTGTTAATCCATGTGACGGTGTTTTAGATCGGATTTTCGTTTGGAAAACAAATTTTCTGAACGAATAATGCGCTACATGTATGCCTTATATAACAGCGAACCATTACTGAATGATGTACATCTGTTCCGCCAAAAAGAAATCTGTACCCATGGTTATAAAGCTGAGCATGGAAACCAGTCTCAAATCTCAAGCATCTGATTGGCTGAAATAGCGACCAGTCGCCATTTCAGCCAATCAGATGTTTGAGATTTGAGACTGGTTTCCAATCTTAGTTTTATAACCACCAGCCCAGAGTGTTCCTAAGAGAGTATTTTCGTTTTAATTATACGTTTTTGTTAAGTATTTCAAAGATGTTAAATATATCGGTATTGATATTCATTTCATACAATTTAGTTAATATAATACGAGCAAAATATTATAGTTATTGCAAAAGTACATAAGAAAAAAAACCGTCCTCGCTCTATCTGTTATTTGCAAAATAGAAAACTGACTGATCTGGAATCCGTTCATTACTTACCCGGTACGATCTAGGCTAGTTTTTTATTAACAGATTTCCAAATGAAGCCACCTTATTCTTATTTAAATGTTACTAAAGATCTTTTGTATGCTGAAGTCAATAAATTCATTATTCTTCATGTAATAAAACTGGCAAAATGCAGCTGCTTTCTGTTCCAAATTGATTATTTAAAACCAATATATACTTACCAGTATAATAAAATCCAGCATTAGCCAATTCAGAGGGAGACACATTCTGACCATCCCAGCCAAAGAATGATGCAAGTCGTGCACTAAGAGATTCATAGTCAGCATTATTTGTACTTTCTGCTACAACCTGTCTTTCTGCTGTAACCTCTGCACCGCCGTGCACCCCGTTAAAAAATTGCCTGATTAAACGAGGGTATCGCGCACCACTTATACACAACGATGATGAAGTTTTAAGTAAATTTGTGTGGTAAATAGGAAGGCGGTGTTCAACTGCGGTCGCCATTAAAAAGTCTTCTTCTTGCAATATTATCTTAAATCCCTATTACTGTTACAATAATAATTTACTTTTCCTATAAAATAAATAATGATAAAATTATCTGCAAAGTAGTCTTTATATTCTACTGCCAACAATCCTCCCATTACCGAAACGGATAAATATATAGAGTATGGAATTCCTGTATCGTGGAAATCCAGGACTATCCTTTTATCGGAATGACATGTCGATCGAAATTAAAAGTTCATATGTAAATGAAACAGGGTGATTACGTTTTAATTTAATAATTATATCTGATAAAAATTATTATGTAAAACTGGAAACAAAATCGCTGTTTATAATAATTTAATCACAATTAAGGTGTTTTCCAAAGTTGTTCAGATTATAAATTTATGTCTAAAGAAGATAACATGATGATACTGATCAATAAGGTATTAGAAACCTGGATACAATGACTTTTTGTTCAGCTTGAATTAAATTATCATTTATTTTTTTACGAAAACTTTGAAAACCTTAAACAACGTAGCATACATCTTTAAAAGATACAAACTTTTGAAATAAGATATTATTACATTTCACAAACCAAAAACGTCTATACAATCTTCATTTAACAAACTTTATTCCGTTTATTTTTTTTATCAAAATCAGAAGAAAACTGTTTTTTTTTGTGTAAATTGATAACAAGCTCTATAGTATTTTATTAAATAGAGAAATGCAAGAGCTTCCTGAGGGAAAACTAGTCCAGTCAACTATGAGATGACGGCAGAGTTTTGGGAGTAACATTTGTAATGAATGCATAATTGATAAATAGTTGGAAAGCGCTGCTTGTGAACTGACTACTGTATACAGAGCCTGTGTGAGTATATTTACCCAGCAGTCTTTTACTTTATCATTAGTCAAAAAATTTGATTGCAGATTTATCGCCATTTTGTTTGTGTTAAAAAAACAACAAATTATTATGTAAGGCGTAAGTACATAAGAACTATTACTTGTTTGTTTGGAAAAAATGCGAAATGCTGGCTAGATGTATTTTAGAGAAAAAGTATATCTCAGACATCTTTAAAAGGTATGATTGCATTCCCACTTCATACAAGGTAATATTCTAAATACATGTATCAACTTAACTCACACGCTTAAAAAAGTGATATGTGCATATCAGGAATTGCCAAACCAAAAGAACCTTTTGGTTACCGCCTTGAAACGAACAAAGGCAAAGGTTGGTGTTTAAACCAGGTTTCAGGGAGAACCAACACAAAATACCATTTACATTTTTCCTAGAAATTTTCAAACATTTAAATTCACGACTTTGTCGCAAAACTAAAGAAGACAACAAAGCTGTCAATCGCTAACTTATAAGTAGAGCTCTGTATTTTTACATCCCAGCTAACATAGCTTCAAAAATTGTTCATTCACTTCAAGAATATTATTTCTGCCGTTTTAACGTTTGGGTAATGCTATATAACATAGATTGGTATTCTCATTAAGATAAATAAAAATTGTACTGTTTGATCGTGCTTAACAATGTGGTGCGATCAAAAAGCGACTAGACAGAATGGACAGTCATAAATGTAATTATGAATTTCCACTATTACCTTTTTACGGGCTCAATCAAATTGATTCTTCTGCATTTTTATATTACCCAGGCTCGATTGATTTCAATTTAACATTTTATTTATATTGGTCGAAGAAAAAATGAGAATTTAACCAGGCTTTACATTTAAAATTAGTTCGACTAAAAATAGCAAGTCAGTCGTTTGGGGGTTTCTTTGTCTTGTTACTAAATATATCCTGTTATTATGGTTTCCCAATTATAAAAATAGCACATTACTGATAAGGTAAACAAATGCAAACGTGGGTATAAATACATTTATTCACATTTCAATTATCTATACAGATACAAAATTGGGCAGTGGGTACATACATTTGGCAGTGATAAAAAGCTTAATTTAGAACACGTACTTTTCCTCTAAAGTAGGCATTCGTCAGCCGATGGCTACATTTGTACGCAGATATAATTTTTTACAATCCACACACTGTGTGCAGATACTTATAAAATAATCTGCAACATATTTATGCTTTAAAAACCCTGACTTTAACAGCAGTCAAATATAAACTTTGCAGGATCCACACACTGTGTGCAGAAACATAAAAAATAATCTGCTACATAATTTATACTTGATACACTCTGACTTGAAAAGCAATCAAATATAACTTTGCAGGATTCACACAGTGTGTACAGATACTAAAGAAAAAAAATCTGCTACATATTTTATGCTTGATAGACTCTGACTTTGTCTTGAATGATTGCTCTACAAACTGCGCATCTACGTATTGCATGTGAACATTGTGCACATGAGACAAGATGCCCGCATGGCAGAAACACAATACAGGCCTCCAGGTCTAGACATATCTTGCAAGTTCTTTGTTCTTTCAGTTGACGATTTTCCTCCAGCAGATTTACCACTTCTATAAAGAAACACAATATTCAAATGAGATACTTATTTGATTCAAATAAATAGTTACTATAATTATAAAAAACAAGAGCAGTTGTCAAATTAGATACAAATTTGATCCAAATTAATAGTTATAATAAACAGGAGCAGTACTTAAATGAGACACTTCTTTTATCCAAATTAGCAGTTAAAATAATTAATAGCAAATATAAATACTTTTTCAACTATTTTCTATTATATTTTGATAGATAAGATATAGGATTTTGTGTAAATGATACTTGCAATTTAAAATAAGTAATACGTATTCATAAACAAACACTATTATAACCCGACCCATCGGGTCTCTAGTACAAGTAACTTTTGAACACAACATGTTAAATACACGAAATGTGTGCTGTTCGTGTAAATTTTGTGCTTTAAAGGTTTCTGACGAATCTTAGGGTTGTCAATTTAAATGGTCAATCCGATACAATTTAAAGCAACATATACCTGGTTCTAAGTTTGAGATTCCTAAAGGACTGCATGGTAGAGATGGTACTACATTTTCTAAAGCCTGTTTAGTTCTGACAGGAGAACTCATGGTCGTAGGCTGGGAACCAACAGAAGCTTGATTGGGTTGCGTAAAATTTGCTTGGGAAGATTCTGACCGATTACATCGACGTGGGTTGTTTCTGATATATGCACAGTTAGGATACCATTTGGTATGTTCTGACCATGGATCGTCTCCTATTTCCCAGTCTTTTATTCCACCTCCACAGTCGAAACATCGGACATAGTCCTTTATACCTGAAGTACGTTTTAAATAAATGAAAACGGATTTTAAAGCCATCGAAAACAACAAACAGTCAAAGTATTGCAGACTCTGTTTGATTGAGCCAGTTAATATTTACACAATCACATTCATTGTTCTCCGAGGCCTTTAAAGGGCGTAATCGATAGAAGCACTGGTTCAAAAATGCATATAAGGATGAAAAAAATGGGATAATAAAAACAATAATTCATGCCATTGAACAAAATTGTTTCTTTAAACAATGTTAGAAACAAATGAAACAGCCCCTGACTGCATGCATTTTATTAAGTTCTATCAAAATGTTATTGCATTATGATTTCTCTAACATGCACTTGTTAAGGACGGCCCACAATGTTAAAATATTTGTCATATAGGTATGTATTACAGATGGCCAACCGTAAGTTTTCAATGCATTTATTTCAATGTTACAGACAGCAAAAAAATAACATAATTTACAAAAGTCTACCTGTATAATAAAATCCAGCGGCAGCTAAATCATTTGCACTGACATTATGTGAATTCCATCCATAGAATGAATCAACTCGCATACTTGCTGAAGCATAGTCCGGGTGTTTTGGTCTATCCGTTTCTGTTTGAATTCGCTCGGTATTTTCATTGTTTGCAAAATTAACTGTAACAGGTTGAATAATCGCGACCCTTGCACCGCTTATGCACAATGCACTATTTGCCTGTAAAGAATGGTGCAATGGTAAGACCGAAGTGAACGCCATCGTTTCATGTGTGCTGCTAAAGCATACAGACAAGCAACAGCATGTTTTTATAAT
Source organism: Corbicula japonica (assembly GCA_038501625.1). Lineage (NCBI taxonomy): Eukaryota > Metazoa > Mollusca > Bivalvia > Venerida > Cyrenidae > Corbicula > Corbicula japonica. The sequence goes on from JAZAYU010000027.1 coordinate 2,033,474, forward strand.
ACGAAACTTTGAATTCGAATCGTGCTTCAAAATCATTGGATAGCTCTGTAAGCGTTAACGGCTTTTCTTTCCAAAGCTGTTATACTTGAAATAATTAAGCAATTTGATATGAGGACCGGAACAATACAAGTATGTTAACTTCCTGGTGATAAAGGGTAACTTTATCTGTGAAATAGAGAATGTTTTGAATGCTATTAACCATGTTTTAACGGCTGGTTTAAATTTATTTTTGGGATTCCAAAACTATATATTGATTAAATCAAGGTTAAATTGTATTAGGGTAACATTATTATGTATGTACTTGTCTTGCGGGTAAGGACGAACTAGGCGACAACTGCCTGATTTACAGAAAAGTATAACAAATGGTCATTTAATTTAAACTCGAACATTTTATGCAAGAATGTAACATACTGATTCAATGCTCTAAAAGCGTTTAACTTATATACACAACCATAAAAACTAACTAGTGAATGGGTAAAGTACACTTCTCCCTATTCTAAGCGCGGTTAAAACTGTTATGCTCCATGGTTGGATGGGGTTTATGCTTTACCATGGGTCAGGACTTTTCGGGCAGAATACACCTGGCAACCATTCTTTGTTTGGATTTCATTTCACGAGTTGTCACGAGTTGCCGCTGGAAAGCTTTTGTTCAAAATGTTCTTATATATTAGTCTGATTGTAAAAAATGCAAAACGAAACCAACAAAAACGAAAATAAGACTACTTTATGATGGAAAATGATATAGAAGAAGAGAGCATAAGGGTTTAAGAATATCTATTTAAAATAAGACGCCACAAGCAATTAACGAAAAAGTTAAAAATTGAGACTACCGCCTCGGAACGGTCAATGGCAAAACAACTTGCCACTAACAATTTTCTAAAGAAAATTCATTCGAAAAAATCTGAAAAATAAGGATATGTGTTATGCTTAATGTGCCCACTTTCTTTTTTATATGTTGACATTTACAATGGGTTTTACCATGTTGTCATTGTTATGAGAAATGAGTTTAACAATATTAGTCTTTAAAACACTTATTTAAGCAAGATATATACCTTTTAAAGCTGCAGTTTTTATATGTTGATCGGTTGGACTTTTACCATTCATCAGTGTTTTTGTGCTTGTCGGTACCTATGGGAACCTGGCGATGCAAGTGTGAGATTACAACGTGGGCATGTTTATAGCAATAAGTAATCTCTCTAATCCCTAACTCTCTCTCTCTCTCTCTCTCTCTCTTTCTTTCTCTGTCTCTCTCTCTCTCTCTGCAAGTTATGATAAAGATAAAATTAATTATGCTTCGGAAAGTTTTAAGCAGTTCTCATCAAAAGTGAACAGTTCGAGATCCGTTACACAATATTGGAAGTGTTTTATCGGTTCAGTAACCTGTCCGTTATTTTAACGCATGAGCACAATGCGCACATGTCACAACGTGACAGTATGCATGAAACACCATCCACGCTTCTTTGTCGTGGCACATCTTGCAGAGTTCCTTCTCTTCGAGATCTCTAGCTTGAGCTACAATCAATAATGTATCGTTTGAATAACGGTGAAATGTACGTATACGAGAAAACTTGATTATAATATGATAAATTTAAAAAATAAAAAACCTACACCACTTATAATAAATAGAGGTAACGACAAGTAACCGCGTTGTAACGGTCAGCGAACCCACTTTTACAGTATTCTAGAGAGAGAGACAGGGATACACGGAGAGATACAGAGAGAGAATTTCAGAAATCAGTTGATGAAGTATGATAATGATTTGGTGAATCCCTTTTTACAGCTTTATTTCTTAATTCGTATAATATCATTCGTTAAAGTTTATTTATGCCTTTAAAAACCAAACATCTAGATTTAATATTAATTCAGAATTTCATCGGCGTGCTTTTAAATGTATTAATTTAGTTTTATCTCACCATATTCTCTATCACTTTGATTACGGGTGAATACATCGGTAATCGTAGGTGCTAAAACTTCCACATTATCAGTGCTGTCAAATCTAGTTGCATAACTCTGTTGGGTGTCTTTGAAAGCAGCATCTTGCTGACGTGAAAGCGATGTGCTACCTAAGCGGCGGGATCTGCCTAATTGAACTCGGCTGCATTGCTGAGTAAATGAGTAGTCAGTGTCCCATTTGACATGGTCGTTCCATGGTTTGTCTATACTTTCCATATATCTTCTGCAATATCCGCAGGAAAAACACCGATCATCGTCTTCCTTGCCTGAAAAATTCAGAAATGAAATAATTCGCCCATGGTTTATCCGGTGATCTCAAAAATCTCTGAAAGAAACAGATTTTTGTGTGATGTTAAAATTGTAACACAAAACGAAATTAGCGAAATTCACGTGATAAAACGAAAATCACGAGTTTGTCGATTAACAAATTTCTATTTTCAATAGGTACATATTTAAAATTAACAAATTGACATGTTTCTCTGTCCCTTACTGTCAAAAGTGTTAACACATGTCTGAAATAACAAACTCCTCCCAACAAGGTCAAAAGAATGTAATAGTCATAACATCACAACAGTATCTTAACATCCTAACACTGTCAAACAATAGAATAGGAATTTGGTAAAAACGCATCTTTTTTATACTCTCGAATGCGAGCAGAAACATGAGATTACGTTACTCAACATCCACCTCATCCGACTGTCGATGAAAAGGCAGTCCAATTGCACAGCCTTACTTTTTGTATATTATTAATAACAATATCAACTCTGTTACATTAATACTAATTTCACATAAGGAAGGCCTCCCCAAACCTTCAACAATCACTAAATCTCAGCCACACATCACTGTTAAATGAGTGACGATAAATTGCAGATGCCAATATACAACAATTCAAAGCCTAACAACAATTCAAAGGTCACAAAAAAGCATTTAAGATGATCAAACTGTCTACAAATCAGTTTAACCGACGTCTGAATACCATATATTCTTCACCCGTACAAACAAAGAGTAACAATGATACTGAGGTCACCTCACTCTATCGCAATGAAAAATTTAGTGGCGTCAAAAATCATTAGGCGGTTGACATAAACGTTGACACTAAAACAACTCGATGCTCGAAGTGATCTGTTGGATATAATATGAAGTATTAATGTGCAAACCTAACTATTGAAGTCAAGTTATTTTTGAGAGCACAAAAATACAAACCCGTACCATAAAATCCATAATTTATCAACTTAGAAAGAAAATCCCAATCATAATAAAATGACACCATTCGTGCACTTGTTGCATCAGAGTCGGCTTTTTCTGGTCTCTTTACTGCAACCACTGGTAAGACATCGCTAGTTCTTGGTAAGGTATATCTCGTACCACTTATACACAGTGATGAAGAAATACAAGAAGAACGTGATTCGTAAAAAGGACGGTGGTTTTTACCGGAGGTTTTCATTTATAATAGCTTAAAGAGCAAAACCTTAAAGAATAAAGTTATGGTCACAGCGCTTTCCTTAACAACAAAGATGCATAGACTTCAATATTTATTTCTATTGGCTATATATATGCATTTGTATGTTTCAAAATACTAATTTGTCATCGAAATTTGTCATCGATATCAATTATTAACTTCCTTCTAGACAAACAAAACCAATATTTAGGTCAAGTTATTTTAAAGTTTATTGGGGATCCCATGAGTATAAACTTATAAAGCGATGAAAGAAAACAATGACAAAGGAATGAGCGAGTCACGAAATTGTTACATGTAAGCTTCTTGTACGTGTTGCAAATGACTTTGTATGATATTTTATTAAACCTATTTAATTATGTTACCTATATAATTATCAATAAATTATAAGCGGCACGTCATATGAAAAGGTACATTCGGACAGTTGACGTCAATTCTTGAAATGCCGACAAAGTTGAGCAGACGACATTATTGATTTTTCGTTTAAAAGTAACATTATGTCGTCAAAATGACAATTTTCAACTAAGTTATTATAAAATAATGAATAATTCAAAGTTCTTTCTAAATATTTATAAAAGTAACAATTAAAATGTCACAAATTTGATCGAATGCCTCTTTTCCCGTGATGTGCCTCAATAGGTTTCAATGATACAGGATATCATCAAGAGTAGATCACCGTCATGTATTTAAGAGAAAAACACGCACTCGTATAAAAATGGAGATATCTTAACAATATAATAATAGCTTCCTTTTCGTCTTTTTTTTAGAAAATATGGAGTGATACGCTTTTGTAAAATTGTTTAAAAGAAGAGCTTTATCTATTAGTAAAAGAACGTAAACATAGATTTTTTTACTTTTAATTACTGATATTAATGAACTGCACATTTTAAAACAACTAACCTGTGTTTCCACAACGTAGAAAACAGTCTACATTACTAACATGTACATGTACCAGTATAAGAAAATCCTGCATTGCCTACTTATAAACTTTCGCGCACCACTTATGCATAGCGAGCGATGTAAGTGTTTGGTAAAACCACGCGGTTTCCTTTAAAATTCCTTCTTGTTATTTGTACTTCTTAATCAACAGCTACAGTAAAATATAAAGTTATGTTTCTGTTAATTTAATTAGGAGAAAGTTGACTTTTAAAGATTTTGTAAACAACATGAGAACAATAGTGTTTAAATACCTTAACGTCTTTCCCAAACATCTTCGAAATTCGAACCAGATATATAAATTACGTAAATCTTGGTTTCTAAAATGATCAATCTCAAAATAGAGACCGCATACATTAAATGGAAAGGAGAGCCGACCGATGGATAACCGAATTGGAACGGATACCGTCTTTAAGATTGGATATTAATTTAATAGCAATGGTATAACCAACAATATTTTGTCAAATGATCATCGAAATAAATCACTTATATGAACATTTATTTTAGATAAAATATTAACAATCGGTTTTAAATTTACCAATTGAAACACTTTGTAGGTCAAGTGAATTTGATTGTTCTGTGTGTATTAAATAGCTACTTTAGAAGGGATCCCATGTTGATAAAAATAGAACAGTGTTTATTAAGTCAAGTGGAATAATACTGCACAAAGAAGAGTTTGATGGTTTCAATTCTTTTAATATTTTGAAGATAATGACATGGTTATGCATTGTTGAGCGTTTTGTTAAACACTGAAGAGTGTTGTTTCTCAACTAATAAATACATTGAGAATAAATATTTTTGTTAAATGTAGAAGTTCAAAATAAGTTAAAATAGTTGACTAATCCTCGCAATATTTTAAAAGTCCTGAACGTTTACTATCATAACATACAAGTGTTAGTGGGTGAATATAATATATTAAGCAACTATTCTCTTTTATTTAAAAAAACGTTCTTCAAAATAGGTTAAAAGGCAGGTTTATGACTTAATTATCAAATACTAAGATTAATACTCATGGACCCCTGCACAGCTGGAATATTCTTACTGGAACTTTTCTCTGCAAGAGGTTTCTAGAATAATGGTGTTTGTTTTTAAGATACCATTTGGTATTTTTATTTATTTATTTTATTTATTCTCTTTGGGTTTCGAAAACTGTACGAAGAAGGTGTTTATGAAGGTTATTTAGTTTACAAAAGTCGCGCTTTATAAAATCTTAATGATTTAATTCGGATTCATTGCTTAAAAGTTAAACAGAAAAAATATAAGGAAAGACACCAAACGTCAAGACGGCTTATGTGATGGAGCTGGAAATCTTTCCGGATTCTTGCTGCCGATACTTTGAAAAAAAATTCTCCCAGAAAAAAGAAAATCCCCACTTTGGTAAATTCTACAAGCATGACCAGCTGTAACGGACGTTATAATTTGTAGCTATATGTATCACGCTTTCATAAACCTCAAAATTTCCAGCTATCAGCCAAATCTTCCACTTAGTTTAAAACAGAACAAGTACAAATGCCCCAGATACTTTGACCGAGATTTAAGTATAACGACTGCCAGTATTTACGATAACGATATAATCGAGTTTACCATTTCGGACGGAAATCTCGTGATGTTGATTAAATTTCCTCTCTATTAATTGAGAGTGCATGATTTTGTGATTAGTGTCATTAAAATTGTGACACAAAAACTGACATTATAATAATGAATCTTTATAAACGAAAACAAAACTTACAAAAATGAAATACATTTAATAAATTTTGCCTTTTCAATGATTGCATAAATACAAGTTAAGAGAAGGGTTAGTTATTGAAACTGCTTTAAAAATTAAAAAGAAAAGTATTGTTTAACGTCTCGAATACGCACTTACTCAAACTGTATGAAAATGTTCAAAATTCTTGCCATTTGTTAAATCGTTAGCCGTTTTAGGAAATATAATGCAACCGAGAAAATATATATCAAATATAGTTTTAGAAGTTTGGATTTTATATAAAACGTTTGACTTTGTTTGCTAAAAATATATAGAAGACAGTTTTACCAGTGTCATATGTATTGAAATATATTTTTCAGCTCCGGAATTCGTATTTTTATATGTGGTGAAGTTACTGAAATCTCGAGTGAAATATTCTTCTATCGTCTAAACACTTTCAAGTTGCTTTGATAAATTACTCAATCCCACCCACTAATCGAAAATGTTGCATGAACAAAAACGATATAAGTAACAAATAGCGCTGTCTAACGAGCTGAGGGTTCCTTAAAATCGAAAGCCTTAACAATGCAAAGATCTGTCTGAAGCGTGTTACCTTCAAGTTAATAATTTGTCAGTGACTTGCAGCGTGCAGTACATACTGAACCGATTGTCAGAAACTGTTTCCACTGGTTTCAAAAACCGAGAATTAATATTTTATGAAAATGATAACAAAAATGGAGATTTTTCCTTCATTTTTTAAAATTGTTTTATACATCGAAGTTTCTATTGCATGAAAACGAAAAATGTATTATCAAGTTGTGAACGCATGGGACTGGACAGTTGTTGGCTGTTAACAAACAGTCTTTTAAATGATGATTATTTGTTAGACCGTTGCTTCTATTTAGCAAAGCTACGACCTTTTCAAATAAATGTATTCTATTAACAAAAAACAAACGATTTTCATTTTCATATTTTATTTTAACAAGTCAAAACGTAATCAACAAATTGTAACAATGATTGTGTTCTTCCAAAACAAAATAACAAAATATATTTAATACGTCTCAACAATTTAGAAAGTTTAAACTATAAAATATTATATACGACTGTATAATAAACACAGTCTAATGTTAATAAGTTAAACGTGTGGTAGGCGCATAAAAGCACTTACCAGTGTTGATTTTTCACTTTTGCACGTGTAAACAGAATGAATGTATATATAACATTTCAGTTGGTCTTTTAATCTATAGAGATCTTCTCCATTCGAATCCTGTGTGTGTTTATCAAAATAAATAAATACGAATATCTTATATTAAATGTAGATTGTCTCCTCCTGTATTTGTCCCTGAACACATTTTGATCAAATACCTGAATATTTTTATCTTTTGTAGGAAGAATATTTTCATTCACCTCCTGCATTAATTTTATCCATTATAAGCAAATGGATAAGTCAAAACGTTTTAGACTGAAATATCATTCCATACAATATATGGCTCTTCGTTCATGCATATCTTTCAAAATCTTTGCTTCTTTTGTTCAGGTTTTCCTTCAGTACTTCTTGAATGCTAAGCCGGATATGCTGGGAATTTTCCTTGCATCGCAGCTGTATACACTGCACACCTGTCCAGAGCTTGTGACTTCACAGACAATTCATTTCGTGCTTCTTCGTTCAGGCCGATCTTACATTGCTGTTTCAGCTTATGGTTTTATTTGAATGCGTTTAAGCCGGATATGCTCGGACCTTTCCTTGTATCGCAGCTCTACAAACTGCACACCTGTTCAGGGCTTGTGAACATGTAACACATGACACCAAATGACCGCATGGAAGAAATACAATACATGCCTCTTGATTCAAGCATATCTTGCAAAGTCTCTGCTGCTTCAGTTCACGGTTTTCTTTCAATACTTTTAATTGTTCCTCATCTGAAATGGATTAATAAAGTGATAAAATATTCAGTATGCCGTTAAAAAGAATAAAGTATATCATTAATAGTTTTATTTAGTGGTAAGAAAATTAAATGGAAATGAATAAAGTTTATTGTTTATGTCATTTAGGCAGCAGTGCCCAAGATAATTTTCGAATTTGATAACATGTTTTTATTGCGAATGTGAATCAGCTATTGGAGACTCAACTATCAATGATTTGTTCGGTTAAAACTGAATGTAACCAGTCTCCTTATAGATAAACTAATTCGATCTTTAATCGAAAGACGTACCTAAACTGCACTCAGACGTTTCACTGGACGTTTCACTTTTAAAAGAAGATTGATTTTCTACAGATATTGGTGACTCAGCAGAACTTTGATGTTGGTCTTCATTATGACCCTGGTGCTGGGGAACTTGATTCAGTAACAACTGCAAAAGTAGAGGAAAACATTTATTTTCTAGTAACCACTTTTTTACCAGAAGCTCATAAAAGTAAACATATATATCTTATTCTATCAGATAAGGTTGAATATGACGTTTACACTACCACTGATAGTTTTTACGTAGGACAGACATGACAGAGGAATTTTTAATTTCAGAGGGGTTTTACCCTGTAAACAATATTTACGTTATTTGCAATTGTTAAGATCCTCAACCTGCGTAATATTATAAATGTTTAAAATTCAATACGTGAATAACTACGCATTTTACAATATTTGACATGAAACATTATCCTTTTCAAGTGCTAAGGTCAATACTTTAGTTATACGTAGTAAGATTAATGATAAAATGTAAACAATGAAGAATTAGACAACAACGATATGTGTTAACAAATGAACTTTATAACATTAAAATAATTAACAAAGAGAACAAGTTTATGTACACACGCTTAACAGAAACATTTTAAAACAATTAAAAATTTAAGCGTTCTTTTCTTTTACTCTATTTAGTTTTTTTTACATTCGCGTTTTCATAAACCAACGGATTTTTGGTTCGCATATATAATGACGTGACATAATTTGCAATTTTTTATATTGACTTTTCTTACTTGTTCGGCTTTTGCTCGATCGTTTACATTGGAGCTCTGACACAGACGAACGAATTCTTCGCTTTTTTGTTGTTTCAAAAATGCACAGTTCGGACTAAATCTAGCATGCTCGATCCAAGGTTTGTCTCCTTGGTCCCAGTCCTTCACTCCACAACCACACATAAAACACCGTACATAATCTTTAATACCTGCAAATATATGAACGTACACAAATCAATATGTACTTGTATAAATTAAATGCATTGAATCCGAAAATTTCAAATGCAGGTTTTCAGGATCTTAGTGTTTTGCAAGTTTTTACCCACCTTCGTTAAATGGGTTTCATGTTTTAATGGTAAAATGACTGATATGGCATTCCAACAGCTTTTTACGCTGAAATTTTCTATGTCGCTGTAATCAGAATTACTATTGGATCTAATCATCGGCTACGATATTCGACCCCAACCTAGACTGTGGATGTTTTTGTTAATAGCTCCCGATATGAACATTTCACGTTCGAATTAGTAGTATTTGAGCAAACTGTTAATTGAAAGAGCCTATTTACAATGTCTGGATATTCGAGGTTTGAGTTGTGTCCCCATAATTGCAAAAGTCACAAAATTATGATTTACTTTATTATTTATTAACCGCACTGTCCTTCAAAAAGCAATTATAGGAATCAAAGTTTTGCTAACCTGTGTAATAAAAACCAGCTTCTGCAAGCTCGTTTGAACTAATAGTGTGATTGTTCCAACCCCAAAACGACCCGATTCGTGCAGTCAAAGATGCGTAGTCAGCATTTTTTGGTATTTCAGATGTTACTCTAGGATGTTGTCTTTCATATCCTAAGCCGGTCTGTCTTATTTGAATATTTGCACATCGAGCGCCACTAACACATAACGTTCCATTTGCATAGTTCGTCAAAAACCTTTGTTCTGTAGACATTGCCATAGTTTATCACTGCTGCGTCGCTATTAGTTTATTAAAATGGCGCTTGCTTAATTCACGTTTATATACTAACGAAAACTTTCCAAAACTTGACATAATAATTTTGTTGTGTTATCGATCGTGCATTATAAACACGTAACGGAAAATATTGTGAGCAGTATAATGTATCCGTTTCACCTTGACCTATTTAACTATGTGCAGACGGTTTTATAGATAAACGTTAAGTGCGAAAACTTAAGACCGCTTCATATACATATTAAATACGTACACTGTTTAAGTGATGTGTTGCTTTTGAAGTTATATTATATTGTTGGTTAGCGTGTTTGCAAACTTTTAAGATAGATTGAGAAAAAATGCAAAATATATATGCTTATCAGGAAAAGCGACACTCTTTTCCTCTGTTCTATTAGGCTGCTTTTAGAGACTGCTTTTTCTGGTCGTGGCGATTCCGGATAACATAGGCTTACAGTCAAAAAGTAGAGAGGAAAGAGAGCGTGAGATTATTAAATTATTAGTTTTAAATAATACAGCACTCATAACAAACAATTAACGAACATGTAAATATTTGGGCTTATAGTTTCAAACAATTTATTAGCAACTTGGTGTTTAAACCAGGTTCTTAGATGTATCAATCTCACACTTGCTCTAACTGGTTGTTGATCAAACAAGTACAAACTGTTTTGGGTGAATAAGCTCCTAGCCATTCTCGAAAATAAGTAAGAAAACATAAGATGCCATTGACGTTGTCAAGCACAAGTGATGGGTACTCTTGCTGATTTGACTTCAGGTGCTTAGGCAACTGTGGTACGAATAAAAGAAACATAATAAAGATTCTTCTTTCATCAACGAGACTTTACCAGGAACCTTGCGAATTCCTAAACCCATGTCCAAGCCGTGCAAACGAAAAAGGAAGCGACGCAGCAGAAAATCATGTTTGTAGCCATTCCTTAAAAATACCACAATAATTTTATACCAGATTTATATTAAAACGGAACACGTTTAAAAAATTGAAAATTATGTATATTATAAATGACCACATCAAGAAGACACACTCACACACAAGCAAAAAGCAGATAGAAAAAAGAATATGGTTTTCTAAAAATTCAAAGATATTTAAACAAAATAGACACAACACACAATAAATTACAATTAGAACCTTAAGGATAACCGCCTTGTAACTGTCATGGAAAAACATTTTGGGGTTTAAAAAATAAAGTGAAATCTGCATGTCAGGAAAGGCTACATTCAGTAGACACAGCCTGCCCGCACAGCCAAAATATAGAGAGGTGAATAGAGCATAGTTATGCAAGGATCAATTTGGAATGCTATTATCTTCTAATGTTTTAAATGTTTTTGTGCTTTTGCATGCAGCATTTTTGAGCTGATAGTAGGTTGGAGTTATTTCAACAAAACAACTTGTACTTCTTTGTAAATATGAAAACCTGTTGGGGCAAGTGTGATGTTGGTGAACCATAGAACCTGGTTTAAACCCATATAGTAAATTGTTCTGCAAATGAGCGTGCAAAGGCGGTAATCCCAAATATGTATTATTTTCGTTAATTGTTTGTGGCGTCTTGTTTGAAATTGACATTCTTATTAACAAATGCTCTCTTTCCCTCTCTTATTTTTCGCTTTTTCGCTGCGTGGGGAGGCTATGTTTTCTGAGTGTGGCGATTCCTGATATGCATATTTCATTTCAAAGCAGGTTATAGGAAGCACGAATCTCACATTTGCCGTTTATTTCCATTACAAGGCTACGTCAATATAACCTACGTGTTTACGCTCTGGATTTAAGACAGAAATTTTATATTCCACGGGATCCCAGAAAACTACCCGAAATATTCGTTAATGGGATTCCACAAATTTGTAGCTTGATTTGGTTATTTAGATTACACATTTTCAAAAAACTATTCTCGTTTAGAAAGAGACTGTTATTACCAGTGGAATTTAAATTAAAACATTATTACATTTAATTAGTATTGGTTTTAAAATATAGATAAAAGTGTACGTTATAAATTACCGGATGTGTAACAATACCATTTGCAACAAATAAAACTTACTCACGAGTATATATAAAATGTATAACTAATATGGTTATTATGTAAATTGACTTTTGTCGTTTTATTTGTACAGGATTATAACGAAAGGTTCGACATTAATTGTCTTCATGCACACTTGCTCATTTGTTTGAAAATGAGAGTTTTTATAAAAGGGCGATATTTAAGAGCATAGATGGGGGAAACTTTTCCTACGGTGGCAATTTTGGGCCATAGTTTTGTAAGCCGCATATCTGATGACTTTGCTTCAGGTGTATTTCCACATAATTATGACCTTCGGCAGTGCACTGTTGTTCATTCTGGACTGTCTGGACTTTCAGTTTGTAAAAATAGTGAGTTTGACATTAAAGGGGAAAGCAAGTTCATAAACTTTACAACTCAGTTCAAGAGTCACTTTGGCAATTTCCTGCGCAGACACAGACCTTCCATTGTTCTGATTCAGTTGGGTGAAAACGACATTGACTCCGATACAGACTCTCTCACAATTGCAAACACTATAGATGAAATAGCAGTCGCGCTAGTTAGGGAATTTGATGTCTCACTGGTTTTTGTTTGTGAACTGTTTCCGAGAAACATCACAGGAATCCTGCCAGCATTGTACGAGAAAAAGCGTACTCACACCATCACTATACTACAAACACTTCTTGAAGAACACCAAAACGTACGGTTTTGGCGTCACCGGAGAATATTTAAGGCTCAGTCAGACATCTTCACTGCAGACGGGGTCCACCTATCTCCTTTTGGTCAGCAGCGTTTCTATAGGTCAATACGACATGCCATCATGAAAGCAGTGCGATCTTTACCGAGCAAATAACATGTGGTAGTTTCTTAATACAGTATATTTACACTCAGTTTCAGTCAGTTAAGAGTAATAATTTCTACCACCAATTTTATTTAGTCGTTAATTGCTGACACATTTGAAATATATATGATGTGTTTTTAAAAGATTTTAATAAAAATAAAGTGCCATTATTACCGTGATTTACTTGGTTACATGGCTATTAGAATTTCATGATAGGCCTACAATACACAAACTCATATGGGGCATGCCAGGGGAACAGGTATCTTCGATTGTAATGTTGATATTTAAATTGGAAAAAAAACTTTCACTTATTTTTTAGTTTTTCATACCTTGTTGGAAATTCAGTTAGTACTACACGTTTTGATCACATAATGCTATTAACACTGCGAAATGCATAATAAGTGATGTTCAACTTTATGACTACATTTCAAGATTTGACGTCAATTGTCCGTGACACGCCCTATAATAACTAGGTATGAATGTGTATAGTGATTGAATTGTCACTGCATTATTAATAAATATTTGTGTGCTAACGAAATGCTTTCATAGAGAAAAACATTTTGATATGCAAGGTTTAAAGAAAATGAAATATGCATATCAGGAATAGCCACATCCAGCATACACAGCCTCCCCACACAGCCAAAAAGTAGAGAGGAAATGAGAGCATGGTATTACAATAATCAATTTTAAAAAGGACGCCACAAACAAATAACGAAAGTGAGAACCAGAGGGGTTACCGCATTGGAACGGTCAGTGGCAAAACAAATTGCCACTGGGGGTTTAAACCAGGTTCTAGGGTGCACCAACCGCACGCTTGCCCCAACAGGTTCTCGTATCACAAAACAAGTACAAATTGTCTTGGTGAAATAAATTCAACCCACCCATCAGCTAAACAATGTTGCATGCAAAAGCATACAAACATATAAACATAAGAAATTAATAGCATTGCAAAGCCAAAGGGCGGGTACTCAATGATCTTACCGAGACCAGAGCACCTGGAGTAAAATCAGCAAGAACACGATGACAGGGATAAAAGAAACAAATTGAGCTTCTAGGTTCTTTTAAGAAAAGATTTCCCCATAAACCTTCATAAACTCTTAAACCCCTGTCACCGTCGTGCAACCAAAGAGGTAAGCATAATGATCAACTGTAGTTGGGTTAATCACCAGGCCTGCAGAGTGCTGTAAAATATCATGTTGGTAACCTTTCTTTTTAAATTTACAGATGGTTTTTACGAATAACCGGGAGAAATTAACATCGCCTTTTATCTTCTTAAGTTTATTATTTAAATCTCCATACAAAACTGGCTGTGAAATTCCTTGTTGCAATTATAGTGATTTTAAACTGCAGCTGTATTTATGAATTAGATCTGGATATCGGCGATAAAACTTGCAAAAGGGTTTCCTTAATTTGTGATACCAATAACCTTGTTTTAAAAGTTTTTCTGTAACGCAAAGATTACGTTCATTGAAATCATTCACATCGTTGCAAGCTCTTGAAAAGCGAACAAGCTGTGAGATATAAACCCCGTAAGAAGTTTCACGAGGAACATCGCCGTCTAGAAACGGAAAATTTACTATCTTAAAATTAAAATCATATCTTTTATCATAAATTTTAGTAGTGACGAAACCATTTAAAAGCATACGCGAAATTGTGGCATTTGAGCTTGTGAAGCTTTTACTTAGCACAATTTATAATTAACATATACATTTGTTAATCAATAGAATAAAAAAAGTACATTCCATTATTTTGTTCTAAGTCAAATAAGAAAAATGCTTTGAAAATGTAAAAGTGACAGATTTAACCATTTCATCAAATTTATTAGATAATTTTTCATATTTTTATCGTAGATGGTCATACATGTTAATGTTATATGTACCTTTTCCAGTGCGTCAGCGTCATTTATGACTTAACATGTAAAGAAACCGGTCATGCATTTTGTTAATGGATTTATAATCATTTTTCGTTTAATTAAGTTCTTATCACCAGGAATCCTTTACAACAAAGACAAGATAGTGTTTACGCAGCAAACTACGATCATAAGTTTTCAACAATATGCATGTATTTGACTACTATCTGTTTTTGACCAATACATGTAAACACTGATACGTGTTTTGATAACTTTGACTTGATGTTTGATAACTATGTTATTACTCTGCTCGAGGCAATTTCTATCGAACCTTAAATTTGTTAATCACTATACTTTTAATATTACTCTTTGATTATTTTGCTCGTACCGAGATAAGTAAATACCTTAGCATTTAAAACGGTCACGGCTTGGCCATTTAACCAGATTATATTTTAGTTTATGCTGACTTTTGCCTCGATTTGTTAAAAGTTTTTGGGTAAAAATGATCAAATGTTCCTTCAATATTTTCTTAAATAACGAAAAGTACTGTCCTAACGTCACACAATCAGAGACTTTAACTTGCATGGTTTCCTTTAAAATAAAATAATAATCCAACAATTTTTATAAACTATTTGATTGAAGTGCAAAATATTATTAAGTTTGTATGACTGTAGCGTTATGCTACCGCATAGAAAAACACTAACAAAATATTAGTGTGTTGCGGCCAGGAGCCCTCGACATGGTCGCTCGGACGAGCTACTAAGACTGCCGCACTCGAGAGCTTTGCCCGCCCAGTATTTATATAGAACCCTATCTGTTTACCTAGCTACCGTTAATAACAAGTTAACGATAATGTCTCTAGGGTTATATAACTATTGTTATAATAAATAGTCTGCAACCACAGCGATAACAGGCCGATACAGTGATTGTACCCGCTGACCCTATCCGCAGGCATTGACCAGTTCAAGCCTTACAAACTGACCCTCTGATAGGTTCATCGAGTACGATTTGATATCGCTGTAGTTGCTTATTATATTACAATGACAAACCTTTTTTATATATGTGATCTAATGTTGTTTTTTTATCAATTAATTGCCACTGTTGTCATTTGTATACTTTATAAAATAATGAAGTAATTATATTAAATTGAAAAAGATATCCTATGATAACATGCATGAAGCAAATCACATTAGTCCGACAATTGTTTTATACATGTGTATTGCCTCTCTCCGAGCTATCATTCATTTTCGCTGGAGAATAAAAAGAAGTATCAATAAACAACTAAAACTTAACCTTGGCATATATTCGAGAGCGTAAATTCAAAACATGGTAACCGTAGTGGGGTGGTGGGGGTAGCGGAGCTGTACTTTCGGAACGTGCCTTTTCGTGCTGTTTTATGTCATATTCGTTCAAAGCTAGAGTGTGACAAAATCGTTCGATATTTGCCAGCAAGACGTGATGAAATAGAGTCTGCAGAAGTTGATGAATATCCTTGGATGCTAAAGCAGACAGAAAGCAAAGCAAGCAGTTGATATGATAGAAAAATGCGTTAATCCCTCATGCCGATACCTAGCCATCCAAGCTCAACACATTCACTAACTCGCAAGCACGACATTACGCACGCACGCACCACAAGCCCACCCGCATGACTGCAATCCAATCATATTTTTATCCATCATTGGAAAGATTTTGAATTTATTTGGCAGTGTTGAATTTATATAACAGATATTAAATACAGATGAAAACATATCATGCGAGACGACACAAAGGACACACACTTTAGGAAATTCAAACTTATTCAAAACGAAAAAGTGCATGCACTACAAAAACAATGAAACATTTTGAATATTTCTTAACAAATATGTCTTTTGAGTTACATGTGTACAGATAAGAACACATATTCTTTGATATAGATAAAAAACTTATCTGTACAGATCAGTTTCTTTTATTCCAGATGAAAATCAGAGAAAGAAATTGTAAGATTGCCTATAACAACTAAGGGCATCAATAAGGAGAAATTACAAGATTCTCTTTGGATATGATACGTGAGAAAACAGCCATTGCATATGTCTGCAACAGACTGAAGAAAACTGAAAGCAACTAAAAAATGCAAAAAAGATCTTTTCCTTAAAATAAAAAGGTTTTCTGTGAAGGAAAATTGTTCAATCGGCTAAATAAATATTTCATAGGTTGCTGGTAGGAGACCAAAACCAACTCAAACGGGAATAGGTCGGTGATAAGGATGATTTTATCGGAAAAAATGCTGAAATACTATCGGTTTTTGGCGATTGTAGAGCGGAGCTAATTCGGGCGTAACGCTGATGAATCGGTGTTTAATAGCTAAACATCAGCGGTTTAACACTTTCCATCAGTGGCCGGTGATTCATATTAACCACCTATCAAAACCGACAAAAACAAATCCCCACGCTTTAATTCTCATCTTTTTTCTATCGGTGGCCCATCGTCAATATCGGTTGTAGACAAGTTGTCGATCGTTGACAGCGGTTGTAGACAGGCTGTCGATCGGTTATGTGTAAAATATGTTCACGGATCGAGAAGTTTAAACATGTTAATATATCCCAATCGGTAATTTTTCAACGACAGAACATATCTTTTCTCAAGAGCAGTTGATCGGTGAACACAGGTGACCAAAAGGTGATATTGGTGTTTAATACGTTGTCATCGGTTCACTCCATAATTTGGCTCAAAAACTCACCGATCACTCACCGATGACTCTGTAGCAGGGGTGTTTAAGTTTTATGATGAACGGCCCTTAGAATTAAGGAATACAGTGTTCCAAGAATGATGAAAACACATCACACCAGTTACGGGGAAATCTTTTCTTAAAAGAACCTATAAGCTCGATTTGTCTCTTTTATCCCTGTCATCATATTATTGCTTACTCCAGGAAATCTGGTCTTGGTAAGATCACTGAGTACCCGCTCTTTGTCTTTGCAAATCTATTAGCTACTTAAGTTTTATATGTTTGTGCGCTTTGCATGCAACACTGTTGATCCGATGGGTGGGTTGTAGATTTTTCACCAAGACAAGTTGTACTTCTTTTGTGATATGAGATTCAGTTGGGGCAATTATGAGGTTGGTGCACCCTAGAACCTGGTTTAAACCCCCGTGGCAATTTGTTTTGCCACTGACTGTTCCAAGTCGGTAACCCCTCGGGGTCTCAGTTTTGTTTATTGTTTGTTGTGCCTTTTTTTAAACTGATCATTTTATTAACCATGGTCTTTCCCTCCCTCTCTTCTTATTGACGGTGTGGAGGGGCTGTTATTCTGAGTGTGGCGATTCCTGATGTGCATATTTCACCTTTTCATCATTTTGATAGATATTTACAACACTACGGGCTCCCGTCGCAAAATACCCGGCGCTAAGTGCATCGCTTTCAAGATATTCTGCGACTCTAATGCAGGTATTATGTCTGAGTTTGGTCCGATTGTAATAAAACAAACAGTTGGCAATGCGTGATTAATTAATTTATTTATTAATGTCTAATCCTTTCGAACTTAAAACTTGATAACACTTCTGAAAAGGAGCTTTCATATCAACTCTAAACCCTCCTGCTACGCGTCGTAAATTGTGAGATTTTGTATAAAACCTTCTTTGATGACAGGTTGGGCTTAGTTAAGATTAGATTAGAGTTATTAATACTGTTGATTTATATCTGGATTTTCAAAAGGGGCAACTTTATAGTTAAGATAACATAGTTTACATAGTTTAACTGTATTTAGTATAACAATAATTTGTTAAATGTAATGATTGTACTATTTCAAGGTATTGTGTAAATATCTGAACATTTTGTAAAGCAAATACATGTTATTTCGAGTAATTTCTCACCATTACGGACGTCTTCGTTTTATATTGATTATTTTGTGTAGATTCTTTCTTGTTGTAAGTTCTTTTGTGACATGTTACTAAAATGTATCATTGTACAACGCAAGTAAATATGTTTTTTATGTAGAAATAGGTCTTTCAGAAAATAAAGAAGTTTCATTAATATGTACATGTTTGTTGATGCATCCGGTTTGATTAAAAACAAATAATATATGCATATCAGGAATCGCCACACTCACAAACACAGCCTCCCCACGCAAAAGAAGAGAAGAAGAGAGAGAGCATGTTTGTTATAAGAATGTCAATTCAAATAGGACGCCACAAACAACTAACGAAAAAGAGAGCCCGAGGGGCTACCGCCTTGGAACGGTCAGTGGCAAATCATATTGCTACTGGGGGTTTAAACCAGGTTCTAGGGTGCACCAACCTCATAATTGCCCCAACTGAATCTCATATCACAAAAGAAGTACAACTTGTCTTGGTGAAAAATCTACAACCCACCCATCGGATCAACAGTGTTACAACCTCACACTTGCCCCAACAGGTTCTCGTATCACAAAGCAAGTAAAAGTTGTCTTGGTGAAATAACTCAAACACAACGATCGGCTCAACAATGTTGCATGCAAAAGCACCCAAACATAAAAACATAAGAAGCTAATAGCCATTACCTTACCGAGACCAGAACACCTTGAGTAAGCAATAACACCGTGACAAGGATAAAAGAACTAAATTGAGCTTCTATGTTCTTTTAAGAAAAAGATGAAAAGTGAACTTTGAAGATCCTCGACCACGACAAAATATGAAAATATTGCAGGCTTGGTTTGATTGAGCCTGTTCATGGGCAGTAATGGGATTGCATATTTCTGCCCACGCCGCCTTACCCCGGTTTGAGTGCTCCTCAATATTAACACCAACAAACAGTACAATTTTGATCCATCCCAAACGATGTTATGCATATGGCGGTGAACATGGAACCTTTAATGGGGTATTTTCAGATTATTACCATTCCATGTTCAGCGGCGTATGGTCCCCAGATAAAATAATTTGTTTGCCCTAAACGAGAAAACAATGGGCGGAACTAAACAGAATAGCATTTTGAAAGAGGGATCTTAGAATATAAATCCTGCCTATCACAGACAACGCCAAAGGCAAAATTACAAAAGCAGGCAGTATATCCTAGGGCGGGGGGGGGGGGGGCGATTGGGCAATATCCAAAACCTTATTGGTTGGGATATTGAAACCACCTATCTAAAAACTTGCCGAAATATAAAAACAAAATTACTTTCAGAAGAACTATTTACTTAGTACATAAGTATCGTGCTCAACGACCTTCAAAGGACGTAGCTGATAACAGCACTGATTGAATGTACGGGGAGACTTTTTACAGCCGCCACACGGCACAAACAACGTGTATAAAAAAAATTAATGTATGCATATCAGGAATCGTCGCACTCATTAAACACAGCCTCTCCACGCAGCGAAAAAGAAGAGAGGAAGAGAGGAAGAGAAAGAGAGAGAGAGAGAGAGAGAGAGAGAGAGAGAGAGCGAAAGAGAGAGAGAGCATGTTTATTATAAGAATGTCAATTCAAATAGGTCGCCACAAACAACTAACGAAAGTGAGAACCTTTAGGGATACCGCATTGGAACGGTCAGTCGCAAAATAAATTGCCACTGGGGGTTAAAACCAGGTTCTAGGGTGAAACGGACACACACTTACCCCAACAGGTTCTCGTATCGCAAAACAAGTACAAGATGTCTTGGTGAAAAAACTCCAACCCACTCATCGGCTCAACAATGTTGCATGCAAAAGCACACAAACATATAAAACATAAGAAGCTAATAGCATTGCAAAGCCAAAGGGCGGGTACTCAATGATCTTACCGAGACCAGAGCACCTGGAGTAAAATCAGCAAGAACACGATGACTGGGATAAAAGAAACAAATCGAGCTTCTAGGTTCTTTTAAGAAATGATTTTCCCATACACCTTGAAGTTCATAAACTCTTAAACCGCTGCCAACGTCGTGCAACCAAAGAAGTAAGCATAATGATCAACTGTAGATGGGTTAATCACCAGGCCTGCAGAGCGCTGTAAAATATCATGTTGGTAACCTTTCTTTTTAAATTTAAAGATGTTTTTTTACACATATCCGGGAGAAATTAACATTGCCTTTTATCTTCTCAAGTTTATAAATTAAATCTCCATATATATCTGGCTGAGAAATACCTTGTTGCAATAGTGATTTTAAGGGATTGCCACACTCCTCCCAACTTTGTTCGCCGATAAAAAAAAATCAAAATCTCAATAACGGCAAAATGCCGTTAAATGAAATTTTGCACAAATGTATGTTATTAATGTATCTTTATTTTGCAGATGGTAAGACACGTTAGAAGAGTAAAGACAAATAGCGAGATAAAAAAAATTCCCTAAACTTCTATTTACATAAATTCACAAAAACTAAACAACACATAACATCATTTTAAAATCCCACATTAGTAATATGATACTGACAACAATTTGTTGTGTCCTCGTGACTAACATATGTAAACTTTACGAGATATTAATAAAAGAGTGTTTGACCTTCAAGTTTCTGGTCGCTTCCTGGTCGCGTAAACGGATGACAATCACTGATTTCTCTTTTAGAAGTTGAATGTTTTTACAAAGTACACAAAATTTTCTTGTCAGCTTCATTGCGCTCACGTGGGAATTTAAAGTTATGTTTTGTATCACTTAGTTTTTGTGAATTTATGTAAATAGAATTTTAACGAATTTTTAGGTCTAGCTTTTTTTCTTTACTTTTCTAAAGATTAATTAGTAACATTCGTTTGTGCAAAGTTTCATTGAACGGCATTTTGTCATTATTGGATTTTGATAATTTTCTTTTTATCGATGAACAAAGTTGGGAGGAGTGTGGCAATACCTTAAACTGCACCTGTATTTATGAATTAGATCTGGGTATCGGAGATAAAACCTGCAAAAGGTTTTCCTTTATTTGTGATACTGAAAACCTTGTTTTAATAGTATTTCTGTAATGCAAAGATTACGTTCATTGAAATCATTCACATCGTTGCAAGCTCTTGAAAAGCGAAGAAGCTGTGAGATATAAACCCCGTAAGATTTTGCACGGGGAACATCGCCGTCTAAAAACAGAAAAATGTACTATATTTACATTAAAATCGTCTCTTTTATCATATATTTTAGTAATGACGTAACCATTTTCAATGGACAGATTTAGATCAAGAAAAAAACACGTTTCCGCAATATGATCATCGAGATTTTATCTCGGCAGTAACTTGAACGAAAATAAAACTACTGACTTTTAGGGTATGAATAATTAACTTACGATTGATCAGACTGGTATAGCGGGTTCGTTACTGGACGAGGATGGTTTATATATATCAAATATCTTGTGTTGCACAATATTTCTCAGACTGTGGCTTTATGTATAAGTAAATAAAACATACAATCATTTTATGTTCTAATTTTAATATTTTTTATTAAGTCGAATAGTTTAAATGAAGCAAACTTGCAAAAGAGAGTTAAATATCTTTTTTTCAGTTGTATTAGACGGATTACCACAGACATTTGTAAAAACCTTACGATGACATATTTTAGTTTTAATATAATCTCAAAGTTCACATTTATGAGAAAGTAACATTTTGACTTTTTATTATAAACCTTCATGAACCAATGTTATTTATTTTATTGATTGTTTTACGTACGTCGAGGACAAAGCACATTCATGCCAAAAATACTATATACATGTCTACAGTGGATAGACACTTGTTAGGCGGCATGCATATACCGAATATTTGGTTTTTTAATGAGAAAGGAATGTTAACGACTATTAAAAGTACACACAACATGTTAACAAGTAATTATAGATTAATTTTGACCATGGCTCTAACAATCTGGTAGCATGTTGGACAAAATGTTATATCAGAAGCACAATAGGTGCAACAGACCCTGTGTCCGCAGGGTATAAACGCAACTTGTCTCGGATTGATCCGACATATTTTGCAAAATAAAAAGTCCTTAAGCCGCCGATTTTCTTGTAACAGGTTCACAACTGACTCCTGCTGACATGCCTCTGAAATAGGAAATACATATGAAGTACAATTATAAAGAGAAAGAATAAATACGCATCCACAATTGTGGCAAGCACAAAAAGCAAAAACCAACAATGCAAAACATTCGTTAACTTAAAATTTACAATACACAAAACAAAATCAGTGTATTTTGGTTGGATCAATCAATCAATCAATCAATCAATCAATCAATCAATCAATCAATCAATCAATCAATTTAAATATGAAAAGTAAACTTAGATTAAAATGAATTCAACACAATCTTTTACATACAGCAACGCGAGCACTGCATAAGTTTTTGTTTTACCTTCATATCCCGTCAGATAGTCCAGGTATGTACCACGATTTACGGCTACATCAGTTGATCCGACCAGATCTTTCGCTTTTGAATTTGTTTTGCCTATAAACAAGGAAAGTTAAAACAATCGTCACTTTCATTATTAATATCAATATCCGTAAGATAGAGAATCTCAACAGATAGAAGGTAATTGGAACTTCTAATTACACTGGAGACAGGCTAGGCAGGTTAGATAATAAACTATATTTCGATTATTGCCAATGAACATGCTCAATCCACCCTTGTCCACAACGGTTTCTCTGTTTGTGTGTTTTTTAAGGGGTGTCAATGGGAAACGAATTAGATGCGGAGATATCTTAATAATGCCTGGTTGAATTTATTGCACTTATATTGGTTTGCAAAATATCTTCGAGGTCACCAAAATTGATTCATCATACTAGTGAATCACACAAGTACAACAAGAATAATTGTTTGAACTACTAGTGAATTTAAAATAGTAATCTACATAAATCTTACCAAATTTAAAAGTGGAAAACATACATATTATTTCGTGGCATGTGGCATACCTCGTTTAAAATATATGTCTAAAATACTTAAATATACCATTATTTAATATTTTCCTCGCTAATCCGATTTTTCCTATCGCAAGTCGAGCAAATCTGATACTCAATTCTTCAAAAATCTTCTCTGTAACTGGTGATTGCTGGGAAAACAACTATCAATAGAGAGAACATCGTTAAATAATGTAAACATTATCTTGGTCAATTGCAAGAAAAACAAACCCTGGCATTGACGAAGCCACGAACATGGCCAGCGCACTGCCTAATAAAACTGCGCAAACCGGTATAACCCAACCAACCTAAAAGATTTCGCGGCTAATGCCGACGAACCGATTTGCACTGATGATAATACTGATCTATTTGTACGGGGCGACTGTAATGGCCGCGTCACTTCACGAACTTTGATACTGAAAACTATTAAGCATTCAGAAATATTGAAAACTATTAAACATACATTATTGACTCTTATTTAGAAAAAATTGCTCTATACGAATTTAATTTTTGTATGTGTTTCTTTTTTATCTTTTTTTTTCACTTGACACGTGAAAATGCTGTATATTACAGTTGATATACATATATTGCTATAATATTGAATGTAAATTGAATGTATGTTTTGAAATATGTATATTGTATATGGACGATGTACTATGTACAAGTCGAAATAAATATTTCTGTCTGTCTGTCTGTCTGTCTGTCATTATTAACCTCTATGCTACGGCAACAGCACCTGCAATAAAAACAAATTTGATGGCCGCTTGAGAGACCGAATTATTCAAAGACAAGTAACCATACAACTTACGAATAAATATTATTGAAACAAAAATCCATAAAAATTAATATAAACATATCGTAATGAAAAAAACAACAACAATTTCACACAACATTACACAAAAACTATCACTTTTAGTAAGCAACATAATTAAATTGTTCTCTCTCTCTCTCTCTCTCTCTCTCTCTCTCTCTCTCTCTCTCTCTCTCTCTCTCTCTCTCAGGTGATATCGGCCCGGAAGAGCAAAATTGGCCCGAGAGCTTTAGCTCGAGGGCCTATGTTGCTCGGCCGGGCCGATATCCTTTCCGCGCCCGACCCTGTTTTCCGGACGGACGTCCGTAACGTATTAAAACGTGACAAAATTTTGACTTCCCAAAACCCGACCCTGTTTTACGGGAAGACGCCCGAAACGTATTTAAACGTATAAAAAATCGCTTTTCAAAACCCGACCCTGTTTTTTCGTCGGAAACCCGTCGATTTATTTTTCATTTTTTAAAAAGTCCTTACTTTGGTGGCTATTTAAAAAAACGCGGAATCATCGATCGGTATTTTAAAACTATTAGTCCTTTGAATGCATCGCATATTTTCTCTCAAATATAATTTAGTAAGAAATTGAATACATTTGACCTAGATAATCTGATAAGAAAATTATTAATTTTAAAAAGTTCAATTTTAAGAAAAAAAAATATAATTACATGTGTTGCTGTTTCTTCATCTTTCATTGTCAAAATAAAAAAAGTTGCTCTAAAACAGTTATTCATAATTTTAAAAAAGTCCTATGTCTACCTAGTAATTACTTAAAAATGACATTTTTTGCAATGGCATAAAAATTAATTACTGTTAATTAGATTAATTAATTTACGGAATTTTACGTTACAGTCTTCCTGCGATAAACCGAATTTTTCACCAATTACGTAAAAGAGCGTTGAAATTACGGATTTTAACGCACTATTCTTGATAATAGTATGCATTTTTCAACCTTTTTTACAGAAGAAAGACCGTAACGTTAAGTAACGTGTTTTACACGGGTTTCTTACCATGTTGAAAATTCCGAATTTCTTTAAAAGGTAGAATACCGGTAACGGACAAAAGCGTATATGCTTTATTCAAACATACACTTTTCAACGGGCATTAAAATAAAATTTACGCAGATTTACGTTATGGTTTTTAAAATCGTGAAAAAAGCACACGGTTTTGGGAAGTCAAAATTTTGTCACGTTTAAATACGTTATGGAAAGGATATCACCTCCCGGCCCTTGAACACCGGTTAATAACCATTTTATTACATGTGCCGGGCTGATATCAATGTCTGCCTTGCTCTGTAAGTCATAAATTAACTGAGCACTAGTCTATTCGTTAATTAACTACTTCACGATGAATGCTTTCGCTAAGTACTACGTCATTTAGAGTTTTGTGACGTAATTAAAGATTGTTTACATTTTCAAACTGTAACAGAGTTGCTTTTCAGTTGATTTTTTAGTTTTATTTTGTTTTAAGTGATTATGTCTTCGAACGATTTGATAAAATTGTGCTGGATATGGAATTGTAAAAATGTGAATTCTGGAAGTGTTTTACAGCGGTATGGGTATGTAAAGGCTGTTATTAGTGAGTGTTTCATTCTCATAACGCTGCTGCGAGCTTCAGTTCAACAAAAACATAATGTAGGCATATCTTGTTTCAAAGAATAATAGGCATAAAGGAATATGAACATTTATACAAACAAGTGTACAATTATAATGCATGTAACATAATACACGATTTAGACAACAAAGGAAATATAATTCAGAAATACATGTAGCCAATTGCTTTACAAGCCCAAGCAGGTAAAACTGGCAAAAAGGTGCATTAAATTTTAACAAAAATACATACAACATAAAACTATTTATAAACATCTTCGTTCCTTTAAATTCTATCTACCGTATAGCGGGTTATTTCTGCGGGTGCTCAATTTCTGCGTTTCTGCGGTCTTTGGATGAAATCGCAGAAATATATCCAGCAGAAAAAAAATCCAGCAAAAATTAAAATCGCAGAATATATAATATAATAATATAATTTAATATCTCAGTTTGGTACTCAAATTACAGGAGTCGCCATGTCCGCGATAATCCGTTTCTCAATACAAACGAGGTAAACTAATTACGAGCAATTGCCGTAAATCGTTATCATATATGCATTATATTAACGCGACACTGAAGTTGTTTGCGAGTTGTTATTGATTGACAAGTTGTTAGTAACTGATAAAAATATGTTTGTATTTTTGTTTGATAACAAAATTCAGTAACAGATATTGACTTATGAATGGAATTATTGAATTATTCGCAATATACTAAGTGTTTTTAACCGTAACAGAGAAGTAAATACCTGGACCCCAGCCGTATTATTGTCTCCCTTAGGAAGTATATCACTGTCGTGTTGCTCTTACGAAACCTTACCCAATATTAACCGCAGAAATTTATCCTTTATGGGAACCGAAAACGCAGAAATAAAAAACGCAGAATTTTTTGCATCCATTTTTGTGGTCAAAACGCAGAAATTTATGGCCGCAGAAATAACCCGCTATACGGTATCTTTGTAACACAGATTTGCAGACAAATCAAACGGAGTAAAAAATATAAGAATAAAATTAAATTCAGAAATTATTTATTTACAAAAATGGATCGAAAGTATATTCAAACATATACTATTCTTAAAGATAAATAACTAGCATTAGTTGTTACTTTAACATAAAACATGAATGTACGTAATAAGCCAAATTGTTTACAAGCCCAAGCATGTGACAATGGCCAAAACGTACACCTTACAAATATATATTCAGCATAAAAGTATACGCAGTTCCGGGATTCGTTAGAGGCAATCAAATGAAAAGATCAGGTAAATGAGGAATTATTACATCTCGATTACAATTCTCGCATGGTAAAATGGATATTGCTGATTTGATTCCAGAGTCTCTGATCTCAGTAATTGAACTAGATGAAAAGGGAACTTAAATTCGGAATGCATGTCAACAATGAAAATATGGCAGGCTCGGCTTGATTAAGCCTTCTTATTGGCAGTAATGGAAATGCATATAACTACCCAAGCCGCCTCGCCTCGTGTTAATCGCTACTCAATAGTTACATCAATAAAAAGTACAATTTGATTCATCCCAATCGATGGTATGCATATGGCGGTGAGTAAGGAACCTTCAAATCGGTAGGTTAAGATTAATACCAATTAGTGCTCATCGAGTATGGTCCCCAGATAAAATAATGGGTTTGCTCTAAACGAGGAAACAATTGTCAGAACAAAACATAACTTTAAAAGGGATCTGAGAATATAAATCCTGCATATCACAGTCAATGCCAAAGGCAACATTTAAAAGCAAAAAGTATTTCCATGGGGTGATTGAACAATATCCAGATCTAAGTTGGCCGAAAAATAAAAACGAAAGTAATTTTAGAATTACAATTGTTGTTAGTCGTAGTCGATGAGGACCATCTTGATCATCACTGAGGTGGGGGTGGGGTAGTCTGTTGTAGGTACGAAGATGGCTGGTCAAGCCAATTCGGGCACGGAACATTCTCTGGCAGTGAGGGCAAGAGATGGTGGGCACAGTCTGTGGGTCAGCAGCATGGGCCTTCCTGTTCTGGCGACGCTGTTCCGCAGCAGCTGTCCTGTTTGTTTCGCACTGTTGGGCTACTTTGTGGACGGAATAGCGCCAGTGGTTCCTGTCCAGTGGTCTGGATCAATGCTGAAGGATTTCAAAGACACTTTCAGAGTATCCTTGAAACGTTTTCTCTGACCTCCATGAGAGCGTTTTCCCTGCTTCAGCTCGCCGTACAGCAGTCTTTTGGGGATGCGGTGGTCTGGCATCCGTGCGAGGTGGTCTGCCCAGCGGAGTTAATGCTGCATGATAATGGTGTGGATGCTGGGCAGCTCAGCTCGTGCAAGAACCTCTGTGTCTGGAACCTTGTCTTGCCATTTGAGAGCCAAAAGACGTCTTAGACAGGTGGTGTGGAAGTGGTTCAGCTGCCTGGCGTGGCGTTGGTGGACTGTCCACGTCTCACAGGCATACAACAGCGTAGGCAGGACGATGGCTCTATAGACTTTTAGCTTGGTGGTTAGGCTGATGCCCCTTCTACTCCAGACATTGGAGTGAAGTCTGCCGAAAGCTACACTGGCTTTTGCAATCCTTGCGTTGACTTCATCGTCGATCATAACACTGCGAGACAGTGTGCTGCCCGGGTAGGTGAACTTGTCCATAACGTTCAGACGATGGCCATTGACATAGATGTTTGGTTCAACGTACGTTTTCCCTGGGGCTGGTTGATGCATTACTTCATCAGATGCTGATGGTGAGGCCAAAATTTGAACATGCTTCTGCAAACATGTTGACTGAGTGTTGAGTGTTAACCTCTGAGATGGCACTGAGGGCACAGTCGTCGGCGAACAGGAGGTCACTGATGATACATGTGTGAACCTTAGTTTTTGCTTAAAACCTTCTGAGGTTGAACAGCTTCCCATCAGTCCGGTATCGGATACTAATTTCCGATTCGCTGTCGCTGAATGCATTGGTCAGCATGGCCGAAAACATAAGACTGAAGAGGGTGGGAGCAAGGACACATCCTTGTTTAACTCCATTGGTGACAGGTAAGGGCTGGGATGACCGTTGTCTTGAGCTTGCATGCCGTCATGGAGTTGCCGCACAATGGAAGTGAATTTCCTGGGACATCCAAACTTTGCCATGATTTTCCATAAACCGTCTCTGCTGACAGTATCGAACGCTTTGGTGAGGTCCACGTAGGTGGAGAACAGGTCAGTGTGCTGTTCTTGACACTGTTCTTGGAGCTGCCTTGCTGCAAACACTATGTCGATTGTTCCACGTTCTTTACGGAATCCGCATTGACTTTCAGGCAAGAGGCCCTGGTCAAGGTGAGATGTGAGACGATTTAGGAGAACCCTGGCGAGGATTTTGCCTGCTATAGACAGCAGAGAGGTCCCCCGGTGGTTGTCACATACTTGTTTGTTCCCTTTGCGATTGTACAAGTGAACAATTTAAGCGTTTTTGAAGTCTTGGGGATGTTTTCGTCACTCCAGATCAGATCAAACAGCTGTAAGAGCTTGTTAGACAGAGCTTGTCTACCTTCTTTGTAGATCTCTGCGGGGATAGCATCTGTGCCAGGTGATTTGCCACTGGAGAGCTGCTTGATTGCCTTGATAACTTCTTCAAGAGTAGGTGGTTGGTCAAGGGCTTCATTTGTTGCGACCTGCGGTAGGCGATTGATGGCTTCATCATTGATGGCGGAGGGACGATTTAGTGCTCAGCCCACCTCTCCAAAATGAGTTCCTTGTCTGTGATCAAGGTAATTCCATCAGCGCTGAGTTGGTGCTGGACCGTATACTTCTTTCAGTCCAGCATAGAAGTTCTTCATATCATGTCTGTCTGCAAAGGCCTGAATCTCATCCGCCTTTTTGTTCAGCCATGAGTCTTGCATGTGACGAAGTTTCTGTTGAATGGTAATTCGCATGTTCACCAGAGCGTCTTTCTTGCTAGAAGACTTTGGTTCATCAAGTAGTGCCTTGTGGGCCTTGGTTTTCATCACAAGCAGCTGTTCTATCTCTGTGTTGTTTTCATCAAACCAGTCCTGATGATGCCTGACTGTGGGCCCTAGAAGGTCTTTGGCAGTGTTGTACACTGTCTCTCGCTTCCACATCTTGGTTGGTGACGCGAGGACGCGAGGTTGTCTTCCATCTTTTTGGCCAGGGATTCCTTGACATCACTGCGTTTCAGCTTGCTGATGTTGAGGCGTTTGAGAGGTTTCATGCCTTGTGGACGTCTCTTTAGCTGTATGCAGATGTTGAGTTTGGAGACGATGAGGCGATGGTCCGTCCAACAGTCTGCGCCACACATGGATTTGGTTACCCGTGCATCCTGCCTGTCCCTTCTCCTGGTGATGACATAGTCAATCAGATGCCAGTGTTTAGAGCGTGGGTGCATCCACGATGTACTATTACGGGTTTGGAGGCGGAATACTGTGTTGGTGATGAGAAGTTCACACTGTGCACAGGTCTGCAGAAGGAGGAGACCATTGCTGTTGCAGTTACCGACACCATGCTTGCCGATGACACCTCCTCACTTAGTGCTGTCAGTGCCCACTCTGGCGTTGAAGTTGCCAAGAATGATGAGCTTGTCAGCCTTTTGAACAGTGGCAATGACATTGTTCAGTTCTTCGTAGAACTTGTTTTTCATCTCATCTGGGTTGGTCATGGTGGGTGCATAGGCACTGATGATTGTAATGCCATTCTTACCTTCACACAGGGGGAGCTTCATGGTCGTGAGCCTGTAACTGATTCCTTTGGGGAGCCCTGACAGTTTCTTCACGAGTATGGACTTGATGGCAAATCCGACCCCAGCTTCTCGTTTTTCGTCGCTGCTGCGACCCCTCGAGAAGAAGATGTAGCCAGATCCTGTCTCGCTCAGTTCGCCTTGATCTTCCAGTCGAGTCTCGCTTAGAGCTGCAATGTCGATGTTGTACCTTGCAAGCTCTTTTCCAATGAGGGCGGTTCTCCTGTTGGGCCTGTTGTTGTTTTCTCTGACCAGGAGTGTACGCACGTTCCATGCGCCGAGTTTGAGGGGGTTATTTTCGTCTTGGTTTTCTTGTATGTTCGACCGCTAGAAGGGATCCTTGCCAGACGCGGTATGCTGGCCAGGGTAATGTGAAGCAGACAATGTTTTGGGCACCTTTTCTAGCCCGTTGCTAAGGAGGTGAGCTGTGGTGTCCTAAAAAGGGCTGCTCAGTCACTCAGGGGGCTGCCGAACTGCTGCTTCATCACAGCGCCGAACGACCCTATGGCCTGAGACGCCTGCGTGCTGGGTCACGACTACGGCTGCCAGTGTACCCACACCTGCCGCTTTGCCGCTCGCCCATCACCGCAGGGCTTTGGGTTTAGGAATGGAATGGGGGTGATGATCAGATGACGTGCGCGGTGACTTCGTTTAAAGTGAAGAAAAGTTGCGCGTCGTCAATCTCACAATCTCGTCCGCAACCACCTAATCCAGTGGCAAGACATGGTCAAGACGGCTGGAGATGGAGACGGATACAGTGGATGGCCACGATGTCCTTCTGTGCCTCATCGTGCCCTCAGCGCTCCACAACACCTGCTGGAGCTGCATTTCTGCCCGTTGAACCTTCCTGTTGGTTTCCTCCGCGCAGTCTGCCAGTGACCAGTCTTCACATGCTTAGGTAGGCAAGCCTAGCTCACCGATGGTCGGTGACCCGTCGGTTACCCTCACTTGGTTCAGCCGACCTGTCGAAGTCGTTGCCCGGGGTGTGGCCGCTGTCGCATGCTAACAGCTACTGGGAGCCACAAGTGAGAGCTGAGTGGCAGGTGGGGACCAAAGGCTTGCGAGCTACCCTAGAAGGGCACGACAAACCCCCAAGCTAGAGGTACTACCCCTACCTACACACCCCATACACCCCAAAAAAGAATTACAATTACCATAGTACATAAGTATCGTGCTACAGACAAAATTGAGCAAAAGTAAGACAATTAAGCACTGTCCTTTTTGCTTGCCATGTCACGAGTTTCGAATGTTTTGTACGTTTGCGTGCTTGTCGAATTTAAAAGCGGGCTGGAGTTTCTTACCTAATTTGTTCATATGAGAATATTAAGACAAATTGTTGCAGACAGTGAGAGGTTGCTGCAACCTTGAAACCTAGTTAAACCTCCGATGATAAATTGTTTAACCAGTGACCGTCCCCTGTCACTGTTTGTTTTATGATTATAACTATTAAATGAATTGACTATTTAAAATTGATCATGATAAAAATCGATATCATTTTTCCTTGTTACATTTTGGCTATGTGAGAGGCCGAGATTTCTAAGTATAAAGTTTTTCCTCGT
The DNA here is from genome assembly GCA_038501625.1 of Corbicula japonica. Lineage (NCBI taxonomy): Eukaryota > Metazoa > Mollusca > Bivalvia > Venerida > Cyrenidae > Corbicula > Corbicula japonica. The sequence continues at coordinate 2,065,553 of JAZAYU010000027.1, forward strand.
TTGTATAGTTCAGGATAATTAAACCTTTCTCGTTCAAGTACGGCCTTACTTAACTTTGCTAAAATATCACTTTTTTAACAAATTAGTTTTTTAATATAAACACTTTGTTGGGTAGTTTAAATAAATATTTGTTCAAAAGTGAAGCACGAGAGTTTTTGTCTGAAATAATAAAAATAAGGTAAACTTAATTGGTGTGACAGGGTTTGCTGTCAAGTGTTTGGGAAGTGGCCTGAGAACCACTTGTTCCTGTTAAGACTTCACAACCAAGTGAAGCCTAAACACCAAAGCTTAAGCGAATGCTATTATATCTTGAAATTATGTGACTAACTGTCACGTCATCTGAACTCAGATTGGACTCGTGTGATGAGAAATGGTATCAGACAAAGAAGTGACAGTATGGAGGTAAACCCAGAACCATGCATATTTTGTTCGGACAAGTATACATGTCCAACTAAAGACTAAGTCTGTTCGAGTTCCGTAGTCGCAAACATTGGAAGACCTGGCAGGAAGCATTCAAAACACGATGTGGATGATGCTGTAGACTTGCTTTTTCTTTAACAGAGTTATGGAGCAAGTTAATGTGGTTTATGGGTTTTTAACAGAAGTCAGTGTTATGAAATTGTATTTAAGCTGCTGTATGATTAAAGATATTTGTTTTTTCATTTTCTCTTTTTGCCAGCTTGGTCTTCGGCACAGTGCGTTTCTTTGGAATTATTTTCTGAAATTAATAGAGAGTTTCTATAGAAAGTTGCTATTCATTAATTGTAAACAAACTAGGTATATGAGAATTCGAATATAGGTCTTTAATATACAAAAATTTAACTGGAGACAGGTCTGGTTAATGTCTACATTTTGCTGCATTAAGCAAAGAGGCAAACAAATTTTCCTGTTAAATTACCGAGTATAACTGCGCAAAGCCCGAATGCGCAGAAAAAGACATTTCGTAATGTATCTGTACAGACAGGCAACTATGTCAAAGTATGTAAAACCCTTATTACCACAGGTACAGTAACTGTAGTAACTAACGGCGTAATTGTCTTAAACAAGTGTGCGTACTGTAAAAACACTGAAAGGAGAGTATACGCAAAAAATTATATAATATATATTATCTGTTTGTGTCGCTGTTTTATCTTTTATTTGATAAAATCAAATACTATTATCTAAATATAAAACATGATATGAGTTATCGCTTTTCTCGCCAGATCACGCGGACCGCACTATCTAAGTTACATGTAGTCACGTTAGCGCTTACGGCGTAGTAGTATCCGATTTCTGAGCGACTAATAATACGTGTCTGAAGCAATTAAGAGGACGATACACATAAATATATCGTTTTGTAACTGTTGTGTCAAAAAATTGATCCCATATGACTCACTTCGAAGACGCATATTCTTTTCGACTAGTAATTTGCACGGGCATTGTTTTATGCCCGTCAATCTAAAGTTACCACTTTAGAAATTGCTACCAGCTGTAAATGTTTGATAAAATATGAGTAGCTCCATATGAATTTAAAGTTTTACTTATGAATGAATTTGAAACAGTCACTATGATCAAGATTAGACAAACCTCCGGTGTTTTCCACCATTAACTCTATTTTTTGGTATTCTGCAAATGTCCCGAGTTTCATCTTCAAAAACATTCTTAAACTTTGATAAACTAAACAGTAGAGTATGTTTAAATAGAAATAGTTTAAAACTTTCTATTTCTTAGTCAATTTATTTTTCCGGGACGCGACGAAAAAGTAAAAGAGACTTTTACACATTTTGTTTTTCATTGGCTGATGTGCATTTTTTTCTGTTGAATAAATTGTTTCTATGAAATTTTGAGTTTTTTTTTTATTTTTTTGCAACAGGAAAGCCTGATATATGTAAGAAGACAATAAGTAGCCCGAAATAGCAACGTTATTTTGCCGTACAGAATGGTGACAATTTCAACAAATTGTTAAAGCTAAGGTAAAAGTGGTACCTTTCTATGGACGGCCGTATAGAACTCACCTGTATGTCTCAGATGTCTGATTTTGTTTAAATGCCATTTCATATTATTCCAAAATTGTATTATATATTTCACAAAATGGTAAAGGTAGATGCATTTTAGTAAATTAACTATTTAAACATAAAAAAACACAATTGAACCGGAACCTGTAGAAACCTTGGTAAAAGTCTCTTTTAGACGACTTGCTTAATTTTATCAATATATCATGAACACTCGTGTTGTAACCTCTGTATAGGACACCTTTTTGACTTATATTTACATAAAATATGATGTTCATATATTGAACACTTTTCATACATTGTACAAGCAATTTGTTATAATGAAAATAATCATTGACATATTGGTTGGCCTTCCGCAAATTCTGCCAAGTTACGGACGCACGGATCTTGCAAATTACTCAGATGTGTAGACTTGAAACCAACATTTTTCACGTCTCAGATTAAATTTTGATCTCTTGATTATAAATTCGTAAAAAGAAAATATGCAATATTCCGTTTACTGATTACAACCCAGTGTTGTACATGTAACAGAAATAATGCCTACCTGTATAATAAACTCCAGAACCTGTGAGCTCATTTAACTGGCAATTGATATTTCAAAACCTCACACAACCTGTTTTAGGCATTAAAAGTAGCTCAATCTCCAGTTAGTTGTTCAATATAAAATAACTAAAACATTGCTCATGTTTTCTTCCAAATAAGGTCTAGTCTTTTTGCACATCTTGAGCTCCTTACACAAAACGTTCGATTTGCGTAGTTTGTTAAGAGTCCTCGTTCAACTGTCATTGCATTATATAGTTATATAATTAAACTTTATTTCCAGTTCATACCGGATTTATCACGGTTATTGATTGAAAAGTACAGGGTACGTCTGTGTTATTTATAAACGTTACCACATTGATAAAATATAAATAATGGTGAACTAGATTTATTTTAAATCTTCCTGTTTACATGGGCTGAATTTCTGTTTAGAACGTCCCATGCATTCCGAAAAATTTAACAAGACTACGAAATAATCTTATCATCTCAAAATGTTTAGATGATTTTTTGCTTCTGAATAATACTTTACAGATAAAAAATAATAAAAAATCTTTTAATTTTAATGCTTATGTACGTGATCATTTTTGAGACATGTTATTTTTGGTATTGAAAAAAAATATTACTAGCTTTAAGAAACAATCATTACAAGTTTTTTTGACGCAAACAAACATTGGGACTTAAACCGAAACCGGTGCAAGAACAACAACCAGCACCTATGATAAAATGCAAACTCCTTGCAGAAGTTGCTTCCCCTTACAGTCTTTGTAATCATTACAATGTACCGCCGCAATCGATAACTGGCTGGTTTGTCAGCTTAGTATTTGTTTTAATTGTTGAATTTTCCTAGCGATTTCAACACAACCCACCAAAATATTTATATCGATAATTACGGGATCGCTTTTGCAACAGATCTGTGCTTTCAAAGTTCACTTTTCATCTACATGCATTTCGTTAACGCAAAGTGGTATGCTATCACAAACATTGCTTAAGCAACTAATTTGTTAAAACTATTTCTTTTTAATTTATACAGTGAGATGCACTTACCTTGCCTCAATTTATCTAATTGCAATAATATTCAAACAAATTAACTAATTTATAGTTTAAAAAGGTAAAATCATAATCAATTGAATTAACTATTCTGTGTTATCGAAATGTTTCGATACAGAAACTGTGCATCGATGATCATTTAAGACCGATTTATATTGATGAGGATCAGATACTTATTTATACTGATGAAAATCTTAGACTGATTTACACTAAACGAGCATCTGAGACTGATTTTTACAGTTGAATACCGGTGACTAATTTACACAAAATAATCGCGGTATATAATACATATACATTAATACCGACGACTTTTTATATTGGTGTTTAACGGTGATTGTTTTCAACTGATAATCAATGGTATTATATTTGTAACGGTTTAGTGCTTATAAATTAACAGAAAAGTATTATCAATAGTATGAACAAATCTATCCGCCTCATTTGAATCAAATTAAACTAATATCATCTCTAAATTTTGTAAGTACGAGACTTGCCAATACGGATTTTCAGGAACAATATGAAATTTGAAAATTCTGATTGGCTTATAAATTAGGTCAATGCGAAGAGTACAAACGTGTCGTATAAATAAGCACGATAAAATAGAATAAACATCGACATATTTTCTATTTTCTGCAACACCCCTTGTATACCCATTCGATTTAAATGTAGGTCAAAAGTGAAAACAAATGCAATACTCATGCGACGTCCTAAAATCAGCTTTTAAAATAGCAAAATGACCAGAAAAAATGACCAAATAATGAGTTAGAATATAACAACACAAAATGCATAATTGTTCACAAACATATGTATACATGTAATTATAAAGTTAGTTTAATAAAATGTACAACACAAATAATACATTATAACAATGCTTACACCGATAAAACTGTAAGATGATGACAATGTAACTCTATTAACACTTGTTTGTTATGTACAGCATAACATTTTTTATTTAAATTTATTAAAAGAATAAATACATAAATTACTTGACAAATATATATACATTTCAACATTTCCTTAAACTCAACTAAACGTCTTTTACTGATAATGCGTAAAAACTCTTCAGGGTCTACATTTTCTTTCGGGAATTCGAAGTTCATCAACAAAGTAGATTAAAACATGTATCAATACGTGTAAAATGCTAATAAAAAGCGTAGTAAATTAAAATGATATGAAAAACAGAAATTAAAGATAATATTTTTGCGCTGCAGGAAAATGAAGTTAGTTAACAACACGAGTTATATTAATTGTTTTAACGATTTATAAATAAAGTAATAAAAAGGCAGTGATTACCAGTTGTAAATGGACTGACGGTCGTGAGTTTTTGGCAGTATTTTATTCAAGTTAACGTATTTTGGTATGGGCGGGGTAGAGATGGGATGTGATTCAAAACAAAGTTACCTTTTATGGTATCGATCACACATTGAATGACATGGAAAACATCTAAAAATGTACCGTACAATTCCATGTGATATCATTATCATTAAATACATTATTTTATTACCATGTTTAAATGAGTTTATATGCACACCCAAAGTTACAAATGTAAGTCACTCCATAGCTTATTTAAAAAGTGTTATTTGTTTTATACAGACGTGAAATTTGTAAATGCTTTTATCTTGTATACAATAAATCTTTTGACAGGCTGTGGTTATTGAATATGATTATTCCTGATATGCATATTTCTCGTTTTCTTTTAAACTGTTTATTGTAAACTTATTAAGTCTTTTCGACACTAGGAGCTATTAAATAATTGGACTATCGCCCTATTGTTGATCAATTGATTAGTCCTGTCAGTTTGGACAGATAAATTGTACATTAGTTAACATTGATAAACTCTTAGTTTGTCTTGAATATTACTTCTACAGATTGCGCAAGTTTTCAACGCATGCGAACATTGTAAATGACCACATGGTCTGAAAACAATACACGCCTCTTCATTTAAGCATATCTTGCAAAGTCTCTGTTCCCATAGTCGGCGATTCTGCTCTAGCAAAGTAAGTCGATCTGAAAAAAAATACCCGACTTACATTTTAAAAATACAGTTAACAAACTATTCAATGTCACAGCATTTTAATGTCATATTATTCAAGTCCAACGTCAGCAAATTTATCAGGATAATCAAAAATGAACATTGCTTTTATTTAACTAATACGAGAACAGAAAAATTTGATAAAGACACATCACGGGAAAATGTGACTTAAGAATGCCTCATCTTTGACATAACGTCATTATGTTAAACAAAACTTAATTGTTTGTCGTATTTGTTATCATAACAAATAACATTAAAAGTCTAAACTTGCAACAATTTCATCTTTAAGTTGTACATGAATTTTCTCTTGTGTTTTTAAAATTAAAAACAACTGAAATGTTAAAAATGTACCGAGAACACTCCTGGCGTATCTGTTTCTTCAAGCTTCTTGCAACGATAACAAGAAAAGATAACATTACAAGAAACGCCAGAATGGTTAAAATAATAACAAGTTACTTTCTACCTTTGCTTGAGCTTGATTCGTTACGTGGATTTCCGGTCTCTTTGTTGCCTGCATTGGCATCAGTTTTTAATGGCACAGCACTAATCATGGCACTTTTAAAGGTTTCAAAACTTGAAACTCTGTCTTTCTCTGCTCGGCTTAAAGAGTTTGAATAGTTGTCGTCCAGCAGGTATTCAAGAAGATGGTGAGCCTTTAAATCTGTAGAATCTGTATAAAAATCAGTTATGTGCAAAGAACAATGTAATAAAATTAAAGTTAAGGTGCCAAATTAACTGATTTATTCCAAAACGCATTCTAATGCGAATGAGATACATTTTTCTTTCAAGTTCTCAATTTCAAAGCTATTTTGTGTTTCAACTTGAGGACTCATTTAAATTCCTAGACAAAATTCACTTGATAAATCTCATAATATTATGGTAGTTATGGGATGGAAAGTATTAATCGTCATCACCCTGTCTATTCACAAAGGTAAATTTTTGTCATTGTCATTGATAACGACATAGGTTTTCTGAAAAACTTGGGTGAAATCCTTAGAAACTAAAATTGGTTCTTATTGAGTTCTTCATGAAAAGAATGTTGTTCAGACTGAGAAAGAAAAAAAGGCAACCTACATTTTATATCGAATTTATCCCTTGCAAATCTGATAGCATTCATCACATTGTCCTGACTGTATCCCATATTAATGACTTGCTTTGACACCACGCTACTGAAAAGCTCTATTGAAAGGTCGTCCAAGCGATGTTCTTGCTGCTATAGCTTATAAAAATGACTACAGAGAAAAATCGTGAATCTGATAATATCCATGTTCTTTTTCTTCTTTCTTTGCTGTTTTAGTATGATATATGACAGGTAACCTTTAATCTTTCCATGCAATAGTGGTGGTTGGTTTAAGTTAAATTAACAAAAGTAACTTTTTTTTTCTTATAAACCTTTGTGAAATATGCTTTGCCAAAGACAGTTTAAACGTACAGGCAATCACCCATTTGGCTTTTGATCGAATTTGTATTTTGTTAAAAGAACGCTCCTTTCTTATCATTTTTTTTTGACTTCGTAAATATACTTTTTTTTTTTGTGTATGGATATTACTGACATGCCTGTTCACTGTTTTGATGTGAAAACACTGCTGTTTAAGCAAAAATAACAAAAACATAGAATATTTAAAAAACTATCTAGTCGGTTACTAGTTCACACCTATGACAAGTAGCCATCTAACTTTCTCGCTCGTAATCGGTTATCAGGTTTACCTTGTTAATACTTATTTTGAGTCACACAGTAGTATAATAAGGATATACTTAAAGTAAAGTGTATCTTAAGTGGGTCAATACAAAATGTTAAATTCATGGAAATTGTAATAAGAAAATTATTTATCAACAACGGAATTTACCTCGCTTTGCTTAAGAAAAGCACATTTGGGGCTGCATCGCGCATGCTCTATCTCTGGACAGTCCCCATTCTGCCAATCTTGTATTCCAGTCCCACAGAAGAAGCAACGAACACAGTCTCTTACACCTTTCGATAAAAGTAGTAATTATAAGATAACTTCTTGATAATCATTTGCTCATGATCTAGGTAATTATTAGAGAAAACATACATAGTTCGATTCCTAATTCATTATTATCAAAATAAATCATAACCAAGAAATATCTAGTAATTATATTAACTGACAATCCAAGTTGATTGATATTTGAACCCTTTGTCTTACATATATGTTCAGATAAAATCTACACGTAAAGCAATTAAACTGATTATGTTTCCGCCATTTGTTATTTTGATTATTTTGAATTTGAATTTTTAACAAGAGGTGTTTGTCAAACACAAATGCCCCCCCTGACGTGCAAGTGATATCTATTAGCATTGAATTTAAATTTTTGGAAATTTAGAGACTTTTGTAAGCTTTAGCAATGAAGGGTACCAGTCATGAAAGCAATTTACAAGACTGTGGAACTCCTATATATCAATAACCAGGTCATCCAATGAGAGGATTACATTTACCTCGACAAACATAAGCGCGTGTAGATTAACCTAGTCTAACACAAAGGATTTTATTGTAATTTAAATCAAATATTCGCTATTGGCGGAGATATAGTAGCTCTAGTGTTATGCCAATTCCGGTAATGTGCAGGCTTTAGTGACCATCCATACGACCTTGACCTTTGACTGACTGACCCCAAAATCAATAGGGGTCTTGTACTGGTCATGACCAACCTCCACACCAAATATTAGGACTGTATCAAAAAACGTTGTCTAGTTATTGATCGAACATGGTTTTTTGTTGTCAAGGCCTCCGTGACCTTGACCTTTGACCTACTGACCCCAAAATCAGTAGGGGTCGTGTACTGGTCATGATCAACCTACACACCAAATTTGAGGACTGTATCTCAAAGTGTTGTCTAGTTATTGATCAGACAAGGTTTTTTTGTTGTCAAAGCCACTGTGACCTTGACCTTTAACATAATGACCCCATAATCAATAGGGGTCTTGTACTGGTCATGGCCAACCTCGACACCAAATATGAGGACTGTATCACAAAGCGTTGTCTAGTTATTGATCGGACAAGGTTTTTGTGTACAAAGGCCACTTTGACCTTGACCTTTGACCTACTGACCCCAAAATCAATAGGGGTCTTCTACTGGTCATGACCAACATTCATACCAAATATGAGGACAAAATCAATAGGGGTCTTGTACTGGTCATGGCCAACCTCCACACCAAATATGAGGACTGTATCACAAAGCGTTGTCTAGTTATTGATCGGACAAGGTTTTTGTGGTCAAGGCCCCTGTGAACGAGGTTTGCGTTTTTAGAGGTACAGACGTTATTTAGCTGAAATTCATTATTTTAATCTCATATTCAAAAGCAGTCAATATCTATTTTTCAAGATAACAACCAATGTTGTAAAATGCTGTGTTAATGTCTTTTTCGTGTCCAGAAGGATAAAGAGTTCAGCAATTATTTAATTTCCAAGTTTATTTTACAATTTTCTCAGTAAGTACACAGTACTTTAACAAGAGTCATTCCTTATACATAAATACTCATATAACAGCGTGTCATTCAAACATAAATGAAAGTAAATATATGTAAAGCAAATAAAAGGAAAAAAAAATTACTAATTAATGCCCATGACTTGTCCCTGCTTATAAGTCAATGGTGCATTACAACATGAACAAAAGTGAAGGATTGTCACCAAATCGGTATATAGGTGCGTTTGACTCCATCAAGTTATAACTATACTCGACCTATCGGAATAAGTGAAACAACGGTAATGGATTTTGGATTATTTCTACAAGGTAGCTTACATAATCGTTTACCCAAACGGAAGCAGTAGTGTTTGGCTTTTATGCGAGCTATTTTATTATCCAGCAGTATTATATTATAGCTGTAATTGAAACCTGTTGAACATGTCGCATCATAACAAATAAACTGTCAGTGAATGACACAATAGTCAATACTATTGATGATTAACTTTAAAATACAAAACAATCATGCAATGTTATATTATAATGTCAAATTAACCGTTGCTGACCAGTGCTAAAATGTCATCAATATTGGTGGTAAACAATGGTCGACATTGATGGTTAACACACCTCAAAAAATCTTTGTTCGTTTTTGTTTAACACTGATACACTCGGATTTTGTCTTGAATCTTAGCTCTGCACACTGCGCAGTGCCTCAGTGCATGTGAACATTGAAGACACGAGACCAAATGACCACAGGGTATAAACACAATACATGCTTCTTTTTCCAGACATATTTTACACACTCGTTGATCTTTAAGCTGGCGATTCTGCTCAAGTAATTTGCTTTCATCTGTAAAACAATCGATAAACATTTGTAAAACTATATAACATCATTAAAATAAAAAGGGTTTCTTAATGATCTTATTCTAAGTAACAAACACTCCGCATTATTAATGAAGATTAATGTCTCAACGCGACATTGTACAAAACCTAAATTTCAGTCTTTTTAACAAAACCGAAAAACTTTGATTTATTTGCCATTGGTATTTTATTACTACAATTAAACCTAAAAGTTGTTATGGAAAGGATATTTTATCAATCTATTTTTTTTATTATATACACATTATCTATTCCCAATACACTATTATATCTATTCCCAATACACTTTATCTGTTCCCAGTTTCATCAAAAATAAGCGTTGATGTAAACTTTACCTGAAATTTGACCACTGGTTTCTTCAAAACACGAGTGTAACTCTGATTCTGTCTTGAAAGGATCTATATTTGTGGTATTGTTGGATAGACCAGTTTGCTGTGAGGTGCTGGGGACATTGGTACAACTGTGTTATGCGAGGAGCTTTTAACTCTGTAGAACCTGTTTGTTGAAAAAGTTTTGCGGGATTAATAAAAATGAAAACTTTATTAATTATCCAACATAAATAACAACCGTATACATGAAATAATAAGCCACGTGCTATTTTCAAAGCAATGCAGAACACCAATCATTGTTGGCGGAAGTATATATGAATACTACGTTTTGGCTGTGAGAGAAGGCTGTATTTTTTGGATGTCGCTATTGTGGGGATATGGACGGTAGAAACTGTGTCTCTTGTGTGGTTGGCTATGCCCTGCCGCCGACGTATTTGTATGGGTTTGGGATTATCTTTATGTTTAACTTATTAATATAGACCAAAACTAAACACATTGTTTTATTTTGTAGCTTTTTAATGAATTGTTTGATATAACGTGAAACAAAACTAGTGTTTCTTACCATACTGCTCTGTTGAGTGTCTTATAGCATTGACCACATCTTGTTGACTGTATCCCATGTCTAATAAAAGGTTTGCTGCTACACTGTTGAGATCATCTATAAGCGATTCATCACATATGTTAACTTGTTGCTGGTTTTGCTGAAAATTAACAACATATTTATGATATTATTTGATTTTGATTTGCTGAAAGAAAACAATACAATGTCATGATAATTTCTTGCCGAATTTGCGGATTTGGCTTTAAAGAAAACAAAACAATTAATATGTTAACTTGTTGCTTCTTTTGCTGAAAAAGAAAACCGTAAGAGCCGTTTCAAGGTGTCTTTACTTTGTTTTGTTTTTTGAGATAACATTCAACTTAAATTTGACTAATGACATTGGCGATTTAGTTATATAGGCCTGTCATGTTATCATGTAATATATCAACATTGCAATGAAATTGTTGTTTGTTACGCGTTAGCGTGTGATGACGATACACGATAAGTTAGCATTTACGATGCCCTTGTTTTTGTTTTAATTCTATGTGTCGTAGATCGTTGTAAATCAAGCGTTACCGAATAATACGTTTGCTACTGAAAACCTGTGACAATGTGGCTGTCTAAGAACATTGTATTCGAAAAGGGTTAAAAACGCAGAACAGCGGCTGGAATTTTATTAAAACATGTTAGGTTCACGCAAACTTTAATAAATTATATTGCCCCGTTCGTCAGTCTGGATTGTCAGTGAATAATTACCTGGCATTGCGTTATAAACGCGCAATTCGGATAACATCGCGCATGCTCAGCCAACGGATCGTGCCCACCCTCCCAGTCTTTTATTCCACCTCCACAGAAAAAACAGCGAACGTAATCCTTTATACCTGCAAAATTAACGACCTCGAATATTGAGTTTCTTTGGTAATGGGTAAAATGTTCTTCTAGTTGAAACACTTTTCTAAATCATCGAAGAAGAAGCAACAACCACCAGTAAAAATACTTGCTGAAATTCAATACAGATGTGAAGCTAAAGAAACTTGTTCATCCTTTAATGAGACGTGGTTATAAAAGAAAACTTCAATTAAGATATACTTCAAACTTTTTTATTCCGTTGATGACACGTGATAACAAAAAGAATATATCATCTAAGATGGACTTCAAATTTGTTCTCCCGTTAATGACACGTGAAAACAAAAAAAGACAACATTTAAAATGCACTTCAAACTTGTTTTTCCGTAAATGACACGTGGTTACAAAAAAGACATCATTTAAGATGCACTTCAAACTTGTTTTTCCGTTAATGAAACGTGGTTAGAAAAAAAGACATCATTTAAGATGAACTTCAAACTTGTTTTTTCCATCATGTGGTTACAAAAAGAAGACATTATTTAAAACGTACTGCTTTGTTATTCCGATAATGACACGTGGTTACCAAAAGATGACATCGATAAAGATGCACTAAAACTTGCTCTTCCATTAATGACAACTGGCTACAAAAAGAAAACATCAATACAGATGTACTTTTTAAACTTGCTCTTCCGTTAATGATACGCGGTTAGAAAGAGAAGATATCTATTAAGATGTACCCCATACTACTCACCTGTGTAATATAATCCAGCTTTTGCGAGCTCGTTAGGGTTTACATTATTTGAATTCCAACCATTAAAAGAAGACAGTCTAGCCTTGATTGAAGCATAGTCAGCATTATTCGGCCGTGAATCTGTTATTCCTGGATAGAAACTGTTGTGTGCCATTGTAAATATGTTAGATTTTAGCTTTTCAGTTAGAGTATTGCCTTTATTTCCAAGTCGAGTTCCGCTTATGCATAAATCAAACGAGTTGTTAATTTGGGATAATCATTGTCATCATTTTAAAAATAAAACAAGAGCTGTCACTGGAAACTGACATATGCCCCCGAAAAGAAGCTTTGAAATAAAAGTGCGCTGACGAGAGAGGGAGTACAATAGCTTGACATATTCTTTGAATAGTCGAGCTGGAAATGTTTGGAGGAAAAAGTCTTTGAATGATGATCATCTGAACATGATCATGTAAGTGGGTTTAAATGACAAGAAAATTCTATTTTTAGTCACAGTGACCTAGTTTTTGGACAGAGATGACCCATATTCAAACTCGTCTAAGAAATCATTGTGACAAACATCCTGACCAAGTTTCATGACAATCCAAGCATAATTGTGACTGCTATAGTGTACACAAGAAAATTCTATTTTTAGTAACAGTGACCTAGTTTTTAGACCCATACGACCCATATTGATATTTGTCCGAGAAATCATTGAGACAAACATCCTGACCAAATTTCATGACAATCGGACAAATAATGTAATCTCCATTGCGTTAACAAAATTTACCTTAGGGTTAGGGTTAGGGTTAGTTAGGGTTAGGTAAAAAGGCCCATAACTCCACCAAAAATAATCCGATCAGAAATTCCTTTGGATATGCACAACTAGGCTTGGTGACGAACACTCCTGTGAAGTTTCAATGAAATCCCTCAAGCGGTTTTAGAGAAGAAGCGAGGACAAGATTTTGCTACCAAGGGCCATAACTCAGCTAAAAATAGTCAAATCAGAAATTCCTGACGATATCCACAACTAGGCTTGGTGACAAACACTCCTGTGAAGTTTCAAAGAAATCCCTCAAGCAGTTTTGGAGAAGAAGCGAGGACAAGATTATTTCGGACGGACGGACGGACGGACGGAAGGTCCGATTACTATATGCCTCCCTTCGGGGGCATAAAAAGTGCATATTCCAGTCTGATTCTGGTGAATTAGAGTGGAATGTTGACTATATAATAAGAAACAATATTCTAGAATGATCTAGATCTAAACTCCTAAAATAGCATCTTGATAAAACCGAAACAAGTTTTATTTTTGGTTCGTCTATTAATAAAACATAATACATATATTTACCTTTTGTTGGAAAACCAATTTTGAAACATTTTATTTTTGGGTCGTCTATTTATAAAACATGATATTTTCATTTCGTATCTCAAGAGCTCCTGTCTTAGTCTTCAGTTTGTCGTTATTTCGCAAAGCTTTCAAATATTTTATACGTGCTATATTGCCTCTTACAACACATTTTCATTTTATTTTATTTTAATATAATAAAACAATCGAATGCATGAATTCGGACTATATCAAATTGAAAAAAAACAACAGAAGACCAGTATAATCAAACGAAAACAGCAATGTGATGCACTTTGACACGTTCAAAATTGTCTTGGGGATAAAAACAACACCTCTGTGCATTGTAGCAGAACTCAACAAGCTATACATTTTAATCTATAAAATTGAACCCGAAGTGGTTATCAAATAAGATTATTTCATATATCGCTTTTCATTGTATAAAAGATTGCAGGATATAGTATAAGTCATAAGGCATTTTAGTGCCTGGTTTAATCCCCCCACAATGGCAAATTGTTTTGACACTTACTGTTCCAAAGCGGTAACCCCTCAAGTTCTCATTTTCCTTGTTTGTAGTGTCTATTTTAAAATTATTACTTTAATTTATGTTACCCATGCTGCCCTTTCCTCTCTATTTTGGTTGTGTGGGAAGGCTGTTTTTTTGGATGTGGTCATTATTGATTTTCATATTTCGACTTTTTATACAAAAGTCAATTTAACCGAGGACTGCTTCATCCGCTCCATACATCATGCAGTTCTTACGGATCCCTTGTAATAATGGAACCAATTTATAAGTTCTTCAATGCCTGTTCCGAAGCTCGCTCAGAACTTCACGCACTCACAGGTATCAAACCACGGGACTGCTTTGCAAAAAACAAACTAATGAACCTTTTTAAAAACATTTCCATAGAACTGACGTCAGTAAAGCAGATGAATTGCTTTACGGATAATTATTTTGGTTTGGATTACGGCTCATATTTCAAACAGCTTTACAGCTTTTTACACTGAATTTTATGAACTAATACATGCAATAACACTTACAACAAGTTTGTGCTGTTAGGAAAGTTAATATTGCTCCACTTTCACGAATGTTTATTTTTATTGTATTCTTTCACCTAGAATATTATGAGAAAAATGATCTTTATTAATTTTAAATTATCTGTTATATTTGATAAGGAAATTTCATGACAAAAATTCTACTAAATCAAAGAGCATCTATTTTATTTTCCGTAAAGGTCACCATTTTGTTATATTATTAACGTTATCTTGCTATGTGAATGTGGTCACTGGTATGATACAATAGTGATCAAAAGGCGACAACATTTATTCACATACAGTGGGTAAAATAAAACACAAAACACGAAGTAACACAATGCATTACAATTAAAAATGATGAGTCTTCAATACTTTCTGCCCATGAACAGGATCACTTGATCAGCGCCTGCAATACTTGTCTGCCCATGAACAGGATCACTTGATCCGCGCCTGCAATACTTGTCTGCCCATAAACAGGATCACTTGATCCGAGCCTTCAATACTTGTCTACCCATGAACAGGATCACTTGATCCGAGTCTTCAATACTTTTCTGCCCATGAACAGGATCACTTGATCCGAGCCTTCAATACTTTTCTGCCCATGAACAGGATCACTTGATCCGAGCCTTCAATACTTGTCTACCCATGAACAGGATCCGAGTCTTCAATACTTTTCTGCCCATGAACAGGATCACTTGATCCGAGTCTTCAATACTTTCTGCCCATGAACAGGATCACTTGATCAGCGCCTGCAATACTTGTCTGCCCATGAACAGGATCACTTGATCCGCGCCTGCAATACTTGTCTGCCCATAAACAGGATCACTTGATCCGAGCCTTCAATACTTGTCTACCCATGAACAGGATCACTTGATCCGAGTCTTCAATACTTTTCTGCCCATGAACAGGATCACTTGATCCGAGCCTTCAATACTTTTCTGCCCATAAACAGGATCACTCGAACCGACCCTGCAATATTTTCTTATTCGTCTTCTTCGGCGGCTTTCAAAGTTCTTCTTTCACCGGATTTCAATCAATAAAATTTGTCAAGATATACAGTGTAACACATGCTTTTTGGGCGTTTAAGAAGGATAAGCCCTTATTTTGTCTTGTATGTTAGCTCTACAGATTGCACATTTTCTCAGTGTTTGTGAACACTGAAGACAAGTTACCAGATGACCACAGGGAATAAACACAACGCAAGCTTCTTTGTCCAGGCATATCTTGCAAAGCCTCTGTTCTTTAAGCTGTCGATTTTCTTCTAGCAAAACATCTGTCAAAGTGAAAACGTTCTACAGACTACATGTATATATTTTTCTTTTTTTTTTCATTTTGATAAATAGTTAACTGTATTTGTCATCAAACAAAAATTACAAAATATTCAAAATAATATTAGTATGAATATTATATTATATGTAATTGTACATAACCGGTTTGCATCTTATAATTTGAATGTAGTGTAGTTACATGATCAATCGTATATCTATATATTTTTATAACTTTTAGTATTAAGAAATATACACTGGCAGCTAAACTATAATTGTAAGCGTAAGATAAGACAAAATCTCAAGATTTGAAAACTGAGCAGCATCGTACAGGCTAATATATTAGATTACACGTATTTTATTCGTGATACTATTGCAGTCGCAGAAAAAGGAAACATATCTTAAGACATGGTGACCTTATTGTTTGAATACTAAGGCCTTATCTTAACCTTGTTCTTAGTCCCATTACAAACACACACACATTGGTGTATTTTACGTGTAATTATATGTTTACATTAGTTTAAGAATTTTTAGCTATTAATGTACCTGAAGATGACCGTATGTTTCCTATCGGCTCAGATTCTTTTCCCGGAAGTCTTCCCGCGGCACTAATTTCTGTAGATTGTGATTGTTGTACATTTGTATGAACTTCAGTGTTAGCCGAGTTTGATAATTGTGCAGATCTTGAACTTGTGTTAGTAGACGTGTTTCTGGTCGCAATGGGTTCGAAGTTGTCGAGCAGGTATTCAAGCAGATGATGTGCTCTTAATTCTTCCGAACCTTTATATGAAAAAGGAACTCAATAATTTACTTTTTGGTCCATGGACTTCAAGAAGAAAAAAAAACCGTAAACTATGTAGATGTGGTACATTGTACTTGAAGTAGATAATTGATTTACTTCAATTGTATTACTTTTAAATACACATTCTGTGTTAAACGCAGAATAATATTTTGTCGGCTTTTTAAAGAAACATTGTTTCACTCAAATTATAGCATAAATAAATTTATTAATACACTATTTCATGCTTCAGTAAACGTAATTATAATAACATTGTATTAGAAATTGTAAGAACTTACTTCGTTTCTTGTACCGACCATCCACAACAGTTAATTTGAACGCTTTGCTAGAACTTATAAAAGTATTAATACCTTTCCGAAAATCCTTCCAATTGGCTATAATGAAGGGTTGCTGCCTTATTGCCATGACTAATAAATAAGTCATACATTTATTGCTGCAATAGAATGATCAAAACCAAATGATCAAAAGTTTTCTTCAGCCGTATGTATTTACACGAAACAGTGAGTATGAAAAACATAAGGTTAGTTTAAAAGGTACAACTTAATCACCATACTTAAAAGGCACTTAATAAAAAGTCAATTGAATTTTCTCAACTATTTGTGTTATAGTATTGTAAATCAACCATCCAACATTTTCCAGAAATAAATAACATGAACTTTGTTACCTTATTTGTAACTGCTGCATGTATAAGCCTAACACATTCATATAAAAGTACACCTTATGATTATGCTAATTTTGATAAAATATCACTGATTTGCGTAAGTGGCAAACGGCTTTTTTTGTTCGCAAAAATGTTTTCTGTAACAATAACATTACCATATCGTTGTCTTGCATATCGGATTGCTTGTATAACATAAGCTTGACTGTATCCCATATTTAACACGAGACTCGAAGCCGTTGACTGCAGGTATTCCATAATTTGGTCTTCAACCAGTTGTGTTTGATGGGGTCTTGTTTGCGACAGCATCTACAAAGAGTCGATCATATTATTGTAATTACTTTTTAATGAAAACGTAAAAAGGTAAAAAATCTGATTCAGTTTAGAACATCATTAATCTGATTTGTTTTAGTACAGCATCAATTTGATTCAGTTTAGAACACCATCAATCTGATTTGTTTTAGTACATCTTCAATATGATTCAGTTTAGAACATCATCAATCTGATTTGTTTTAGTACATCTTCAATATGATTCAGTTTAGAACATCATCAATCTGATTTGTTTTAGTACATCTTCAATATGATTCAGTTTAGAACATCATCAATCTGATTTGTTTTAGTACATCTTCAATTTGATTCAGTTTAGAACACCATCAATCTGATTTATTTCAACAGACTATCAATCTGATTTATTTTATACACCATCACTCTGATTCAGTGAAGTACAACTGAAGTTAAGTACACCTGCGATCTAAATTCAGTCTTGTACATCAGCAATTAGATATATTTTATTACACCAGCAATGTGATTCATTTTAGAACGCCATCATTCTGCTTCAGTTAAGTACATCGCAATCTGAATAGGTTTATTTCATCATTTATCTGAGATTGGTTGGATTTAGAAAGGGGTATGTACCTTATAACCCGGTTCATTATTGTATTGAATTAACATTTTTTTTATCTGAGCAAGGTAAGTAAGTGTTAATTGGAATTGGCTGCACAAAATTATTAAATAAAAATAAAACCCCCAAAAAGAAACAACAACACATAAACCTTACATATGTGTTCAGATTTAGTCGGAAATGTTTGCAAATACTCGTATGTTAAATAAACATGATTCTTGTAAATTAAAAACTGTGCCTAGTTATCAATGATTTGTTTACTGTCTTGCAAATGTAAAGTTAAAGTAAGCTCTAGTAAAGTAATATGCTATGTTACAGATATTATGAATGTGTTTATAACGTTAAAATGAACTTATTGACCCTTTTGTCTGACCCAAGCATTTTGTTGAGGTATAACGACTTGGATAATACACGTGCAACCATTTCAAATTCGTTATTTGGTTGTAGTTTCTATTACTATTGATCATTACATAACCTAATAACTTGCTCCCCTTTCGTCTCTACTTTTTTTCTGTGTGGAGAGGCTGTGTCATCTGGGTGTGGCCATTCCAGATTATGCATATTTCACTTAATAAGACATTGGATACGAGATCATTTTATTAACTGTATGAACGTAAACTTGCATTTTCGCATTGTTGTCTATCGCTGATATTTTGGCTCTGACATAAGCGAATAAATTCCTCTCCCTTGGATTGTTTGAGAAATGCACAATTTGGGTACCATCGCGCATGCTCGATCCAAGGATAATCTCCGGCATTCCAATCCTTTATGCCACCTCCGCAGAAGAAGCATCGGACGTAATCTTTGATGCCTTAAAATAAATTTCAACAAATGATCTTGTGACTGATTTCTTAACATTCTTACCAAATAGCTGTTTGAGGTCGTTAATCATTAACACGGAGATTAGTATCTTTACGGTTAAAGGAAATAGTTTCCAGAAGAAAACAGTCATGTTGCTTGGAAAACCCCTCGCAATATGGAATGTTAACGAAGTAAAATAGTAAAAGTACCCTTTTTAGTTTTGATTTTTTAAATATTTAAGGGTTGATATTTGAAATAGATTAATGCCAATGTCTAACATCTCCGTGTTCTTGTTAGTTTTACCTCTAATTTGAAGAGACGTCAGGAGGTGATGTATGCCACACTACGCCGTCTTGAAACTCTGTACCATCTATTATACCATCTATTATAAAATTATGATAATCTGCAAGTTACAAAAATCAAATGTTAAAAAAGTTCGTGCTGGTCCACAAGGTGTACCTTGCATCTAGTAAATAGCAAACAAATATTATTATTATTATTATTGACATTAACATTTTTTTATATTTTCAAAACATTTAATTAATAAAAAGTGTAATTATTTAAGGGTAACATTATCAATCAGATTTAATATCTAAAAATATTAAAAATGTACTGACTTGATTTTTCTGCTTGAGCTATAAACAAATATACCTGTAAAAAAGAATCCAGCGTCAGCCAAATCATTTGGGTTGACATTTGCTGAATTCCATCCAGTGAAAGAGTTCGTGCGTTTACTTAATGTTAAGTAGTCCGTATGTTTTGGTCTTTCAATTGGTAAATCTGGAAAGTATTCATTCCGTTCATTAACAGTTCTTTGTTCATCAGATACACTTTGTCTTAAAGCATGTTCATCTCGCGCACCACTAATACACAAATTTCCAAGAGTTCCACCGCTACCTAAAACACGTTGTATTGCCATTGTTAAAAAATCAGATGTGTCTGGTTGTAAACAAGTACTGTCCTATTTATAGGTCATATCGTCATATCCAGTCAGATCAAGTTTAATGCGCATTTCTATTGGGTTTTAAGAGAACTTTACGCCATTATGTAAACAACGATATTTAAAAGTTCCATTAAAAAGTGCATAATATTATACAAAACTTATGCGTGTTATAACTAGATTAGAAATCTCGATAAGTTAGATAGCTACAAGACTTATGCATAATTTATTTAAAGAAACGTAAAATATGCAAATATGCTTACATGTTTTGCATGCTGAAAAAAATCAAGACTTACTCTAATCTTTCTCATCTATTTATTGAGTTGAGAAAAAGTAATAAACTTAAAGAGATGACCCCCCCCCCCCCAAAAAAAAAAAATCCTTATGTTTACGCTCTAGATTCAAGACAGTTATGACTTATTTTATGGGATCCCGCATATAGTGGGATTCCAAACCAATTTTTGTTGTTCTCTTAATATACATAGATTTTTAGATCAATGTTATACGATATTTTCTGGACGAATTATGGGTCATGTATTATGTTTATTATTAACTATTAATAGAGGATGTTTAATATGTACAATTAGTTTGACCCAAGAGAGAAAAGAGGGTTACTAAAAAGTTCAGGAAAGATGTTGTTTTGGTTAATACATGGTAAATACATGTTTTTTGTTACTTAGTATTCAAAGTTATTGTTTTAGAAATGAAATGTAATGTTATAAACGTTTTTATGGGTAGAAACCTTAGTTTTTGAAGTGAAATTGTTGAGTGAATTTGACGAGGTAGAAGAACTTTTTGAACATCCCTTTCATTAAGTTATGTTTGACTGCTCTCCACATTCAGAAAGTTATGTTTGATTTTTCTCCCTTTGCATGTAAATATTGTATAGGTAACCAATATGCTAAAAATAGATTCACTGATAAGATCATTGACCTAAGCAACCTTGTTAGCTGTACAAAGTTTTGTACGACTTGCATTCAGTTTACTAAAAATTAGCTTGTGTTGATGCATGATCTGAAACCAAAATCTTTATACCCACAAATGAATACAAGTTGTATTTCATTATTGACAAAGCAAAAACAAAAAATTAAAAGTGGACATGCAAATTCAGTTGATATTTTGTTGGAGGAAAAGGACCAACAGAAAGAAATCCAGACCCTATTCGAGCCTCTTATATTCCGCTTTAGGTATAGAAAATTAAGTCAATCTTTTTGCTGTAGACATTTTTTTGCATGGCAGAATAGAAATTGTCGGGGAGAAGAATTAATATAAGCTATCATCTGATAACTTGTTTTCTCATCCTCTCAAATATATATGTATTGTCTTGCTCTGTTATACATCGATGTATTTGTATTATTTGAAATAAATACTGTTTAAACCAATAGTAATTTTGAGGCATCTATATAACTTTTCTCTTTTGAATTATGGTACTATAAATTTGGAACCATTTGCCCTAATTAATTAATAATAATATCCTTCTCGTCCCCAGCTTCAATACCTGCCTTGCATCTAAAAAACAATTACAACAACAACAAAAACAATACATTTAATTTCTACATTTGATAAAATATGCTTAATGACAATGAACAACAGGAAACAGATTGAACCAATTAATTGTCACATTTAGCAAAAAGTGTGTTTGTTTTTTTTTTTATTTTCGGGGTACAGTTTTTATTACGCAATAACTTTTTTATTATTAATAAATTTTCATAATTTTGGTATCTATATTACTGCAATGCATTCGGTATTATGAAACTGTGAACAATGTTGATAATATGTGTATTTCCTTGTCAAAATGCAATTATCCCCACCATCCTTTTTAATGTCCTTAAGTATATTAACATAATTACTGGCAAGAATACCTACATACATAATTAGCCATATTAATTCTACAATATCTTTAACTTAAATATACAGACAAGATTAGTCATGATACACCATAAAGATACTGAAACTGCACCTGTTTCTGACCACCTCCAGCTCAAGAATATATAATGCATGCTTTAACTGCTTGATATGAAAATACTATGAGAATTTCTATGAATCTTTTCAATTAATGCTTGCCTTTTCTCTGACAAATATAAACCTTGACACTGTTATATAAGTTTCAGTTAAACATTTCAATGCTCAGGTTATGTCAGATGAGCAAAACTTAACTCAAGGTTCAGAATTTTCTGTTAAATTTACAGCAAATATCTTATCACAAGGAACCATTGTTTACTCTGTGGATTGCATAAAACACCTTTTTACTTTGTATCATTTAATATTGCAACATCTATTTACATGTATGTCAGAAGTTCTCATGTCTATGTTTTGCGATATCTAGTCTAATTAAATGTTTTTACTACATTGCTTAACGTATGCGGACAATATCCACTTCCCTCTAGCCAGGGATCTTTCATCCATGCTGATATTCTTGAAGATATCATAACTTCATCATTGCCAGTCATATGTGATATTTAATAAAATTTACTACTTATATAACTACTTATACTTGATGTCTATTTCATATCATAGGTCAAACAACTATTCAATTCATATCTACAATCAATTCAAACCACAACTTGGCTCAAGGACATTACATCATTAGCATGAATGTCGTCCACATATAACACGTGTGTGTTATACTTTTCTTGTTATAATTTACTCTCTGTTTAGAAGCTTAAATGCTTGATAAATTACTAGTCTAAGAGTTCTTGCAAAGAACAGCAACAAAGTTATATCTGTACTGCGTATATTCGTATTTGACGGATTTAATATTGCATTGTGGGATAAATACATGGCATATTGGAATATTGTAATGGATAATACTGAAAACAGGTAGATCAATATTTATTTTTGGAATAACCAATAATCATCAAATTTCATTTACTAATAAAATTAAATTGAATTGCAGTATGTAAAATGGTTGCTCAACCGGAAATAAAATTTAATAAAAAGTGTTTATTGAAATCTAATACATGTAGCATGTAACAAAACATATTGGCTGTATAATTAAATAAATTTGCATAATTTGTAGTAATTCCTACTATGACTTATGTGTTAGTGCGAAATGGGGTTCATGATTAGTTTTTATGACTACTTTAGAATATATCTATTTCAGTTTTTTTTAACATCAAGAAAAAAGGATACATGCATACATGTATAAGGAATAGCTACACTCAGATACACTGCCTTCCAACACATGCAACATATAAAGTCGAAAAGGGAAGCACAAACTACAAACGGTCAGTAGCAACACAATTTTCCGCTAGGGGTTTAAGCCAAGTTCTTTGGTCACCATCCTCACACTTGCCCCAATAGATTCTCATATAATGAAACAAGTACCAACCTACCTATCAATGCAACAAATATGCATGCAAAATGACAAAACGTTTAAAACATATTTTATTAAGAAGCTTACTGTGGCACTGTGAAACAAAAGAGGTAGGTTCTTAAGGACGTTACTGAGACCAGAGCGCCAGTATTCAAATCACCAAGAAAACACTTTCAGGAATAAAAGAAACAGATAGAGCTTCTGCGATCTTTTAAAGATTTCCCTAGAAATCTTTATAAACTCATTAACCATTAACACCACCTTGTAAACTTAAGACTTATGCAAAGCGATTAACTGTTGATGTATTATCATCAAGCAAACATGCTGTTAGATTTCAGAATAGGTTGGAAAGTGTTTATAAACGAGATGAATTAAAAACCAACACTTATTTTCCTTACCAACTGAACAAGATTAAAATATAGGAATAACCATGCCGTACTTTTGAAGTTTGCGACGGTATACACAGATTTTAATGGTCGCAAATATTTTTAACGGCAAAGGCGCAGCCTGAGCCGTTAAAATGATTTAAAGATAAACTGACACATGAATACTAACTTTTGTAAATTTTGAACTAAATTTACTCAATATGTTATTCTGAATATAAAGAAAATCTTTTTACGATCAAATGATACAATTAACACGAGCATTGATTGAATTAATTTAGTAAAATTCTTGTGCGCATTTCACGGTACGAAAAATCTAAGGGGAACAACTTGTGTTTACCGATGACGTCATTGGATCGCAGTTCGCTATGATGGGTATCTGTCGCGTGTATTATAACATCAATATATGTGACAATAACGTTATCCTGTGTCCGTAACTTTGCATTTCCACATAATTTTTGCAAACACTAATATCAACTCTGATGCTGCTGTATTTTTTGATCGGCGTTCGAAACTTTTTAATAGCGTCTTTGTACAAGCACGTTAAGATTTATAGGCTAATAGTATTAACGGGGGACATAATACTGATTCGCATTATATTTGCACGAGTTGTGCATGTCCAATATAATGCCACATGTTTAGATACTTTTAGTGGTTCGGTTCCAATTTTTCCAAAACACAAGTAGTCCGATTATGACGGTTCAATATCTGTAAATCACAGCTACGGAAACCATATATCCCATGTAGCCATTTCGGCGGATAATAGGTACAAACATTTTATATTGGGCATGCAATAAAATGTAGATGTACGATCAAATTATATTCAACTTACAGTTTCATTCACCGTTTATGCATGCTGATCATGCGAAAATTCACTAAAACCATTCCGTCGATATATCCTTGCGGGGATGGTTCTTAGTTAATGCGTTCGCTAAAAAAGTTGTTTTGTGGTTGAGTAATAAAAATAATATACTTTTTTCATTCTGTTAAGTTAATACATCGGTCTTTACTTATTATACAGCGATCTGCATAGAATATTTAGAATACATTAAAAACCGAAGATATGCCTATTAAATATTGGGTAACCCTGTCACTTCCCCTTTTGTATCCGCCTATGGCTATACAGACTAGAATATTAATAATTATGCGCTTAGCAAATAGGCGATTTATACCCGAATATCAAAATTTGTTGCTATCCTAAATCTGGTTTTAAATGACAACGATACAGAACTTGAACAAAACTCTTTATTGTTTTAGTAAAAAAGGGGTATTAAGAATACGCATTTCAGAAATACTCGTTAATCCTTCGCGCACAGCCACAAAGTAGAGATGTACAGAAAGCATATTGTATAAATTTGCTCTAATCAACACAAATAATGTTAATTGATTATCCATAAAAGCGCAAGGTACTTGTCCCTGTTCTGTTTTACTGGTTCGGTGACACGCGTGTGATCTATGCCGCTAACTATCTGGGGCCTCTGCCGGCCACGCTTTAGTATTACATGATATTATACAGGCCCCAGTCCCCAAATCACTGATTAAATCAGTGCATCCGGTGATCAAACGACTTGTGATATATGCCGCGCACTCTACAGCCGCGGGAAGCAGGAACTATTCAGACACGTGTCATGTTTATCAATTTTATGAAAGTATGTGAAGTTTTGTATTCCAATATTATCGCAAGATTTTATTTATAATTATATTAAATTAAGTGACATGAATTAGATAGCCGTATGAATTTTTAACGAAATAATTGGTACTGATTGTAGCTTCTTGATCCCACTCCAGAAAATAAGAAGAGTAAACTCAATAGTAAATACTGCAATGCCAGTCTGTTTTTTTAGTTGGGTATTTGCAAAATCCCGTAGAAATTCATAGAAGATGTGTAAACCAATATTACTGTACACATATCCTGAAATATTTTACACACGAATAAGCCTTCACGTCATACTCACCGATGGTATTTAATATATTTATTATATTTAAGTCTCAAGCTATTGTTGTTACCAAATTATAAAATAATTGATTTAAGTAATGTTAAAAATCTTCTCGGTTCTCTTTTGTCGTTAGTACAGGTCTTGTTGTGGCAAAACTTACTTACGTTTTGGCGACGTATTTACATTTCTCATGTATCTAAAGGAATTTAGTATACAACGCGTCGGATTGAAAACATTTACGAAAACTAATTGGCATTTATTTTTATTATTAATTGGATTTAAAACAAAACAATGCCGATATTAATCGTGTTTGCAGATATACCTTTACCGGAACAAAAGGTCTTAGCGTACAGCCCTTTCCTTTTTCATATTTCAACCGAAAATTTCTGTATTCTCTTGCGAGTATCTAAAGAAGCTAATATCGTTTTAGTTTGATAATTTTTTTACAATCGATCACAGCAAAAATATCCATTGTCATTAAAATTTCTCATCAAATCACTGTAAATTTAACCAAATAAGTGTACTATTTACACTATCGTTCATAAGCGCGAAAGATCCAATGACGTCATCGATATTAAGCTCCGCCCAGTCCGAAATTGTGGTGATTTTGGGAGCGCTGAATTTGTGGATGTAAATGTTAATTTACGGCGTTTTTTTGCGTATGAAATCGATTTATTTAAATGAGATATTGGTAATCACACACATTGGAAAGTATTTTGTTGGAAACTAAGCATGTGTCAGTTTATCTTTAAGACCATTAAAATCTGTGTATACCGTCGCAAACTTCAAAATTACGGCATGGTTATTCCTATTTTAACGCTCTTCCATACTACCCTCAATCGGGCCTCATTTCAAACGTTAAACGGGTACTATGTTCTATTTATCCGTATAGTAAACTACGGTACGGTATTACCCAAGGGAATCCGATTATCCATACGTCGGTGAGATTACCGACAGTAAACATGTTAAATAAATCACAAATAGAGGTCAAAACTTCAACATTTTTATTACATCGACGTTTCGGCCTTCTTCAGGATTGTTTGTCATAACAGGAAATGACGTCAACGTCAAATGACAGTAAACACAGTCTCTATCCAGAGTTGTCGCTCCTTAACTCCTTAATTAAACAAGGAATTTTACCGTCGCAAATTTTCGCCATCTGACCAATCAGATTGCTCGAAATTTATTTAGTGCGTTAGAATTTCAAATATCGACAAAATTCACCGGAATGATTTTGCTAAGGTTCAAGCTCAGTACAATTATTTTTTTTTCTGTATGGCAACTGTTTGGTTTGTTGTAGCGTTCTTTGACAAAGACATGTTATTGGTGATTGAAAACTATTGTTTACATATATTAATTATGTTTCAATCACTTAAACATTACTACTACATGTATTAGCAACCAGTAAGCGGCGGATCTATGGGGTTTGGCGGGGTTGATCAAACTCCCATTTAGGGCAGCACTATTTAATTTAAATGGAGATTTCAGCTAAAAAGCATGTCAAATTATCATGAAAATTTGCACCCGACCATGATCATTTACATTAAAATGTTATAATGATTTAAAATAACTAAACCTACTACATGTTAATTCTATTTCCTGAATTTAATCCAAGTCAAACATGGTCGTTCTTGAGACAGTCCGCATTCCAACTGGTTAAAAGTGTTTATTTTTCTTATCTCTTTACAGATGAAGATATCAAATCCTTTTTTGGGAACAATGCAAAAGCTCAAAAGTTATTTGGAAAATTCGTTGGATTCTTCAGGCCGGCTTGTTCTGCTCTATCGTTAGATTGGTAAGTTCATATTTTGTATTAGGTCATATATTGACCAGCTTGATATCGTTAGAAATACATTAGTTTTATTAATTTTGTATCGAAATAAAAATTAAAAAAAAATTACTTACCTATTAGGGTAAAATTATATGCGACTTGCGTATTATGGATTTTCCTAAAACTTAATTAGGTAATATAATTATGTAAATAAATGAAAAGGGAAATTTGAAGACCCTCGACCACGACAAATATGAAAATATTGCAGGCTCGGCTTGATTGAGCCTGTTTATGGGCAGTAATGGAAATGCTTATTACTGCCCACGCCGCCTAGCCCCGGGTTGGGCGCAACTCAATATTTACATGTACACCAATAAACAGTACAAGCTTGACCATCCCAAACGATGGTGTGCATATAGCGTTGAACATGGAACCTTCAATGTGGTATTTTCAGATTAATACCATTCCATGTTCAGCAGCGTATGGTCCCCAGATAAAAGAATCGGTTTGCCCTAAACGAGCAAACAATTAGCGGAACTAAACAGAATAGAATTTTGACAGGGGATCTTAGAATATAAATATTGCATATCACAGACAACGCCAAAGGCAAAATTTAAAAAGTAGGAAGTATATCCTTGGGGGTGATTGACAATATCCAAATTTATATTGGCTTGGATATTGAAACCATCCATCTTTAAACTGGCCGAAATATTAAAGAGATGTTTAAAAACCGAAATATTAAAAAGATGTTTAAAAACGTCATCAAAAGAAGGTAGACTGAGTATTAGAGTGTTAAAGTAAAATTGGCTAGAGTTCTATTTGACTTAAGCCTTTTTATTTTAATCTTTAACTGGCACAAAATGCATCCTATATTTCTATTTCAAAGAACAGTTTAATCGTCTTTTATCTTAAACAAAGACATAATTCAGATAAGATAAAACGCCCAATCATTTTCAGTTTCTGATATTAAATGTTTTAATTGTTCACATTTTTATTTAAATCATTTTGCATCACTGCCAGAAAGTTGATTGGTGATACTTATGTTCGTCACGGAGGTTACAACGAGGTTGGGGAACTCAACAACATCATCATTCTGTACCCACAAGCCATAACCTCGACGATACCTTTAAACCCTAACGGCTGTTGGGATTGGTGGGGGTATACAGGCGCTTTGTTTGGTAAGTTGCTAATTATTTATGGTTTACTCATCATGACATGTAAAAGAATCCATTAATTTGAAAGCAGAGTAGAATATGCATACATGTTTCAGGAATGGTCACATCCAGAAGACACAGCCCCACAGCCATCAAAAATTTGAAAATAGAAACCGCAAATAATTAACGAGAAAGAGAACCCGAGAAGTACCGCTTTGGAACGGTCTGTGGTAAAACAATTTGCCAAAAGGTTTAAAACGCCATTAAATCCAACAATTGCATATGGCTAAAATGGCCAACTGTCATAAAATAATCAAATAAAATAATCGGCGAAACAGTTATTATAACACTTGAAATTTTGAAAATATGATGTGCCGGTATTTTGTTTACTTTTTAAATGGCCATTTGAAGTTGTGTTACTTTTAATTAACACCCGCACCCTTCTATGGGTTTTGTCGACAAGTGCTCACAAGAAGAGTGATGTTCTGATTAGCTGATCTTCAGAAAAAGATCCGGTAAGGTGAACTAATTAGAAAACGCACTCAATATACAAGTATTAGTGATTTGTTTGCATTGGTCTTCGATGTTGAATATTAAAAAAAAAACACCAGCTACTTTTGCCCCTTTATTTATAAGTTTACCTGAATAATATTATATTGTTTGATCACCTACAAGTCATGCAAAGTTCTTCACACGGTATAGTCTCACATTGTGTTTTATTCTCCAGCGACAAACAGTGGATTCCAGCCTACTGCTATCAAACGGATGATCGACAGAGTTACCGGTTAATTGCCTTAGAATGATATTTGTAGGAATAATTGTTCTTTTAACTGACAAAAAGGAATTAAACTAAAATTCTTTGTATATGGATTTGTGTTGTTTTAAATATTTTTCAAATTACACAGTAAATGGTTTGAAAATTGTATTTGGTTTAGCTGATTTAAATTTGGCCAAAGTTCGTTGTTTTAGGACACACATGAGTACATGAGATGTCAAAATAATAAAAGTAATAAATCGTCTTCAATGAACATTAAATCTTTGTACAACATCCCTGAAAATGATGATTTAACGCAAGTAAAAAATTAAATATATAGAAAGAATTTTATCCAGAAACGAAAAATAAAGACGGACGAAGGAAATAACCAGTCGACAACTTAGTTTTATCCTACATAGATAATTAAACAGGTCGACGGAATTATGTTACTGTAATCTCCGTTCATGCCGGGTGAGTACGAGAGTAGAAATATCCACCATTTTTATGAGAACAGCTTCCCATGTGATCCGCTTTCGAAGAAAGACTGTCATAAGATTAATTCTCATTTGCGTTTCAATTTGAGAACTACAATAATGATGTTAATGAACTTCTCGAGGCATTCTTATAACAATACCTAAAATTAATTGATTAGTACAGATACACGTGCCAGCACAACTCAACCCCCAGCTGGTAAAACTATAAACTTTAAGGCGATAATTCTTATTTGCACAACTACAGTTCAATGTTATCCTACAACTGGTAAACCTTAAGACATCTACAGACAGTAATGCGTATCTGCACCGGTCAGCTCACAACGATACAATTTCAGACGGCTCACTCAATCATATTGACGGACAACTTCGTAGCAAAAGCCACATAAAACCAAGCCTCACTTACTCTGCATACCTACTTCCATATAATGCTGGAATCAAACATTATAGGAAAAGTGATGATAAACCAAATCCATGGGAATAAGGACATACTAGTTCATAAGAGAAGCTGACGGAGCAATTGCGAGGTTGGTGAAACACAGAATATGTAACAAAATGCTTTGCCACTGTCTTTTCTTAAGGCGATTGACCTCGTGTTGTCATTTTTGTCAATATTGGTTGTCTCTTTTCGACAAACGTAATATAAGAATAATATAGATACACTCTCTCTTTTCATCATTACTGTCTGTGTTGAGAGGCTTTGAGTTCTGAATGTTGATTTTCTTGACAGCCATAAGTCACCTTTTCTTAACACACCACTCATGTTTAAACATAATAATATCTATTTTGTCAAAGTAACATTTTCTGATGTAACAAATCGTTTAGTTTGTATCATAAATTCGTTTTCTAGAGACAATAAATCGACAAGTTTTGATACATGTAAAGAATTGGGAAATCAAGTATTTGACATATAGAATAGTTATTGGTGTGGTGTCTATTTTGAAACTGATCATTTTGCCTTTTTCTCGAAATTTTAGCTGTGTGGACAGGTTGTGTCTTCTGGATGTGGCCATTCCTGATATTCATATGCTTAATCTCACTTTTCATGTCATTATTTATTGACCAGAGCGCTAATATGTTTTACTTTTTAGAAGGTTTTGAATTTCCGGAGATACAAGCGAAATACTTACACCACGTATCCTCTAAAATTATTTCCGTGTCGGAGTGCCACCTGTACTTGGGAGAGCCGTTACCTGGGTGTGCACAGAGTTATTGTAACTTATTATTTAATATCATTAATATTGCCCAAAAACAAAACTTAAAGGCTCATATAAAGATTATCTGTGTATAGGTTTTGTCTGGTATCTTTAGACCACAGTTTCAAGTATTTCTAAATAAACCCATTCTACTACTCTGAGGAAAAAGAAACAAAAAGTGTTTTTCAGCAAAACGCGCATATACTTTAAAGTCTTCAAAAAGAGGCTCTTAACACAAAAAATGTTATCAATGCGTTCCACTTAACTATGGTCTATGTCAACTTTTAAAGTTAATTTCGATTCTAAAATAGATTTATGGGGTTTTCCATGTCTTGTTTCTAAATATATTTTGACATTTTGAATTTCTGGTTTTCATTTTATTTAAAAATAGCACACTTGATTTAAATCTATTTTAAATTATTTAATTTAAAAATAGAAAAAACCTTAAGGTTAAAGTAATGTTTTGAATACATCTGTATTTATATTCAAATTATCAACAACGGGCAAACATTTCAGCAGTGGATAGTTAAATGTGACAGTATTGGCAAGCATTTATAAACATACTTATCCTCAAGGCAGTTGTCAGACAATATCAAGGCAGACGGTTAACGTAAATATGATTTACACATGATGTGAAGACATGAAGTTGGCCGAAATATGAGTTTATTATGTCATCTATACACAAAACCATATTAAGCATTTCTGTGCACGAGATTTGTGTATATAAACT
This sequence comes from Corbicula japonica, assembly GCA_038501625.1. Lineage (NCBI taxonomy): Eukaryota > Metazoa > Mollusca > Bivalvia > Venerida > Cyrenidae > Corbicula > Corbicula japonica. Next base: position 2,097,375 of record JAZAYU010000027.1, read on the forward strand.
CGGCAACGTTTAATTTCGGTGCAGTCTGCACAAGTTTACAAGTAATTTAAACACCGATCACAGGACACTAAATGGCAACATGCCAGAAACACCATACATGATTCGTTGATGCGGCACATCTTGCAGAGTTTATGTCCATTGCGCCTGCGAGTTTCCTCATCATGTTCTTCTATGTCTGTTAAATCCAATTATGAGCATTTAGTCGTTGTAAGTGTAACGAAGTTTGAATAAGTTACAAAAATTATATCAGAAAAACCATATCCATTTACAGACATCACAGTTATATAGAATAGAAGTTTTAAAAATACCTTTCATACATGGGATTTTACACACCAGGAGCCAATGAGGTCATGATAAAATTCGATTTCATTTGTTATCTATAACTCATGGCATACAAGTTTTTATTGCATGTTCCAAGACGCATTTGCACTGAAATGTCTTACCATATTCCGATTCTCCGGCACTTTCTAAAACGTTGTGTATTCTTGTAACCGATGTTACTACAGCTGCCGGGTGATTACCTGTATCCATATCAATCCATGGCTTGTCTTCCATCTCCCAATGTTTGATTCCACATCCACCGAACAAGCACCATACATAGTCCTCCACACCTGCAAAATGAAGATACTAAATATACATGTAAATGAGATGCTAGTAGTGTTGCAAAACGATTAATTGCTATAACGCAAAGCAAATGTGTACATTTAATAATAATGTGTTTATTTTTCACTAAGATTCATTTTGAAATAGAACAAACGTTAACTTTGTATGGCGTAATTTTGTAAATAATAAAGCGAGAGATCCAAAATTGAAAAAATGATTACTCCCACGTTCTAACAAAAGACGTTGTTTTTCTAATCAAGATTTCCAGAGAAACCTTGATAAAATCTCTCATTAAAATGGTGATGTTTTTTCTCGTCGACATGATCAATGGACTTCAATTTGACTGCAGTTTAATATTCTTTTAACCAACTAACCAACGAATTAAATAAGAAAGCCTTGCGAACACTGGAGTCAAACAAGTTCTAAAATGAATACTATAAGAATAGATAAAAAGGGAACTTTGAAAGTCACCGATTACGAAAATACACTTTAAAACAAATTTTCAAAGTATACACATTCTCACAAGGGCATTACTGGCTTGTAAATTGAACTTTTGCCCTAAAACTTTCAATAAAACATGCAAAAAATGCTAAATGATTAATAGGTAAAACATTTTACAAAATGACAGACAACTAACTCCTCACACTCATTTAGAGTAGAGTGTATTGCAAACTACGTCTGGAAATGACTTTTTCTGGCCAAGCCGTTTACATGTAGCCATGGACTTAGCGCATCTCAGTTCCGTCCCAAGTAAGCATTACACATTTGATATGATGGTATTCAATAAACCCTCAATTTGGAATTTTATTCCAGATTGATAACGTTTCATGTACAGAACTACAGCGTATTGTTCCCAGGTAAAACAATGGCCTTACATTTACGGATCCCTTCAAAATGTATTGTCGCGTTTCGTTAGCACATTGGACGGGATTTTGTGTATGAGATATGTCAGTAGGCTCTTGTTTAACAATTTAAGACTTGCTAAAGCTCGCCTTAAAGTTGTTCGTATAATAGTTTACCAATTTTCAAGCAATGTTTCTTACTATAATTTTTTTAATTTGTTAAATTCATTGTAGAATTTCAAAAAATGCTTACTTGTATGATAAAATCCAGAAGACAAATCTGACGAATTCATTCTCTGATAATTCTTGCCATAAAATGAACAAATTGAGTCGTAGTCGGCATTATTCTCAATTTGTACCTCTTTAACATCGTGCACGTCATCACAAAGATTCGGACTCGCATATTTTGCACCACTTATACACAGTGCAGAACAAATGTTTGGTAAATGTGTATCGTATAATAGACGGCGTTTTTCATCAGATATTTTCATGTTATATGTACCTTTTTCTTTATAAAATAAAACATCTTGGACATTTGCAGGTCATTTTATATAAACAAAGCATGTGTGTAGGAGGAGGTATGAGACATAATGAATCGGATGCTTTATTGGTTTCCCGCTTTTCTAAAAATAAACCGTTCCATTTATAATTAGTAATAGGTTTTACCAAATATCATTTGATTTCAATGTTAGTTTCTTTGTGAACTATTTATATTATGATGTATAGTGTGCATCTGAGATCACAAACATATAAAACAATTGATCTTCAAAATGGTCGAAATGGTTCGTTTCAGACTTGTAAATCGTTGTAATATCATGTATTTTTGTGTAACCTTGGTGTAAAAGTACAACGTAGTCAAAATGGTAAATCGACTGGTTTAAAGTTTTCGATACTTAAAGTGTTCACGAAATGTTAAAAAGCTCTGCCAATTCACCAAATACACCTACTATCGCGTCAGATTTTCACTGCAAAGTAGTCCATCTCACGCATTCGTTTGATAGCTCTGGAACACTGGAGTCATATTTACCAACTGCAGCAAAATATCGCAAGCACACTTATGTGTAGCATAAAATTGTTTGTTTATTATCTCACAAATCTCTAATTTTAAATTGGTGGATTGGTGGATTGAAATAGATGAAAAGAGTACTTTGAAAGCCACCGAACACGACAAATATGAACATATTGCAGGCTCGGTTTGATGGATTCATGGACAGTAATGGATATGCATATTACTGCCCACGCCGCCTAGCCCCGGGTTGAGCACAACTCAATATTTACACCAATAAACAGAACAAATTTGATCCATCCCAAACGATTGTATGAATATTTCGGTGAACATGGAACCTTCAATGCGGTATTTTCAGATTAACACCATTCCATGTTCAGCGGCGGTCCCCAGATAATTGAATGCGGTTTGCCCTAAACGAGAAAACAATGGGCGGAACTAGACTGAATTGAATTTTGACAGGGGATCTTAGAATATAAATCCTGCATATCACAGACAACGTTAAAGGCAAAATTTTAAAAAGCAGGAAGTATATCCTTTGGGATTATTGAATAATATCCAAATCTATATTGGCTGGGAAAATGAAACCACCCAAAACTGGAAATATTAAAACAAAGGTTATTTAAAGGCACTATTAACATAGTATATAAGTATCGTGAGACACCTCGTTTAAATGTATTGTCATTAGTGTATCAATGATTCAAATCTACAGAACCTCGATTGTATATCCTTATTTTTATATTAAATATGCCCTTTAAAGACGTGTTTAGTGTGAGCTTTTTTCATTTTGGATTTTTTATTATTATGCTATATTTAGAATGTATGTGTTGGAAAATTATGCAATTCATAATCATAATTTAAAGCTAAATAAATGTTTTAATTCTTAAGAAAAGGATATTGGCAGCAATTGCAGTACTTTCTAAATAAAGGATTGATGGTGTAGATTCTATTTAAAAACATTTTCTTACAGTTATGTATAAGAGATAAATAGATTTATTTCAAAACATAATGTGTTATGACATTGCATAAAATATTTATACATACAAAAACGAGGATAACACAAATAGAGTCATAATTAACTCCATTGTGGTCCTTATTGATAATGTGTTGCATGACATTAGGAAATTAAAAATAAGATTATAAATAGTCAACATTAATAATTAAGTATTGTTAAGATCTAAGCACAACACACTGAACAAATTATGAAAGCTAATTATAAAAAATAGTTGATAGGAATAATTATCACAGACATAAGACATTGACTATTAACAAAAAAACATGAATTAATAAATAAAAAAGGAAATTATGATTTACATAAAGGAAAAACATTTAAACTGAAATTGCCTTACAATATTAAAATTTTATGTAAACTAGACTATCGATCAGTTAAATAATATGATTTACACTAATGTTACAAAACTGTAAGATAACCGAATATTAAGAAATTAAAAAAGATGCCGGAAAGCTTTGCTATGTGACTATACTCTCAAATTAAATATAAATAATAATTTGCTGATATCTCGTTGATACTTTGTTCTATAGGGGAGGCATGCGCGTACAAATGTAACAGCATCACTCAAAGAAAAGATACGATATATGAATAAAAAACAAAACAATCAAAAAGGGAAAAAACAAAAATAAACAACACTTACGACAATAACCTCAACAACAACAACAATGTACTAAAACAACAATAAAAACAAAATAAATTGCATCACAACAATAAAGTTTCACAACTCAAAACCTGTGTGTTTGGATGTTAAGTCTTAAAACAAAAATATAACTAGCTCCATATTATGATAAACGTAATGGACGTTGTGGATTATGGTAATTGTATAAATGAATTTTATTTGTTTTTAAACAGATTTGTTTTATTCAAAACAGAGTCAAATTAATTCGTAGACTGCAAGTAGAGGGGTTCTGGGGTTTAAGTCGGGAGCTATCCGACTCTTAGTTGAATGTAGTTTTGACTCTACAACAAACTTGCAGAACCGATTAATTGAGAACACGATGGAAACAATGTGCGATGGAAGCTAATGGGAAACCTTCTCATTTAAAGATTGACTATGGCGACTAGAACAAGTGTATAAACATTAAAACGTTATTTGTTTGATTACCACAGTATTAAATGAATGTGAACACTTAACAAAAATTCGTTAATATCTTATGAAACACAGTTTATTAGCCAATATTTAATTATGATATAGCACGTTTTGACGAAATAAGTATCTGTATAAATGTAATATCATTATACCTGTAACCTTCTACGCTTGATAAACCCGGATATTTTCTTTTATATCCGCTCTGCAGACTGCACATGTCTTCAATACTCGTGAACACGGTACACATGACACTAAATGGCAACACGGCAGAACTACAATGCATGCTTCTTCAACGAGACATATCTTGCAGAGACTTTGCTCCTTCAGTATACGATTTTCTTCTCGAAGATTTGTAGTATCTGTTAAAATGATATATTCTATCAATTGTAACTGTTTTTACATATTCATTAATGCCATGAGATATAATTAATATGAAATACAATAGAAGGATAATATTGAACGTCATAATTGTAATTACTGAAAACTTGAAGAAATTATTAAATAATTAATGCAATGTCGTGCCACATTGCTTTTTTAGGTTCGATTTTAATCTTAAGTTAATAAATAAACTCGTGCAATCAATGATACCATTGGTCATCATTCAAACTTGCTTCCTTTATTAATGTTAAAACACCAACAGAAAATGTGTCATTTATAGTCTCATTTCAAAATTCCGCCACTAATTTGCCGTCACTTTGTAAACTTGTGACATCATTAATTTATCAAATTCTTTGGAAATATCTTTAACTTTTAAACAAATCTTTTTTTGTACTTCAACAAGTTTTGATTTTATATATTACCGAGAACATCTTTTACCTGCATATCACAATCACAATTTAACAGTATCGGTTTTAAAGTTGATTTCAGTTGGAGGAATTCAGTAATTTCAAACCTGTGTTTGCACATTCAGCTCTTATGTGACCAGTGGCTTTTCTTGTAACTGTCGTTGCTACATTGCTCTCTGTTATGTGACCTTGCTGGGCGTAATCAGAAACAGAATCTTTTTTATTTGGAAGCGGTGACGTATTGTCAGATCTGGATCTATCAGAATGACCCCTGTGGAATAGTTTAGTATATGCGCATTGCGGGTACCAATTGACATGCTCATCCCATGGGTTGTCTCCCCTATTCCAATCTTTTATTCCACCTCCACAGAAAAAGCATCGGACGCAGTCTTTTATACCTTTAAATTAAATAAGTGACATTTCCTTTAATAATCCATTTGACGGTGTTGTAAATGGGATGTTCGTTTGGTAAACAAATTTTCTGAACGAAAAATGCGTTATGCCTTATATTAACAGTGAACCATTACTGGGTACATTTACATCTGTTCCGACAGAAATAAATCAGAGGGTTCCTATGAGAGTAGTTTGTTTAAAATTATACGTTTTTGTTTAGCATTTCAAAGATTTTCAAAATATCGGTATTGATATTCATTTATAGTTATTGCAAACGTACATAAGAAAATCAACGTCCTCCCTCGAGTTGTTTTTCCAAAAACCGACTGATCTGGACTCAGTTTCATTACTCACCTAGGGACGATCTACGCTAGTTTTCTATTACCAGATTTCCAAATAAATCCATATTATTCTTATTCAAATATAACTAGAGATCTTTTGTACATGTATGCTTAAGTCAATAAATTCATAATCTTCATGAAATAAAACTGGCAAATAGCAGCTGCTTTCAGTGCCAAACTGATTATTTGAAACCAAAAAATACTTACCAGTATAATAAAATCCAGCATTAGCCAATTCAGATGGAGACATATTCTGACAATCCCAGCCAAAGAATGACGTAAGTCGTGCACTAAGAGATTCATAGTCAGCATTATTTGGTCTTTCTTCTATAACCAGTCTTTCTGCTGTAACCTGTTGGGCGCCTTGTACCCCGTCGTTTGATTGCCTGGTAATGCATGTGTATCTCGCACCACTTACACACAACACTGAAGAAGTATTACATGTACGTAAACCTGTGTGGTGTATGGAAAATCGGTGTTCAATTGCGGTTGCCATTAAAACGTCTTCTTCTCGTTATATTATCATTATCCTCAACTATATTAAATAATCAATCCTTTCTATTTAAGACAGTTATGACAAAATTATTGTTCGGGTATTTATATACATATTGGGTCCTTCCCCAAACATAATTGTATGTATCATGGAAAGATAATCCTGTCCCGTAATTATTGGTATCCAGTGCCTGTTGAAATTCCAAATGTATTGCGTTAAGGTTGATATCATATCTCTTGTCTCTCGTATATGAAAAGGTGTGCTCAAGTCCTGGTTTAATAAATATATCTGCATATCTGTATTGATTAGTGAAATTAAGGATTGTAAACAAAATCCCTGTTCAATTGAATTTTTAATGTCGGATTACAAATCTATGCATTCAGATTCAATATCAATATCAATTATGAAATAACATCATTTAGTGCATACCATATATAGGCTGAAGTTTGCTTACCACCAAGAATATTTGTGTACTTATCTTTTGCAGTTATTCAAATATTAGGTTTCAATAAAGTTATTTACATGTTAGTTATTTCTTTTTATGCGCCTGATAAGTAAAACAATTATAAGAAGATATTAAACATCTAAACAATTACGATGTGTTTTCGGTGTTTATTTTAGAATTTGAATGGGATAATGTTATGGATGGATATGTTGATAATTATTGTAAAATATTTTTTACTAAAACAGGTATTTTCATCAGGTAAGTGACCCCGTTGGCAATTGATTTGCCACTGACCGTTCCAAGGCGGAAACCCCTCGTGTTCTCATTTTTGTCTGTAGTGTCTTTGTTTTCAAACTGATCGTTTTATTAACCACGCTCTTTACCTCTCTTCTTCTTGACTGTGTGGGGAGGCTGTTTCTTCTGAATGTGGCAATTCCTGATATGCATACTTCACCTTTTTATAAGACTCGCGTTTTCCAAAGTTAAGTCATTACAATACAGTCTTTTTAGCTGAGTAAAAATTGAGTATCCTACAGTTTACGTGTATGCAGAGTAGATTGAACACTATAAAAGTACAGGGGCACTTCGTTTGCATGACTGTCATTCAAGGTTATGTGTACGCAAGGTTACGGCAGAGTTTTGGGAGTTAATGAATTCATAATTGATATATAGTTGGAAAGCGCTGCTTGTGAAGTGGCTATACAGAGCAAGTATGAAGCTTCCAAAATCATCGTATCGTAGGCCAGGATCTTAGAATTTATCAACTGTATTTAACTTAATTAATTTTTATTTTGTCAAACTATTTTTTGCAAAGGTATGTAAAGTTATGAACATTGAAAACCCATGTATATTTTACATTCTTCAAAATACGCTAATTGTGTGCAACCGAAGCGACCAATTGAGGTGCGACCAAAGCGGGTCAAGACAGAATGGGCAGTCATATGCATTTCCCTTATTGATTTATTCGGGCTCAATCGAATCAAGTCTGCTGCATGTTATGTTTATAATGTTCGATTGATTTCAAACTAGCATTTTAATTGTTTTTGGTCTAAGACAAAAAAAGAATTTAACCCGGCTTTGCATTTAAAATAAGTTCGACTAAAATAGCAAGTCAGTCGTTTGGGGGTTTCTTTGTCATGTTACTAAATATATCCTGATATTCTGGTTTCCCAATTATAAAAATAGCACATTTTTGATAAGGTAAACAAATGCAATATTGGTATAAATACATATATTCACATTTCAATTATCTATAAAGATACACAATTTGGCAGTGGATACATACATTTGGCAGTGATAAAAAGTTTAATTTAGAACACGTACTTTTCCTTTAAAGTTAGCATTCGTCAGCGACATGTGCGTGCAAAAACCACTGAAAAATCTGCAACATATTTTACGCTTGATAGACTCTGACTTTATCTTGAATCATTGCTCTACAAACTGCACATCTACGTATTGCATGTGAACACTGTACACATGAGACTAGATGCCCACATGGCAGAAACACAATACGTGCCTCCTGGTCTAGACATATCTTGCATATTCTTTGTTCTTTCAGTTGACGATTTTCTTCCATCAGGTTTACCACCTCTATAAAAAAGCACAATATTCAAATATGATACTGATTTGATCTAAATTATTAGTAATAATAAACAATAGCAAATTCAACTACTTTTTCAACTTGTTATTTATTATATTTTGATAGATGCGATATAAGTCAAGTTTTTGATAATAATGATATTTGCAATATACAACTAGTAATACGTGTTCAAAAGGTAAACAACTCGTTGGGTTTTCAGTACAAGTAACATTTGAACACAACAACATATTAAAAACATGAAATGTTTGTTATTCGTATTTATTTTGTGCCATGAAGGTATCTGATAAATTTGAAATATCAATGGTGTCGAATTGCGTTCTATTTCTTTCAAAATAGGTTCAAAAACAACTTCGATATAATTTCAAGCAATTTATACCTGGTTCTAAGTTTGAGATTCCTAAAGGACTGCATGGTAGAGATGGTACTACATTTTCTAAAGTCTGTTTACTTTTGCCAGGAGAGCTCAAGGTCGTAGGCTGGGAACTAACAGAAGTTGGATTGGGTTGTGTTAAATTTGCTTGGGATGATTCTGACCGATTACATCGACGAGGGTTGCGTTTGATATATGCACAGTTCGGGTACCATTTAGTATGCTCTGACCATGGATTGTCTCCAATGTCCCAGTCCTTTATTCCGCCTCCACAGTAGAAACATCGCACATAGTCCTTTATACCTGAATTACATTTTAAATTAATTTTATGAAACAAGATTTTAAAGCCATCGAACACAACAGACAGTCAAAATATTGCAGACTCTGTTTGACTGAGCCTGTTCACGGACAGTCAATATTTACACAATCACATGCATTGTTCGCTTTGGCTTTTAAAGGGGGTAATCGATAACAGCACGAGTTCAAAAATGCATATGAAGATGAAATAAATGGGATAACAAAAAAAATAAAATAAATCATGACATTGAACACATTTGTTTCTTTACACAATTTTAGATACGATTGACACAGCACTTGACTGCATGCATTTTATTAAATTCTATCAAAATGTTATTGCATTATGATTTTTCTAACCTGCACTTGTTAAGGACGGCCCAAAATTTTTAAATGTTTGACATAAAGGTACTTAATATGCATTACAGATGGAAAACTGTAAGTATTCAATGCATTTATTTCAATCTTACAAACAGCAAACAATAACATAATTTAGAAAAGTCTACCTGTATAATAAAATCCAGCGCCAACTAAATCATTTGCACTGACATTCTGTGAATTCCATCCGTAAAATGAGTCAGCTCGCGTACTTGTTGAAGCATAGTCCGGGTGTTTTGGTCTATCCGTTTCTATCTGAAATTGTTCGTTATTTTCAATTATTTCGAAATCAACTGTCACAGGTTGAATATTTGCAGATCTTGCACCGCTTATGCACAATGCACTATTAGCATGTAGAGAATTATGTGATGGTAAGAACGAAGCGAATGCCATCGTTTCATGTGTGCCGCTTGTCTTCGTAAAGCTAAAGCACACAGACAAGCGACAACATGTTTTAAAATACGAAGCTTTGAATTTGAATATTGCGTCAAGATCATTGGATAACTCTGTAAGCGTTAACGGCTGCGCTTTACAGCGTTGTTATAAAGTGTAATACTTAAGCAATTTGATATGAGGTCCAGGACAATACAAGTATGTTAACTTCCTGGTGATAAAGGGCAACTTTATCTGTGAAATTAAGAAAATTTTAAATGCTATTAACCATGTTTCAACGGCTTGTTTACATTTATTTCTGGTATACCAAAACTATACATTGATTAAATCAATGGCAAATTGTGTAAGGGTAACATAATTAATATGTACTTGTCTTGCGGGTATGGACGAAATAGCCGACAACTGCCTGATTTACAGAAAAGTTTTACAAATGGTCATTACATGTATATTTAAACTCAAACATCTTATGCAAGAATGTAACATACTGATTCAGGCATGCACTAAAGCGTTAAACTTATATAAACAACGATAAAAACTAACTAGTTAATGTGTAAATTACACTTCTCCCTATTCTAAGCGGGTTAAAACTGGTATGCTCCATGGTTGGATGGGGTTTATGCTTTACCTTAGACTAACTACAACAGATTGCTTCATGGGTCAGGACTGTTCGGGCGGAATTTACCTGGCAACCATTCTTTGTTGTGATTTCATTTCACTAGTAGCCTCTTGGAAGCTTTTGTTCAAAATGTTCTTCTATATAATTCTGATTATAATAAAATGCAATACGAAACAAACAAAAACGAATTCAATATAATATTTTTTCATGATTGAAAATGATATCAAGTAGGAGGAAAAAATTGAAAATAATTTGTGTGAGAAAAAGAAAATGCATGTACGTGCGTGTGTTACTTGAATATACACTAATTAATTTTTTATTTAAACAGAAATCTGAGTATAAATAACAACTAAGCCAATCCAATTCAATGAGATGAAAATCGTAAAATCACGGCATGCGATCATGTTACAGGCGTTTTAATTGAAAGTATGCTAAGAATTATGGGGTAAGCATGCGATACATGTGGTTATGTTGTTTGAACCGCTATAAAAATTAGGAAATTTTTTCTGATCAGTGACACCGTCAACGTTTTTAATTCATGGACTAAAATTCACCATAGAAGTTCTTAGATTCAGCATCAGCAGACTAATATTAGGATATTAGTCTTTAGACATATGAGCTGCGTTAAGTGAAAATATGCCTTGCCTTCGATGATATTTTTAGTAGTTTTCTTTGTTTTTGGCTTTGTTAGAAATAACGCAACTTTATTTTTTTTTAATTTAACTATAAGTTTGATTATATACGGAAAAATAACTACTTCGAAATACATAAAATCAATTTCTTAATGTCTTCCTTTACACTGTTTGACGGTATTTCAGTGAATGAGGTAAACTTCTTGAAGACACGTTTTCGCTTGGCAAATTGCGTCAACTAATTGAAGACAGGTTTTCGCTTGGCGAATGCTGTCGACTTCTTGAAGACACGTTTTCGCTTGGTGAATGACATCATCTTCTAGAAGACACTTTTTCACTTGGTGAATGAGGTCAAATTCTTAAAGAAACGTTTTCGCGTGGCGAATGACGTCAACTTCTTAAAGACTCGCTTTCGCTATGCGAATGACGTCAACCTCTTGAAGACACGTTTTCGCTTAGTGAATGTCGTCAACATCTTGAAGACACGTTTTCGCTTGGTGAATGACGTCAAACTCTTGAAGACACGTTTTCGCTCGGTGAATAACGGTAACTTCTTGAAGACACGTCTTCTTTTGTCGAATGACGTAAACTTCTTGAAGACCCGATTTTGCTATGCAAATGACGTCAACTTCTTCAAGTTTTCGCTTGTTGCGGCTCATATCTGAATTATCTTCTAATCGGCGCATATCTTGTTGTAGACGTGTATCTTTCTCTAGTGGAAGAAGACTCAGGGTGGCCTTCAGTAGGTAGCGAGCTTGAAAATATTTGACTAGGCACTGCCACTGTATGGGTTCAAATCCTAGTTTGGGCTTGTGAGGGCTTATTATTTTTATACTGAACGCAAAATATTATTGGTAGAATAAGCAGGGGTATTATTATTTGAAATAATGTTAAAAATATCTATTAAATATTTATATTTATTACTCTTGAAAAGTAGCAATGCTGCTTTATCATGCCAAACACATGTATCACATTGAAAATCTCTGAATATTTTACGTTTACCTACTCATGTTTGAGTATGAAAAGTCTGTTTAGGGCTGTTTCAAAAAAATGGCTGGTTTGGGGTTTCCCGTTATAAAAATGTACAACAAACAGTTACTTCCATTTTCCTACTTTGCAAAGGTGTCTCATCATGCCCTTTAAAGATTTGTGAAGTTTCATCAGAATAGCAGCATCCGTTAAAAAAAATATTCTAAAATAATGGGCAAAAAATGTCAGGAGTGTGACAAAAAAGTGTGACACTTTTCAAAATCACATTTGTTCAGACCATTTTTTTTACAAAAGACTTTAGTAAAGACAAGTTTTAGTGTTGCTTTAGTAAAATGTGCATTTATTAGGCATCAAATAATCATAAAATTAAGCATATTATACTTAAAGTATTCAAAATTTATGCTATTAAGTCAATCGTGGTAGATTAGAAAATACCTCAAGAAAATGAATACATCTTTGTTTGATAAATTTATAGAACTTTAAAGATTTATAGTACATAAGAAATGTTTTGTGTATCATTAAGTTTAATGTTTCTAGATGCAATTATTATAATATTATCACCTCTACTGAAATTATATTTGTCTGCAGCTCCTTTCAGAAAATGTCAGCTAAATTTGTCAGGAGTGTGACATTATGCGCATATTGCAATATTCTGTCAACATATCCTTTACATGAAAACAAGAGCATATTTTTTCCTAGTAGTCTATGTCATGTTTTGTTAAATTGTGACAAAAAGGAATGGCCTTAGTGAAACATTTTTGAGTACACAGCACTTATGTGGTTGTCCGGAGTGTGACACACTTTTTTAACAACATGAATTTTTTATCTTTATGCGATACCACAAGTTCTAAAGCACTTTTATTTGATGCTTCAACATGTATTGTAACAGAAATACACATTTAAATAATAAGAAACAGTAATACTTGTAATGTAAGCACATAAATTAAAATTCTTTGATTTATTTAATATTGGTCAATAAAGCTCCATAAAATTTTTATTCTGCCACATATGAGTATAACTTGATTGATTTTGCTCACTGTAAAGACCGTACAAACATATGGACCAACCAGTTTGGACTTTTTATGAACTTAAATTCTTTACATTTTTTTCACTTCACTTGCCATTTTTTAAATCACAATATCTCAGCAAACAGTGGACCGATTTAAAAATCTTTTCAGTTCTATACTCAGTTTCAATAAACAATAAATACAGAATAACAAGTTTGAAATTTTTATGAACTTTAATTTTTCACTTTTTTTTCACTTTTCCAGCCATTTTTTTTAAAACAGCCCTTTAATGTTTGAATCTGAAATGTCTGTTTACGTTCAGGTTAATAAAACAAAATGAATGTAACAAAGTAATATGCATATCAGGGTTCACCACACTCATAAAACACAGCCTCCCCACGCAGCAAAAAGATGACAGAAAAAGAGAGTATTATGTGTTTAAGAATATCATTTAAAAATAAGACGCCACAAGCAATTAACGAAAAGGAGAACACTTGAGGTTACTGCCTCGGAACGGTAAATGGCAAAACAACTTACAACTAACAATTTACTGAAGAAAATTCGTTCGAAAAAAATCTAAATAATAAGGATCTGTGTTATGCTAAATATACCCACTTCCTTTTTGATATTTTAACATTAACAATGGGTCATGGTAATCTCAGGCGAGGAGTTTAACAATATGGTTCTTTAAAAACACTTTAAACAAGTGATATATACCTTTCAAAGCTGCATTTTGTATATGTTGATCGCTGGAGTTTTACCATTCACCAATGTTTTTGTGCTTGTCAGCACCTATGGGAACCTGGCGGTGCAAGTGTGAGATAACAACGTGGGCTTTAACATGTTTATTGCAATAAGTATTCTTTCTCTAATCCCTCCCTCTCTCTCTTTCTCCATCTCTCTCTCTGCAAGTTATGATAAAAATAATAATGAAGTATGCTTCCGAAAGGTTAAAGCAGTTCTCATCAAAAGTAAACAGTTCGAGATCCTTTACACAATATTGGAAGTGGTTTACCGGTTTAGTAAACTGTCCATTATTTCAACGCATGTGCGCACTGCACGCATGTCACAAAATGACAGTATGCACGAAACACCATCCACGCTTCTTTGTCGTGGCACATCTTGCAGAGTTCCTTCTCTTGGAGATCTCTGTCTTGTGCTGCAATCAATAATGGTTGATGTATCATTTGAATAACAGTGAACTGTACGTGTAAGAGAAAACTAGTTGTCCAGAAACACAACAAAGCAATGTGATCATAATATGATCAATTTAAAAAATAAAAACATACACCACTTATGTAAAACAATACAGGTAACGACAAGTAACCGCGTTGTAACGGTCAGCGAACCGACTTTTACAGTATTCTAAAAACTGTATTTGTAATGATGGTTAATCCAGGTTCTATTATATGAACCAAACTCGTTTTTGCTCCGCCAGGTTCTCATATTTAACAAATCGAGTTCACGTTGACGTGGCGAGTTAACGTCAACGCGCAACTGCATGCAAAAGAACAAAATGAGAGAGAGAAAGAGAGCGAGAGGGAGAGAGAGAGAGAGAGAGAGAGAGAGAGAGTAATAGAGAGAGAGAGACAGAGAGAGAGAGAGAGAGAGAGAGAGAGAGAGAGACAGAGACAGAGACAGAGAGACAGAGAGAGAGAGAAACAGAGAGAGACAGACAGAGAGAGAATTTCAGAAATCAGTATTATGATAATGATTTGGTGAATCCCTTTTTACAGCTTATTTTCTTTAATATAATATCATTCGTTAAAGTTAATTTATGCCTTTAATAATAAAATTTCTAGATTTAATTTTAATTCAGATTGTCATCGGCGTGATTTTAAACGTATACATTTAGTTATATCTTACCATATTCTTTATCACTTTGATAACGGGTGAATATATCGGTAATCGTAGGTGCTTAAACATCTACATTATCAGCGCTGTCAAATCCAGTGGCATAACTCTGTTGGGTGTCTTTGAAAGCAGCATCTTGCTGACTTGGAAGCGATGTGATACCTAAGCGTCGGGATCTGCCTAATTGAACTCGGCTGCATTGCTGAGTAAACATGGTAAATGAGTATTCAGTGTCCCATTTGACATGGTCGTTCCATGGGTTGTCTACACTTTCCATATATTTTGGGCTATATCCGCAGGAAAAACACCGATCCTCCTTGCCTGAAAAATTAAGAAATGAAATAATGCGCCCAAAGTTAATCCAGTGATGTCAAAAATCTCTGAAAGACACAGCTTTTTGTGTGACGTTAAAAATGAGTAACATAAAACGAAATTCGCGAAATTCATGAAACAAAACGAAAATCACGAGTTTGTCTATAAACAAATTCCTTGTTAAGTATTTTCAGTTAGGTACATATTTACAATTAACACATTAACATAGTTCTTTGTCCTTTACTGTCAAAAGTGTTTACATACGTCTGAAATAAAAAAATCCTCCCAACAAGGTCAAAAGAATACAACAATCATAACGTCACAACAGTATCTTAACATCCTCACACTGTCAAACAATAGATTGAATAAGAACATGGTAAAAAACGCATCTTTTTCATACTCTCGAATGCGAGGGAAAACATGAGATTACGTTACTCAACATTCACCTCATTCGACTGTCGATGAAAAGGCAGTCCAATTGCATAGCCTTCATGTATAATAACAATATCAACTCTGATATATTAATACTAATTTCACAATAGCAAGTCCTCCCCAAACCTTCAAAAATCACTAAAACGCAGCCACACATCACTGTTAAATGAGTAACGATAAATTACGGATGCCAATATACAATAGTCTAACAACAATACTAAGGTCACAAAATCACCAGCATTTTAGTCTGTCAAAAAATAAGTTTAACCGACGTCTGAATAGCTTATATTCTTCACACTTATGACCAGTCGCCATTTCAGCCAATCAGATGCTTGAGATTTGAGACTGGTTTCCATGCTCAGCTTTATAACCTTGGGACCTGATATATAAATTACGTAAATCTTGGTTTATAAAATGATCAATTCCCAAATAGACACCGCATACATTCAATGGAAATGAGAGCCAACCGAGGGATAACCGAATTGGAACGATACCGTATTTAAGATTGGATATTAATTTAACAGCAATGGTACATGTATAACCAACAATATTTTGTCAAATCATCATCGAAATTAATCACTAATAAAAACATTCCTTTTAGATAAAATGTTAGCAATCGGTTTTAAGTTTACCAATTGAAAACACTTTGTAGGTCAAGTGAAGTTGATTGTTCTGTCAGGGTCTATTAATTGTTAATTGATAAAATAGACCCTGGTTCTGTATGTATTAAATAGCTACTTTAGAAGGGATCCCATGTTGATAAAATAGAACAGTGTTTATTAGGTCAAGTGGAACAATACTGCATAAAGAAGAGTTTGATGGTTTCAATTTTTTATTATTTCGAAGATAATGACATGGTTATGCATTGTTGAGCGTTTTGTTAAATACTTAAAAGTGGTGTTCCTCAACTAATAAATACATTGAGAATAAATATAATCAAATATTTTTGTTAAATGTAGAAGTTCAAAATAATTTAAAATAGTTGACTAATCCTCGCAATATTTTAAAAGTCCTGAATGTTTACTATAATAACAAACACGTGTTTGTAGGTGAATAGAATATGTTTAGCAACTATTCGCTTTTATTAAAAAAATACGTTCTTCAAAATAGGTCAAAAGGCAAGTTTATGACTAAATTATCAAAGACTAAGATTTATACTCATGGACCCCTGCACACCTGGAATATTCTTACTGGAACTTATCTCAACAATAGGTTTCTAGAATAATGGTGTTTGTTTTTAAAATAAATGTGCACTATTGGGTATTTTTATTTATTTATTCTGTTTGGGTTTCGAAAACTGTACGAAGAAGGTGTTTATGAAGGTTATTTACAAACGTAGCGCTTTATAAAATCTTAATGACATAATTCAGATTCATTGTTTTACAGTCAGATAGAAAAAATATAAGGAAAGACACCAAACGTCAAGACGGGTAATGTGGTGGAGCTTGAAATCTTTCCGGATTTTTGCTGCCGATAATTACAAAAAAATACACTTCCAGAAAAAAGCACCACTTTGTTAAATTCTACAAAAATGACAAGCTGTAACTTGAAGCAATATGTATCACGCTTTCGCAACCCGCAAAATGTCCAGCCATCAGCCAAATCTTCCACTTAGTTTAAAACGAATCTAGTACAAATGCCCCAGTTACTTTGACCGAGATTTAAGTATAACGACTGCCAGTATTTACGATAACGATATAGTCGAGTTTACAATTTCGGACGGAAATCTCGTGATGATGATTAAATTTCCTCTCTATTCATTGAGAGTGAATGATTTTGTGATTATTGTCATTAAAATTGTGACACAAAAACTGACATTATAATAATGAATCTTTATAAACGAAAAAAAAACATACAAAAATGAAATACATTAAATAAATTTTGCCTTTTCGATAATTGCACACATACAAGTAAACAGAAGGGTAAGTTATTGAAACTGCTTTAAAAATAAAAAAAAATGTATTGTTTAACCTCTCGAATACGCACTTACTCAAACTGTATCAAAATGCTCAAAATGCATGCCATTTGTTACATCATTAGCCTTTTTTGGAAATATAATGCAACAGAGAGATTATATATCAAAGATAGTTTCAGCATTTTGGATTTTATATAAAACTTTTGACTTTGTTTACTTAAAATATATAGAGGATTTACCAGTGTCAGATAGATTGAAATATATATTTGAGCTCCGGTATTCGTATTTTCATAATTATGTGGTGGAGTTACTGAAATCTCGAGTGAAATATTCTTCTATTTTCTAAACACGATCAAGTTGCTTTGATAAATTACTCAATCCCACCCACTAATCGACAATGATGCATGAAAACAAACGAAATAAGTAGCAAATTGCACTGTCGAACGAGCTGAGGGTTCCTTAAAATCTAAAGCCTTCAAAATGCATCGATCTGACATAGGTCGTTTTACCTTTTAGTAAATAATTTGTCAGTGACTTGCAGCGTGCAGTACATACTGGTTTCAAAAACCGAGAATTAATATTTAATGAAAATGATAACAAAAATAATGGAGATTTTCCTTCATTTTATTAATTGTTTTGTACACCGAACGTTCAATTGCATGAAAACGGAAAATGTATTCTCAAGTTGTGAACGCATCTGACTGGACAGTTGTTGGCTATTAAAAAGAGTCTTAAAATGAAAATTATTCGTTAGACCGTTTCTTTTATTGTGCAAAACTAAGACCTTTGCAAATAATGCATTCAATTAACAAAAAACGATTTTCATTTTCATATTTTATTTTAACAAGTCAAAACATAATCAACAAATTGTAACAATGAGTTTGTTCTTCAAAAACAAAATAGCAAAATAAATTTAATACGTCTCAACAATGTAGAAAGTATAAAATATAAAACATAGTATAAGGTTATTATTTGTTATCATATACAAGTGCAATCTTTTAACATACGACAGTATAATAAACACAGTTTAATGTTAATAAAGTGCGGTTTGCGAATAAAAGCACTTGACCAGTGTTTATTTGTTTTCATGTAAGCACGTTTAAACAGAATGAATATATAAAATTATGTAACATTTAAGTTGGTCTTATATCTAATGAGATCTTCTCCATTCGAACCCTGTGTGTGTTTATCAAAACAATTAAATAAATACGTATATCTTATATTTAATGTAGATTGTCTCCTCCTGTTTTTGTCCCTGAACACATTTTGATAAAATACCTGAATCTTTTAATCTTTTGTAGGAAGAATATTTTCATTCACCTCCTGCATTTATCAATTATAAGCAAATGGATAAGTTGAAACGTTTTAGACTGAAATATCATTCCAAAACATGCCTCTTTTTTTCAGGCATATCTTTTAAAATTTGCTTTTTAGTTCAGGGTTTGTTGTCAGCACCACTTCAATGCTAATGCCTGGAATTTCCTTGCATCGCAGCTGTACACACTGCACACCTGTTTAGAGTTAGTAGCCGCACAGACTATTTTTTTTTCGTGCCTCTTCGTTCAGGCATTTCTTCCAAAGTCTTTGCTGCTTCAGTTCTGAATCATGGTTTCTTTGAATTCGTTTAAGCCGGATATGCTCGGACCTTTCCTTGTAAGGCAGCTCTACAAACTGCACACCTGTTCAGGGCTTGTGAACATGTAACACAGGACACCAAATGACCACATGGAAGGAAAACAATACACGCCTCTTCATTTAGGCATATCTTACACATTCTCTGCTGCTTCAGTTCACGGTTTTCTTTCAATACTTTTAATTGTTCCTCATCTGAAATGGATTAATAAAGTGATAAAAAATATTAAGTATGTAGTTAAAAAGATAAAGTATGTCATAAATAGTTTTATTAAGTGGTAAGAAAATTAAATGTCAATGAATAACGTTTGTTGTTTATGTCATTTAGGCAGCAGTGCCCAAGATAACTTACGAATTTGATAACATGTTTTTTTGCGAATGTGGATCTGTTACTGGAGACTCAAGTATCAATGATTCGTTCGGTTAAAACTGATTGTAACCAGTCTTCGTATAGATAAACTAATTCGAAGTTTAATCGAAAGACGTACCTAAATTGCTCTCCGACGTTTCACTGGACGTTTCGCTTTTAAAAGAAGATTGATTTTCTATAGATATTGGTGACTCAGCAGAACCTTGATGTTGGTCTTCATTATGACCCTGGTGCTGGGGAACTTGATTTAGTAACAACTGCAAAAGTAGAGGAAAACATTTATTTACTAGTAAGCCCTTTTTTGACCAGAAGCTGATATAAGTAAACATAATCTTATTCTATCAGATAAGGTTGAATATGAAATTTACACTATCATTGATATTTTATTTACGTAGGACAGACATGACAGAGGAATTTTTAATTTCAGAGGTGTTTTGTCCTGTAAACAATATTTACGTTATTTGCAATTGTTAAGATCCGCAACTTGCGTAGTATTATAAATGTTTAAAATTCAATACGTGAACAACGACACATTTTTACGATATTTGACATGAAACCTTATCCTTTTCAAATGCTAAGGTCAATACTTTAATAATACGTAGTAAGAATAATGATAAAATGTAAACAATGAAGAATTTGACAACAACGATTTATGTTAACAAAAGAACTTTATAACCTTAAAATAGTAACAAAGTGAAGAAGTTTATGCACACACGCGTAACAGAAACCTTTAAAAACAATTTAAAATTTAAGCGTTCTTTTCTTTTACATTATTTAGTTTTTGACATTCGCGTATTCATAATCCAACGGATTTTATGGATCGTATATATAATGGCGTGACATAATTTGCAATTTTTTATATTGACTTTACCTACTTGTTCGGCTTTTGCTCGATCGTTTATATTAAAACTCTGACACAGACGAACAAACTCTTCGCTCTTTTGTTGTTTCAAAAATGCACAGTTCGGACTAAATCTAGCATGCTCGATCCAAGGTTTGTCTTCTCGGTCCCAGTCCTTCACTCCACAACCACACATAAAACACCGTACATAATCTTTAATACCTGCAAATATATGAACGTATACAAATCAATATGTACTTGCATAAATTGAATACATTGAATCCTAAAATTTCAAATGCATTTTTTTTTTCAGGACCTTAGTGTTTTGCAAGTTTTCACCAACCTTCTTGACATGGGTTTCATGTTTTAATGGTAAAAGGCTGACATGGCATTATTCAAACAAATGTTTACGCTAAAAAATTCTGATATGTCGCTGTAATCAGAATAACCATTGGAGTCATTTATTGGCTACGATATTCGACCACAACCTAGACATTGCCTCGTTGATGTAATTGTTAATAGCCCCCGATATGAATATTTCACGTTCGCATTAGTAGTATTTAAGCAAACTGATAGTTTAATTGAAAGAGCCTCGTGACAGTATCTGGATATTCGAGGTTCAAGTTGTGTCCCCATAATTGCAAAAGGCACAAAATTAAGATTTACTTTAACCGCGTTGTCCTTCAAAACGCAATTGTAGCAATCAAAGTTTTGCTAACCTGTGTAATAAAAACCAGCTTCTGCAAGCTCGTTTGAACTGATGGTGTGCATGTTCCAACCACAAAACGACCCGATCCGTGCAGTAAATGTTGCGTAATCAGCGTTTTTTGGTATTTCAGTTACTATTGAATGTTGCCCACGTTGTCTTGCATATCCTAAGCCGGTCTGTCTTATTTGACTATTTGCACATCGAGTGCCACTAACACATAACGTTCCATTTGCATAATTCGTCAAAAACCTATGTTCTGTAGCCATTGCCATCGTTTATCACTGTTGCGTCACTATTAGTTTATTAAAATGGCGCTTTCTTAATTCACGTTTATATACTAAGGAAAACTTTCCAGAACTTGACCGAATAATCTTTTGTTATGTTATCGATCGTGCATAATAACACGTAACGGAAAATTTTGTGAGAAGTATAATGTAACCTTGACATATCAAGTTGCACTATGATTGTAACTATTTGCAGACGGTTTTATAGATAAACGTAAAGTGCGAAAACTTAAGACCGCTTCATATACACTAGTCAAAAGTTTTAAGTACACACTTAATAAATGTTGATTTTCAGAACTATTAGATTGAATCTTTCAAAATATTGTAAATAACATTGAAGGAGTACAAACAGCCTATTAACCCACAAAACAAATTTGAATCTGGTTAGCGCAATTAAAAAATAAGAACAAGTTTAGCTCACTGGTACACCCAAGCAATTCTCAAATAAAAAATGATTGCATCCGATATCAGTTTTGATCATTTTTTTAACTTTGTATCATCAAAGTCAGATTTAAATCTAAAGGAAAAGTTAGGGTTTGTCATTCCACTGCACTAAAATAACTTCCTGTAGCTTCGTAATGGTCTGCTGGGCACGATGAGCTAGCACACTCTTCTCTGTTTTATCCATAACGTGTTAACGTGGATCTCCCAATGTTTGATTCCACATCCACCGAAAAAGCACCATACATAGTCCTCCACACCTGCAAAATGAAGATACTAAATATAAATGAGATGCTAGTAGTGTCGCAAAACGATTAATTCCTATAACACAAATCAAATGTGTACATTTAATAATAATGTGTTTATTTTTCACTAAAATTCATTTTGAAATAGAACAAACGTTAACTTTGTATGGCGTAATTTTGTTAATAATAAAGCGAGAGATCCAAAATTGAAATAATGAGTACTCCCACGTTCTAACAAAAGACGTTTTTTTATTAAGATTTCCAGAGAAACCTTCATAAAATCTCTCATTAAAATGGTGATGTTTTTTCTCGTCGACATGATCAATGGACTTCAATTTGTCTGCAGTTTAATTTTCATTTAACCAACGAATTAAATAAGAAAGCCTTGCGAACACTGGAGTCAAACAAGTTCTAAATGTACTATAAGAATAGATAAAAAGGGAACTTTGAAAGTCACCGATTACGAAAATACACTTAACAACTTTTCTAAGTATACACATTCTTACAAGGGCATTACTGGCTTGTAAATAGAACTTTTGCCCTAAAACTTTCAATAAAACATGAAAAAATACTAAATGATTAATAAGTAAAACATTTTTCAAAATGACAGACAACTAACTGCTCACACTCATTTAGAGTAGAGTGTATCGCAGACTACGTCTGGAAAAGACTTTTTCTGGCCAAGCCATTTGGCCATGAGCTGAGCGCATCTCAGTTTCTTCACAATTAAGCAGTACACATTTGATATGATGGTATTCAATAATCCCTCAATTTGGAATTTTATTTCAGATTGATAACGTTCCATGTACAGAACTATAGCGTATTGTTCCCAGGTAAAACAATGGCCTTACATTTTCGGATCCCTTCAAAATGTATTGTCGCGTTTTGTAAGCACTTTGGACGGGATTATGTGTATGAGATATGTCAGTAGGCTCTTGTTTAACAATTTAAGACTTGCTAAAGTTCGCCTTCAAGTTGTTCGTATAATAGTTCACCAATTTTCAAGCAATGTTTCTTACTATAATATTTTTTAATTTGTTAAATTCATTGTTGAATTTCAAAAAATGCTTACTTGTATGATAAAAGCCAGTAGCCAAATCTGACGAATCCATTCTTTGACATTTCCTGCCATAAAATGAACAAATTGAGTCGTAGTCGGCATTATTCTCAATTGGTACCTCTTTAACATCGTGCACGTCATCCCGAAGATTCGGACTCGCATATTTTGCACCACTTATACACAGTGCAGAAGAAGTGTTAGGTAAATGTGTATCGTATAAAAGACGGCGTTTTTCAGCAGATATTTTCATGTTTTATGTACCTTTTTCTTTATAAAATAAAACATCTTGGACATTGCAGGTTATTTTATATTAACAAAGCTTGTGTGTAGGAGGAGGCATGAGACATTCCGATGTCATATTGGTTTCCCGCTTTTCTTAAAATAAACCGTTCTATATATAATTAGTAATCGGTTTTCCCAAATATCATTTGAATTCAATGTTAATTTCTTTATGCGTGCATTTGAGATCAAACATAAAAGAAATAACCTTCAAAAATGGTTTATTTTTGCATTCATGTAAATCGATGTATGTCTTATTTCGTGTGTAACCTCGCAATCAAAAAAGTTTAATGGCCTGGTTTAAAGTTTTCGATACTTTCAGCGTTCAGTAAATGATGGGATAAAGCAAGTTCTGCCAAACTTCAGCTTATACACATATTGTCGCTTCTAAATTCTTAATGCAAAGGCCATCTCAAACACCGATGCATTCGTAAAAAGTAACGATATACTTTTTGATCAAACATGTCAAATAGAGTGAATGCTAAGTCTAGGAAGGTCTATTGTATAAATTTGACTTTGTAGCAGATTTATAACGGTGTATAGAGTTGCTAAATTTATTGTTTGTGCTTATAATTTGAATAATAATTGCCGAATTGCATGTCAATCACTTCGGCATCGGTTGTTAAGGGGGAGACATTTAACATAACAGCATCGATCGGGGAAACGATTTAATATATTAAAGATGATAAAATAAAACAAAAGAAACAAAACAAAAATAACAACATCATCAACTACTTAACAACAACAACAACAACAACAAAACACATTAGAAATGCATCATTGCAAGTACCATACTTTAAACTCCGTTGATTACGATTCAAGTGAAATATGCATATCAGAATAGTCAACATCCAGTAGACACAGCCTCGTCAAACAGCCAAACAGTAGAGAGTAGAAAAGAACATTGATCAAATTCTAAATAGACTCTGCAAACAATTTGAGAAAATGAGAACCCGAGGGGTTACCGCCTTGGAACGGTATGTGGCAAAACAATTTGCCGCTGGGTGTTTAAACCAGGTTCTTTGCTACACCAACCTCACGCTTGCCCCCATATGAACAAACAAAGACAAATTGTCTTGGCAAAATAACTCCATTCCACCCACCAACTCAAGAATGTAATATACAAAGGCACACAAACATGTAAAACACAGTTTATCAAATAATGTGTCAACACACACACAATACACATTCGTTAATTCCTAATGGAGACATATCGTATGTTTTTATATTTACATGTATGTGTCAACACAAATCCACCCGACGATTCGTGGTCGGCAAACACACAAGTTGATTTAGTTTTTGTTGTGAGCAAAGATAAAATGATAGTGTTACATCGTTTGGATGAAAAAGTGTCATTATATCTAGTAGTAGATAAAACCGTGCACAAGAATTATGTACCACTGGTCATAATTAAAAAATTCTTCTATCATAGGTCTTAGATGAAGAACAAAAAAAATTGTCAATAATTGTTTCATTTTCAAATTTCTAGTTTACAGATAATTTGTTAATCTTTTACATCATTTCATTTATATTTCAAATTGAGACGAAATATCTTTTGTTATTCTTTACATTTTGTGTTATAAAGTATTTCAAAAAAATATTTCATATATCAGTGAGAACACGTTTTAAAATTGATTGTCTTCTTTTACCTTCATACAACTACACTTTATCATTATCGATTTTGCAAATACAAATGTACTGAAGTTGATTTCAGTTGGATGAAAACAGTAATTTTTTTATCTGGGTTTGCACATTCAGCACTTTGAAGACCAGTGGCTTTTCTTGTAACTGCTGTTCTTACATTGCTTTCTGTTCTATAAACTTGCTGGGCGTGAACAGAAACATAATCTTGTTGAAATGGATGAAGTGATGTGTGTTCAGATCTTGATTCGTCCACATGACCCCTGTGAAATTGTTTAGAATATGCGCAGTGCGGGTACCATTTGACATGCTCGTTCCATGGGTTGTCTCCCCTCCTCCAATCTTTTATTCCACCTCCACAGAAAAAGCATCGGACGCAGTCTTTTATACCTTCAAATTAAATAAGTGACATTTCGTAAATCATTAATCCATTTGACATCTGACATGGTTGTAAATGGTTAATTAGTTTGGTAAACAAATTTTCTGTACGAATAATAGGTTATGCCTTATATTCACAGCGAACCATTACTGGATGATCTGCATGTGTTCCGACAAAAATAAACCTGATGGTTATGATTATGAAAGTATGCTAATGAAAAAAGTCCGGTCTACAATTTGCAACACTATACTCTACCGACAGTACTGGCTCAAATTCCAGAATTCGTTTTCCTTGAATGCATATAAATGATCTCTTTCCATTGATACCGAGTTTATGATTATGCGATGAGAACTTCCACGTTTGATAGAAATATGGAAATCCGTACCGGAAATACTTTTTTTCCGCGAGTATAGTTTCTTTAAAGTTAAACGTTTTTGTTTAGCATTTCAAGGATTTTAAATATATCGGTATTGATATTCGTTTCATACAATTTAGTAAATATAAATAAATGCAAACTATCATAGTTATTGCAAAGGTACATACGAAAATCAACGTCCTCCCTCTAGCTGTTTTTGCAAAAACCGACTGATCTGGAATCCAATCATTACTTGCCTGGGTACGATCTACGCTATTTTTCTATTTAACAGATTTCCGATTAAAGCTTTATTATTCTTATAAAAATATAACTAGAGATTTTTACTATGCCTTAGTTAATAAATTTATAATTTTTATGTAATAAAACTGGCAAAAACAGCTGCTTTTAGTGCCAAACCGATTATTTGAAACCCAAAAATACTTACCAGTATAATAAATCCAGCATTAGCCGATTCAGAGGGAGACACATTCTGACCATCCCAGCCAAAGAATGATGCAAGCCGTGCACTAAGAGATTCATAGTCAACATTATTTGGTCTTTCTGCTATAACCTGTCTTTCTGCTGTAACCTCTGCACCGCCGTGCACCCCGTTAAAACATTGCCTGGTTAAACATGGGTATCTCGAACCACTTATACACAACGATGATGAAGTTTTAAGTAAATTTGTGTGGTAAATAGGAAGACGGTGTTCAACTGCGGTCGCCATTAAAACGTCTTCTTCTCGATATATTATCCTAAGCCCCAACTACATTAAATAATCAGTCCTTTCTACGAGGACAGTAATGACAAAATTAACGTTCGGGTCTTTTTATACTTGTGACATTCCCCAAACATACATGTAATTATATGTATCGTGGAATTCCTGTCCCGTAATAATATATTTGGTATTCCTTGCATGTTGATATTCTGAACAAAATTGCGTTAAGGTTGATATTATATCCCTTTCCCCTTGTATATGAAAAGGTGTGCTAAATTACTGGTTTAATAAATATATCTGTAGATCTGTATTGATTAGTGAATTTAAGGATTGTAAACAAAATCCCTGTTAAAATTGTTAATGTTGGATTACAATTCTTATCAGATTCGACATCTATATCAATTCTGGATTACCATCATTTAGTGCCTACCTTATACAGCCAAAAGTTTGCTAACCACCAATAATATTTGTGTACCTTTCGTTTGCAGTTATTCAAATATTAGGTTTTAAAAAGGTCATTTAAGTTATTTTTTGTATGCGCCTAATAAGTGAAACAATAAGAAGATATTAAATATTTAAACAATTAAATGTGTTTTCGGTGTTTATTTAGAACTTGAATGGGATGATGTTAAAGATGGATATGTTGATAGTGATTGTAAAACTATTTGTTTTACTAAAACAGGTATCTTCATCTGGTAAATGACTTATAACATTCGCATCTGCCAAAGTTAAGTCATAATCATTCAGTAATTAAAGTTGAGTTAATATTGCGGACCCTACACTTGTCGTGTACATGTATTCTGAACAAATTAAACACTATAAAAGTGCTTGTACAGGGGCACCTCGTTTGCATGACTATCATTCAAATGTATGTGTACGCTAGATGACGGGAAAGTTTTGGGAGTTAATGAATGCATAATCGATATATAGTTGGAAAGTGCTGCTTGTGAACTGGCTATACAGAGCCAGTATGAAGCTTTCAAAAACGTTGTATCGTAGGTCAGGATCTTACAATTTATTAACGGAATTTTACTTACTAATCAATTTTATTTTGTCAAAATAGTGTTTGCATCTGTATGTTATGAACATTGAAAAACAAAAGCATATCATGTATATTGTTAATCCTTCAAAATACGCTGAAGAACTATTATTTGTATGTTAAGAAAAATACTGATTGCCGGGGTAGATGTGTTTTAGAGAAAATGCATGCCCAGTTTAAACGAAATATAGTTCTCAATAGAAGTTTGAAACACACGCTTTAAATCAAGTGCAATACGCATATCAAAGACTGCCACACCCAGAAAACACAACCTCCCCAGGCAGCCAAACTGTACGGAGGAAAAGAGACCATGGGTGATAAGAGTATCAAATTTAAATGAGACATCAAAAATAATTAACGAAATAGAGAACCTTTGGGTTGCCGACTTGAAACGGTCAGTCGCAATACCGTTTTCCGCAAGGGGTTTAAACCAGGTTCTATGGTGCACCAACAAAAATACCATTTACGTCACAATTTTCCTTGAACTTTTCATACATATCATTAAAAATAACAACTCCGTCGCGAAACTAAGCGACAGCAAAGCTAGCAGACAAGCGTTTATATGTCAATCGCCAACTTAGTAGAGCTCTTTTGTTTTTACACCCCAGCTTCGGATATTATTTCTGCCTTTTTAATGTTTGCTTTATACTTATAAGATACTTTTGATATTCTCTTTTAGACATAAATAATTTGAAGTGTTTGATCGTGTTAGACCGAAGCGACTGATTCTAAATGAATACTATAAGAATAGATAAAAAGGGGACTTTGAAAGTCACCGATTACGAATATACACTTTGAAACATTTTTTCTAAGTATATACATTCTTACAAGGGCATTACTGGCTTGTAAATTAAACTTTTGCCCTAAAACTTTCAATAAAACATGCAAAAAAATGCTTAATGATTAATAAGTAAAACATTTTACAAAATGACTTTTTCTGGCCAAGCCGTTAGGCCATGGACTTAGCGCATCTCAGTTCCGTCCCAAGTAAGAAGTACACATTTGATATGATGGTATTCAATAAACCCTAAATTTGGAATTTTATTCCAGATTAATAACGTTTCATGTACAGAACTACAGCGTATTGTTCCCAGGTAAAACAATTGCCTTACATTTTCGGATCCCTTCAAAATGGATTGTCGCGTTTCGTTAGCACATTGGACGGGATTATGTGCATGAGATATGTCAGTAGGCTCTTGTTTAACAATTTAAGACTTGCTAAAGCTCGCCTTCAAGTTGTTCGTATAATAGTTCACCAATTTTCAAGCAATGTTTCTTACTATAATATTATTTTATTTGTTAAATTCATTGTTGAATTTCAAAAAAATGCTTACTTGTATGATAAAAGCCAGTAGCCAAATTTGACGAATTCATTCTCTGACAATTCTTGCCATAAAATGAACAAATTGAGTCGTAGTCGGCATTATTCTCAATTGGTACCTCTTTAACATCGTGCACGTCATCCCGAAGATTCGGACTCGCATATTTTGCACCACTTATACACAGTGCAGAAGAAATGTTAGGTAAATGTGTATCGTATAAAAGACGGCGTTTTTCAGCAGATATTTTCATGTTTTATGTACTTTTTGTTGTATAGACTAAAACATCTTGGAGATTATAGGCCATTTTATATTAACAAAGCTTGTGTGTAGGAGGAGGCATGAGACATTACGATGTCATATTGGTTTCCCGCTTTTCTTAAAATAAACCGTTCCATTTTTAATTAATAATCGGTTTTACCAAATATTATTTCAATTCAATGTTAGTTTCTTTATGTATGCATTTGAGATCAAACATAAAACAATTAACATTCAAAAATGGTTTATTTTTGCATTCATGTAAATCGATGTCTTATTTTGTGTGTAACCTCGTTATTCATGTACAGCGCAATAAAAAGTTTAATGGCCTGGTTTAAAGTTTTCGATACTTTCGGCGTTCATTAAATGATAAAAAGTTCTGCCAAACTTCAGCTGATACACATACTGTCGCTTCTAAATTCTTATAGCAAAGGCCATCTCAAACACCATTGTTTTCGTAAAAAACGTTAATAAATAAAGACAACGGATGGTGACAACCATAATATACTTTTTGATCAAACATGTCGGATAGGTCTATTGTATAAATTTGACTATGTAGCAGATTTCTAACGGTGTATAAAGTTGCTGAAGTTATTGTTATGCTCATATTTTGAATAACAATTTGCTGAATTACATGTCAATCACTTCGACATCGGTTCTAAAGGGGGAGACATTAAACATAACAGCATCGATCGGGGAAACAATAAAATATATTAAAGATGATAAAATAAAACAAAACAAATAAAACAAAAACAATAACACAAATAACAACATCAACAACTACTAAACATCAACAACAAAAACACATTAGAAATGCATCATTGCAACCATACTTTTACTGCGTTGATTACGATTCAAGTGAAATATGCATAACAGAAATGTCCACATCTAGTAGACACAGCCTCCTCAAACAGCCAAAAAGTAGAGAGTAGAAAAGAGCATTGATCAAATTCTAAATAGACGATACAAACACTTTAAGAAAATAAGAACCCGAGGGGTTACCGCCTTGGAACGATATGTGGCAACAATTTACCGCTGAGTGTTTAAACCAGGTTCTTTGCTACACCAACCTCACACTTGCCCCTAGATGAACAAACAAATACAAATTGTCCTGGTGAAATAAATCCATTCTACCCACCAACTCAATACTGTAGTATACAAAAGCACACAAACATGTAAAACACAGTTTATCAAATCAATGTGTCAACACACACAATACACATTCGTTAATTCCTAATGGAGACATGTTTTCTTATCTATATGTCAACACAAATCCACTCGATTCGTGGTCGGCAAACACACAAGTTGATTTAGTTTTCTTTTTAGCAAAGATACAATTTTATTGTTACATCGTTTGGATGAAAAAGTGTCATTATATCCATTTACGCTTGATAAACTCGGATATTTTCTTTGATATTGGCTCTGCAGACTGCGCATGTCTTCAATACACGTGAGCACGGTACACATGACACTAAATGGCAACACGGCAGAACTACAATGCATGCTTCTTCAACGAGACATATCTTGCAGAGGTTTTGTTCCTTCAGTAAACGATTTTCTTCTCGAATATCTTTAATATCTGTTAAAATCAAGTGTAATTGTTTTAATCAGTTTTAATTTATAATAAAGATATATATGTCAAATTCAAAGAAGGGTTATATTGAACGAAACTATCGCAAATATTTTTATAGGAAATTAAAAAACGCAACTCTTTTAAACACAAAGCATATATCATATTTAAAGAAGTTGCGTTTTTTTTTAATTTCTTTAAATATATATTACATGTAAGCTTAGTAATTACTGAAAACTATCTGAATATGATACTAATTAATTGGTATTTTAGTATTTTCACATATGCTGAGCTTCATTGCTTTCAATGTTAGGGGTTTATCTATTTTAAGTAAACATACTTGATTTACACGTACACAAGAATCAAAGATGCAGTTACCATTGGTCATTATTCAAAACTGCTATCGAAATAAGTGTTAAATTAACAACAGAAGATTTGGCATTTATAGTCTCATTTTCAAAATTTCGTCTTATTTTGTGTGTAACCTCGTTATTCATGTACAGCGCAATCACAAAAGTTTAATGGCCTGGTTTAAAGATTTCGATACTTTCAGCGTTCATTAAAGGATAAAAAAGTTCTTCCAAACTTCAGCTGATACACATTCTGTCGCTTCTAAATTCAATTTTTTGTAAACTTTTAACATCATGTATAATTCAATAGTCTGCGTGGGTAGTAATATGCATTTCCATTTCTTCTCATGAACAGGCTCAATAAAAACCGAGCCTGCAATATATTCAAATTTGTCGTGTTTGTCGGCTTTCAAAATTCCATTTTCATCTACTAAAAATCTCGTTAGTTACTTTTGACATTTCATGTTTCTAATTATAAAAAAAATTCATATATGTATATCAATTAGAACATTTTTAAAAAAGACTGTCTTCTGTTTGTTGATTACCACAAGAGCGTTACTGTACTGTATTAGTTTGGAAAATTCCGAATTTGAGTTTAATTGGATGAATTCAGTAATTTCTTACCTGGTTTTGCTCTTTTTTCATTTTCAATACCAGTGGCTGTTCTTGTAACCGGCGATGCTTCAAGTGATTCATTGTCAGCGGTATTTAAATATGTGGTATGGTCTTGCCAGGCGTGATCAGAAACAAAAACTTGTTGAGATTGATGCGGTGATGCGCGGTCAGATCTGGTTCCGTCCGTATGACCCCTGTGGAATTGTTTAGTATATTCGCAGTGCGGGTACCATTTAACGTGCTCATTCCATGGATTGTCTCCCCTCTTCCAATCTTTTATTCCACCCCCACAGAAGTAGCATCGAACATAGTCTTTTATACCTTTAAATTAAATAAGTGACATTTTCCTTAATCGTCAAGCTATTTGCCGGTATTGAAAATGGGCTGTTCGTTTGGGTAACACATTTT
Organism: Corbicula japonica; assembly: GCA_038501625.1. NCBI lineage: Eukaryota > Metazoa > Mollusca > Bivalvia > Venerida > Cyrenidae > Corbicula > Corbicula japonica. Next base: position 2,129,691 of record JAZAYU010000027.1, read on the forward strand.
CTGGACGAATTATGAGTTGTGCGTTATATTTACAGCAAACCATTAATAGATGATCTTTTATATGTACATCTGCTCCGACCAAAAAAGATTACAGGTTACCCAAGACGGTAGTTTGTTTAAAATTATAGTTACGTTTTTGTTTAGCATTTTAGAGATATTAATTACTCATCTCTTGTTTTCGTAAGCCAAATACATTCAACTGCAGGTAATAAAACTGGTAAAAGCAGATGCTTTCAGTGCCAAAGTATTATAAGCCAAATAATACCTACCAATATAATATAATGCAGCATTTGCCAAATCAGAGCGAGTTACATCCCGAGAATTTCAGTAAAAAATAAACAAAACAGCAACAGCTTTTAGTTCCACACTGATTATTTAAAACCATAAAATACTTACCCGTATAATAAAATCCAGCATTAACCAATTCAGAGGGAGACACAATCTGACCATCCCAGCCAAAAAATGATGCAACTCGTGCACTAAGTGATTGATAGTCAGCAACTTTCGGTCTTTCTGTTCTAACCTCTGCACCGCCGTGCACCCCGTTAAAACATTGCCTGGTTAAACAAGGGTAGCTCGCACCACTTATACACAACGATGATGAAGTTTTAAGTAAACTTGTGTGGTAAATAGGAAGGCGGTGTTCAACTGCGGTCGCCATTAAAAAGTCTTCTTCTTGTAATATTATCTTAAATCCCTATTACTGTAACAAAAACATCTACTTTTCCTATAAAGTAAATTATGATCAAATAATCTTCAAAGTAGTCTTTATATTCTACTGCTAACAATCCTCTCATTTCCAAAACGGATAAATATATAGAGTATGGAATTCCTGTATCGTGGAAATCCAGTATAATCCTTTTATCGGAATGGCATGCCGATCGAAATTAAAAGTTCATATGTAAATGAAACAGGGTGATTACGTTTTGATTTAATAATTAAATCATTCTGATAAAAATAATGTAAAAACCGGAAACAAAATCGATGTAACAATTTAATCATAGTTAAGGTGTTTTCCAGATTTGTTCAGATTATAAATTTATATCAAACGGTAATGACAGAATAACAGTTCATTAAATTTTGCAATTTCTAAAATGCATTCCATAAAATAAAGGTGACTTGATTATTATAATCCTGTTGGCAAGTATAAACTATTTTACGCACTTTTTTAGTTGGGGCAGCGATAAGAGTTTTCTTTGAACTACTGACGTTAATGAATTTGACATGGGAACTGTACGTGAATACTAGTATGTAGGTTAATTGTGGATTTATGAAGTTCATTTTCGTAAACATTTCATTCATGTTTTGCGAAACGTTTTATGATAATTTAGTTTGTAAAATTTATAACGGTCTTAGCAAAGTAAGGTTTTTTAATAAACACCAATGTATCGAATTTAGTTTAATGCCGTTGACAGTCGGTACATGTACAAACAACATTAGCAATTACTGTTAATTTTTAAAAACCTGTACTGGCATTGGAAAATTAAGTAATTTTAAAGAAGATAACATGATGATACTGATCAATAAGGTATTAGAAACCTGGATACAGATGACTTTATGTAACATTTTGTTCAGATTGAATTAAATTACGATTGATTTTTAACGAAAAATTTGAAAACCTTAAACAACGTAGCATACATCTTTAAAAGATACAAACTTTTGAAATAAAATATTATTATTACATTTCACAAACGCGAAACGTCTATACAATTTAAATTTAACAAACTTTATTCCGTTTATTTTTTAATCAAAAACCGAAGAAAACTGTTTTTGTGTAAATCGATAACAACCTCTATAGTATTGTTAATGGAGAAATCCAAGAGCATCCTGAGGGAAAACTAGTCCAGTCAACTATGAGATGACGGCAGAGTTTTGGGAGTTTACGAATGCATAATTGATGAATAGTTGGAAAGCGCTGCTTGTGAACTTACTATACAGAGCCTGTATGAGGCGTTCAAAAGCGTTATAGTTATGACCATATAAGATATTTACGCAACAGTCTTTTACTTTATCATTAGTCAGAAAATTTGATTGCAGATTTAGCGTCATTTTGTTAGTGTTAAAAAACAACAACAAATTAATATGTAACGCGTAAGTACATAAGAACTATTACTTGTTTGTTTGGAAAAATGCGAAATGCTGGCTACATGTGTTTTAGAGAACAAGTATTTTTCAGACATCTTTAAAAGGTACGATTGCATTCCCACTTCATACAAGGTAATATTCTAAAAATCAACTTAACGCTTAAAAAGTGAAATGTGCATATCAGGAATTGCCAAACCCAGAGAACCTTTTGGTTACCGCCTTGAAACGACCAGTGGCAAAGGTTGGGGTTTAAACCAGGTTTCAGGGAGCACCAACACAATATATCATTTACATCACCATTTTCCTAGAAATTTTCAAACATTTAAATTCACGACTTCGTCTCGAAACTAAAGAAGACAACAAAGCTGTCAATCGCTAACTAAGTAGAGCTCTGTATTTTTACATCTCAGCTAACATAGCTTCAAAAATTGTTCAGTCACTTCAAGAATATTATTTCTGCCGTTTTAACGTTTGAGTAATGCTATATAACATAGATTAATATTCTCATTAAGATAAATAAAAATTGTACTGTTTGATCGTGTGTTTAAATGAGGTGCGATCAAAAAGCGACTAGTGTAGGAAAAATTGAGAATTTAACCCGGCTTTGCATTTAAAATTAGTTCGACTAAAAATAGCAAGTCAGGCGTTTGGTGGTTTCTATGTCATTTTACTAAATATATCGTGATATTCTGGTTTCCCAATTATAAAAATAGCACATTACTGATAAGGTAAACAAATGCAAACGTGGATATAAATACATTTATTCACATTTCAATTATCTTTACAGATACAAAATTGGGCAGTGGATACATACATTTGGCAGTGATAAAAAGCTTAATTTAGAACACGTACTTTTCCTCTAAAGTAGGCATTCGTCAGCTAATGGCTACATTTGTACGCACATATATATTTTTTAGGATCCACAGATACTTATAAAATAATCTGGTTTATAGGCCCTGACTTTAACAGCAGTCAATTATAAACTTTGCAGGATCCACACACTGTGTGCAGAAACTTATAAAATAATGTGCTACATAATTTATGCTTGATAGACTCTGACAAAGCAATCAAATATAAACTTAGCAGGATCCACACAGTGTGTACAGATACTAAAGAAAAAATCTGCTACATATTTATGCTTGGTAGACTCTGACTTTGTCTTGAATCATTGCTCTACAAACTGCACATCTACGTATTGCATGTGAACACTGTACACATGAGAATAGATGCCCACATGGCAGAAACACAATAGAGGCCTCCTGGTCTAGACATATCTTGCATGTTCTTTGTTCCTTCAGTTGACGATTTTCCTCCAGCAGATTTACCACTTCTATAAAGAAACACATTATTCAAGTTGAGATACTTATGTGATTCAAATTAAAAGTTACTATTATAATAAAAAAGAGCAGTAATCAAATCAGATTCTAATTTGATCCAAATTAATAGTTATAATAAACAGGAGCAGTACTTAAATGAGACACTTATTTGATCTCGATTACCAGTTAAAAACATTGGTAGCAAATTCAATCACTTTTTCAACTACTTTCTATTATATTTGGATGGATAAGATATAAGATTTTGTATAATTGATACTTGCAATTTAAAATAAGTAATACGTAATTCAAGACTTAAAATAACAGCACCATGCCCACTGGGTCTATAGTGCAGGTTATTTTTGATCACAACTAGATTTTGAATACAGGACATGTGTGCTGTTCGTGTTTTATTTTTGTGCCAATGTGATGACTCTTAGAGTCAAGTTTAATGGTCACTCCGATACAATTTTAGCAATGTATACCTGGTTCTAAGTTTGAGATTCCTAAAGGACTGCCTGGTACAGATGGTATTACATTTTCTAAAGTGTGTTTACTTCTGACAGGAGAGCTCGTAGGCTGGGAACCAGCAGGAGCTTGATTGGGTAGCGTAAAATTTGTTTGGGAAGATTCTGACCGATTACACCGACGAGGGTTGCGATTGATATATGCACAGTTCGGGTACCATTTAGAATGTTCTGACCATGGATCGTCACCAATGTCCCAGTCCTTTATTCCGCCTCCACAGTAGAAACATCGGACATAGTCCTTTATACCTGAAGTACATTTTAAGTTAACGAAACAAGATTTTAAAGCCATCGAACACACCAAACAGACAAAATATTGCGGACTGTTTAATTGTTCAAGGGCAGTCAATATTTACACAATCACATACATTGTTCTGTTTACACAATCACATACATTGTTCTCCAAGGCCTAATCGATAACAGCACTGGTTCAAAAATGCATATGAATAAGAAATAAATGGGATAATAAAAAAATAAATCATGACATTGAACAAAATTGTCTCTTTACACAATTTTAGATACAATTGAAACAGCACCTGACTGCATGCATTTTATTCAATTCTATCAAAATGTTATTGCAATATGATTTCTCTAACCTGCACTTGTTAAGGACGGCCCACAATGTTAAAATATTTGTCATAAAAGACTTATTATGCATTACAGATGGAAAACTGTAAGTATTCAATGAATTTATTTCAATCATTCTATCAGCAAAAATAACATAATTTACAAAAGTCTACCTGTATAATAAAATCCAGAGGCAGCTAAATCATTTGCACTGACATTCTGTGAATTCCAACCGAAGAATGAATCAGCTCGCGTACTTTCTGAATCATAGTCCGGGTGTTAACTGTCACATGTTGAATATTTGCAAATCTTGCACCGCTTATGCTCAATGCACTATTTGCATGTAAAGAATGATGCGATGGTAAGATCGAAGCGAACGCCATCGTTTCATGTGTGCTTCTGCTCCTCCTAAAGCATTTAGACAGGAAACAACATGTTTAACATTAATTATGAAAATTTGAAAAAAGCTTCAATATTATTGGATAGTTTTGTAAGCTTCGCTTGCCTCCATTGTTGCACTTGTAATATTTGAGCACTTAATAATTATGAAGTCCGGATCAATACAAGTATGTTAACTTCCTATTAATTATGTGTTAAGTTACAACCGGATAAAGGAAAACTATAATTGATACAAAATTTTGCACGGCTTGTTGACTTTTATATCGGGGATTCCATCAATCCAATCTATAAATAGATTTGATCAAGGTCATAATTGAAAGTAATAAAAGGAACGTTAATAGTAGACAAATGACAAAATGGGAGACAACTGACCGATTTACAGCTAAGTGATTATATTTAATATAATTATTTAAGTATGTTAGTTAAATTTAAAAGAGAAAATGTTAAGCAAGAAAGTGTCTTCTGAATCAAGCAAGGAATTAAGTCTTAACATGGATATCTATTTAGTTCACGTTTATTCACACGTTTTATGAGTATGAGACATCTTCTTATGTTCAGTGTGATTAGACGAAACGTGTGACTGTAAAAATTAACTGATGGACAATCTTTCTAAACAATCATCTAAAAGCTTAATAATTAAGGATAAATGTCAGGCCAAAAATTTAATAATGTCCGATTATGTGATAGTTTTGTTGAGGAGGAGAGGAATGTATATGCATTCTTTATACTAAAGAATCTGATTTAAATTTACAAATAAAAGATTACACATTTCGAAGCCGCTTTTTAAGTACACATCGAATAAGGACATTTTTAATGCCATAAATTATGTTTGCATGCTTGTTTACATGTACTTTTGAGATTAAAAACATATATATATTGCATCAGGGTTATTTCTATTAGGATGACATGATTAGTGGGTACGGAAAAAATAAGAGAAAGGTGGCTGATTTACAGATATGTAATAAAATGATCATCTAATTTGAATTCAAAAACGTTTAGCAAGAATGTGTCGTATTTTGTACTAGATTCAAATATTTACATATGCGTTAGACTTAACAATCATAGAAAACTCACAAGTTAATATATAGGCCACACTTATCTCTATTCTAAGCGGGCTTGAACTGGTATGTTCCACAGGTTGGACAGGGTTCATATGCTCAACCTGCGACTCATTACAGCAGATTGGTTCACGGGTCAGGACTGTTCGGACGGAATTTAACTGCCAACCAACTTTTGTTTAGATTTTATTTCAGTACATTACTCTTAAATGCTTTTGTTCAAAATTTTATTCCAAATATTTTTAATGAGCAAATAAAAATACAATATGAAACGAACGCCAAATGAAAATAAAACACATTTTACGATGGAAAATGATAGACCGTTACAATCAACACATTAATGAATCATGTCCGAAATTGTAAAGCAGTTCTCGTCAAAAGTATACCGTTTGAGATCTATTTCACAGTATTGCCAGTGTTTTAATTATGTCGGTTCAATGGACTGTCCGTTATTTCAAAGCATGAACGCACTGCACACATGTCGCTAAATGACAATATGCCTGAAACACCATCCGGGCCTCTTTATCGTGGCAAATATTGCAGAGTTTATATTCTTTCTCTTCAAGATCTCTGGCCTTCGCTACAATAAAAAAACGTAACATTGTTTCGGCTAGTTAGCTACAAGTTTACCACACGCTAATTTTAACATTTAATTTAATATATCATTTAAAAAAACAACAGTAAAATGTACGTAATAGAGAAAACTAGTTTTCAGAAAAACAACCTTTCAACACAGTCAAATGGAGAGAGAGAGAGAGAGAGAGAGAGAGAGAGAGAGAGAGAGAGAGAGAGAGAGAGAGAGAGAGAGAGAGAGAGAGAGAGAGAGAGAGAGAGGGGGGGGGGGGAGAGAGAATTTCATAAATGAGTTTTATGATATAATGATTCGGTGCGGCCCTTATTTTTACAGCTTCTTTATATTTTTTAAATATAATATCATTCGTTAAAGTTAATTTATGCCTGAAATATCTTAACACCTAGATTTGATTTAATTAAGACTTTCATCGGCGTGCTTTTAAACGTTTTAATTTAATAATGTCTTACCATATTCTCTAGCAATTTGATTGCGGGTAAATATATCGGTAATCGTAGGTGCTAAAACTTCTACATTACCAGCGCTGCAAAATCCAGTGGCATAGCTCTGTTGGATGTCATCAAAAGCAGAATCTTGTTGATTTCGAAGCGATGAGCTATTACTGCGGGATCTGTTTAACTGAACTCGGCTGCATTGCTGAGTAAATCCGTATTCAGAGTCCCGTTTGGCATGATCGTTCCATGGGTTGTCTCCCCTCTCCATGTAGTTAGTGCAACATCCTGAGGAATAACACCGATCATTGTCCCCTTTGCCTCAAAATTTAAGTAATGGAATATTTCTCCCATGGTTATGTCGGTAGTGTTTAACTGTTTTTAAATGATGTTTTGTGCGATCATGAATTTGATATCAATAAAGCTTTAAAGGTGACAACTTTTTGTGTGACGTAATCTGTGTAAAATGAAACGAAATTCGAGAAATTCACGAAACAACACGAAATTCAATAGTTTGTCAAAAAAATCCCAACAAATTCCCTAATTCTTTCCAAATAAAGTACATAATATTATGTGAAATAAACAGTTCACATGTTTCTCTGCCACCCCTACCACACCTTAAACTGTCAAAAATGTTAACATATTTCTGGAATAACAAGCTACTCCCAACAATGTAACAATAATACAAGAATCATAACGTCACAGGATCTTAACATCCTCACATTGCCAAAAAAGAAGTAAGGTGGTTACAAACGCATGTTCGCGTTATACTCTCGAATGTGAGAGAAAACATCAGAATGACTTCAAACAACGGCAGCCTCATCCGACTGTCAAAGAATAGGCAACACGAGTACTCAGTCTATTAAAATATTACAAAACTCACAATTATAGCAAGGCCTCCCCACACCTTCAACAATAACTAACTCGCAGCCAAATCGCACTGTTAAAGGAGTTAAAATAATACGTATGTCAAGACAACAATCTCTCTCAGAACTCTATAGTCAAAGAACAATACTAAGGTGACTTAAGCCTCAGCTTTATCACACTGTCAAAAAAATCAGTTAAACCGAGTTCTGAAAGCCTTATTCATTTCACACTTACAAACAAAGAGTAACAATAATAATGTGTTCGTATAACTCTAAATCCAAATTTCATTATCATTATTATGCAAGACTTTTTAACTAAGTTCGTTATATCTAACTTCCACAATAATTCATGGTTTACAAAAGACGTATGTTGTTAAGTAATATATTAAGTCAAAACGCTCATGCCAAGGCTCGCCTTCATAAGTGTTCTTCCACGCATCTGTTTAAAACTCGAGCCTATAAATCGTATTAGAATGTTCAATAAATTAATCGTGTTTTTCTAAACTTCATACATCAGTGGCGTAGCTACTATTAGGCCATGTAGGCCCGGGCCTACATGTTGGACAAGAAATTGACATTTTCTTAAAAGTCTCAAAAATAAAATTAAAACAAAACGGGGTGGTATGGTAGCGTCAAGTCGTTTTTGTCGAGTCAAATATGTACATTGTATTTGGCTTTGACTTGCCTGCTGGGGAATATGATTACTTTGTTTGTCAAATGTAAATGCAGGCCTACGTTCCAATGCTCTGTGTTGTCACGCTTTATTTGCATTTTGCTATATTTAATCTCCACTTGTTTACTGCTTGTTGGTGGGCTTTACACCCCAGTCCCCCTTACCAAGAGGAACTGCCACTAGGAACCCCTTGTAAGTGCCTACAGTTTGAAAAAAAGCTGGCTACGCCCCTGTACATGTATTCACTATTGAGTGCAAAAACAATACAAACCAGAAGAATAAAATCGCGGTATACATCTGGTATATCTCGTACCACTTATACACAATGATGAATAAATATTAGAAGAACATGTTTCGTAGGAAAGACGGTGATTTTTACCGAAGGTTTTCATTTATAACAGCTTTTAGAACAAAACCTTAAAGAATATGGAGATTTCTTAAACGAAATGAAGATGATAATAGACTTCAACATTCTTTATTATTGCGTATATATATAAGCAAAAAGATCGTATGTTACTCATCGCGGAATATAGGTCATGTTCAATTTATTAAAAATTATATTGGGGATCCCATGATGAAAAAAATATAAATCGATGACCCATCGAGCGAGTCAGTAATCACGTTTAACTTATTGCTATTCTACTCACCCTTGTTGCCAATGAATGATATTTTACTAAGTTAAAACAAATTAAAATGACTTCCTAGAGTTAAGCAGACGACATTATTTATAATGCATTTCGCGGTAGAAGAAACTTTATGCCTTCAAAATGAGTGACTAAATATAGATAGGTTATTAAAAACGATGGAAAATGTTAATTTTTTTCTAAATATAGTAAGAATAGTTACTGATTTAAAAATGTAAAAACGCCATTTTTCCCGTGATGTTCATCAATAGGTTACAAGGAGACAGCATTGTGTACACACCGGTCACGTGATCATCACATTCACCTGTGTACTTTCGCTCAAAGTACACTGGGATTGGGACTAGTTAGCTTGATGGCGTTACAGCTATTTATAGAATGCCTCTAGATCCGCTCTTACATACAGATATAAGACAGTGTTCAAAAGTCACATTAGACTTAAAATAAGGGATATTCAGCTCAATAATACGGGTTATCTGATACGTTTCTAAACTAAATCAACAAAAAAAACCATATGTATTCATTTGTCTACGGTTAATTGACGTAACTACATTGCGGACTGTTAACTCCGCGTATGAAGACAAAAATCCTGAATAGGATTGTTATGCGTTCTTATGATAGAGGTCTTTCTTAGCCTGATGACGTGACCCCTATTTATAGAATGAGGAGACAGTACATAAATAAGAGTACATTGCCCTTACATTTTTAGGAGAGAAACACGTATTTGTATCATACTTGTGATACCTGTATCTTAACAATATAAATGTTACTTCCGTTTAACTGTTTTCTATAAGAAAATTTGGAAAAAGTGTGTCTCCATCAAGGAGTTGCTTCCAAGTGAACAATAAAAGAGATTGTTAATCTGTACTACTAATAAATACACTGCATATCATTAAACAGCCAAAAGGCAGCTTCAATAAAGTAAATCGCGAACAATACATGTACAAACATGTACCTACGAGCAAAATGATATCCAGCATTGCTTACTGAAATACGTTTCCATCACAGCACTTGATACGATTCATAGCCGTGAAAAAGTTCGGTACATTTTTGTAAAACCGTGGTTGCCATTATAATTCCTTCACTTTTTACTTCAACACCTACAGATGAATATAAAATATGTTTCTTTTAATTTAATAACGATAACACAACCTGTATGGTTTAAAAGCTATTTTAAACAACATCAGAACAGAAGTGTTTAAATAGCTTAACATCTTTCCCAAACATATTTGAAATCTCTAAAAATATATATAAAGTATGGAACGTTTTTGAGCGATGGTTTATAAAATGAAATTCAAAATCGACACCCAAAACATTTAATGGAGTGAGAATCAACCGAGGAGTAAACGAACTTTATGATTTAATGTTTTAATTTAAACACCTTGGTACATGTAACAACCAAAAACATTTTGAAAAATCGGTTTTCATAAAGGTATTCATTTTCCTTCCAGATAAAATAGCAGTCGGTTTTAAATTAACAATAAAATTGATTTGCAATAAAAGCATACCATAAAAAGAAAATTTGTTTTTACCAGTGAAAATCATTGTAAGCAAAGTATAAAAAGTTAATTTACATGGGATCCCATGTTGATAAATATAGAACGTCTATCGGGTCAAGTGGAATAATGCTATACAAAATGAGTTTGATGGGTTTAACTTTAATTATTTCGAACATAATGACATGATTATTTTTGATTGTTGAGTTTTTTCTTTGACATTCAGACTTTTGTACATTTTGTACCTTACATAATAAATTTATTTTGAATAAATATAGTTAAATATTTTTGTTAAAAGTTAAAGTTTAAAATATTAAAAATATTTGACTTAATCTTTGCAATCTTTTAAAAGTCCTACATGTTAATTATAACTACATACAAGTACTTTTTGTGGGGGGTGGGCATAAAACAAGTTTATCAACTATTTATCAAAAGTACGTTATCTCTCTTTCAAAAAGGCTCAAGAGCAAGTTTATGACTTATTTATCAAGTATAAACTTTAAGATGAATACTCATGGACCCCCTGCACACTGTGGAATTTTCTCACTGGAACTCTTCTGTACAAGAGGTTTCCGTAAAGAGGGTGTTGATTTTTAATATGAATATCTAAGATGAATATCTAAAATTGGTTATTTTAATTTCTTTATTTTTTTTCAAAAACTGTATGAATAACGTTTTTGAAGGTTATTTAGGCTTTATAAAAACAAAATTTCTCAATACTGATTAATTTTAATTGTTAATAGTCATATTAAAAATAAGGTAGGACAAATAAATATAAAAATAAGTTATTAACAACTAGATTTATTTTTTTATTATGACTAACACCAAACAACACGACGGATAATGTGGTGTAGCTGGAAATCTTTTCGCAATTTTGCTGCCGGTTAATCAAAGATATATATTTCCGATTAACAGGAAGTTAACACTGGTAATAACTACCAGCTGTAACTGACTTAATCAAGCCTTCACATACTACAAAATTTCCAGCTACACTCGAATCTTCCACTTAGTTTAATTCAATCTAGTACAACTGTACCAGATAGTATTACTTTGACCGAGATAAAAGTAAAAGGAATGTCAATATTTACGATAACGGGACAGTCGAGTTTACAATTTCGAACGGATATCTCGCAATGTTTATTAAATTTCCACGGATAGATTCATTTTAGAGTGCATGATTTTGTGGTACATTTTTAACTTGTGACACCACAAAACAGGTCCGTATGGAGACTGATTTCATTAAAAACCTGTCAGATACTTGTGATTTAAGACCGATCTCATGTGTTAACTGTATGACATTGTTCTTAGGTGTTCATGTAGGCTTGCAATATTGAAAAAACCTTTCATCTGGATCGACGTTGCAGTTTGCTGTTATTATATTGTTTGTTTTCATGCAACATTGTCGATAATTTAGTGGTTGGGATAGAGTAATTTACTACATGTAACTTGATCGCGTTTGTTTATATGGGAACCTGAAGGTTCAAGTGTAAGGATGGTGTACATTAGAAAATAATTTAAATTTATTAATCATGCGGCAAAAATGCTTCCCCTCTGAACCGTTCTTCTAAAATAACACATCGTGTTATTTTTTTGTTAATTGTGGTCATCGTCTGTTTGAAATTTGAAACGTTTTTAAAAACAAATGCCCTCTACTTAAAGTATGTCTTTCATCAATATGTGACAACTCCTGATATTATAACGTTTTCATTTTTTGCAATAAGTAAATCTATAATTAAATTGTAACTTTCTATGATCACCAATTAGTATAGAGTAAGATGTTACTCACAACATATGGCCGGATGTTCCTTCCGCGAGGTGTTGCAATGACAATAACGAAAATAACTACAATGACGAAATGCTCATGTTACCTATCCGCGAATCCGCATGCAAAATGCAGCGATTTTCAAAAATGATCTCACTGAGGCGTTTTACTTGATAATTTGCCTCTTTGTTCTCGGTTATTTTGAATTTTCGAACATTGTTGTTAGCGTCTTGATACTGGATTGATTTTCAGAAATAGTTTCCTATTGTTTCTTTAACCGACAGTAAATATTTTATATTAATAATAACGAATATTGAGAGAATTTTCTTGTATTTATTGTTTTCTTCACGCAAGTTTCATGTGCATTAAAACGGATACTGAATTTTTAAGTTTTAAATCGGGCAGTCTTCAAATGATACATCATTCGTGAGATTGTTGCTTCTGGTGTACAATACCTAGACTTAAGATATAACTTTAAAACAATTATTTTATCAACAAAAACTCTATTTTTATTTTCATATAATAATTTTTTAAACAAGTAAAAACATAATCAACAATTGTAAAAAAGACAACGATTAATACTCTTCCAAAACTAAACAAAAATATTAAAAACGTGTAAAAAAGCAATAATAAAATTTATTGCACTTTTAAAAATAATTATTGTTCGTTCTATTACTGTGTAGGTCCACTTACCTTTAGTTCGTTTTGAGTTATCTGCCTTGAAACATGGTCTGTTTGAACTTTAATTGAAATAAAGATAACTATATGTAGGGAATAATAATACCATCTGAATCAATGTTTCATCGTTTTATTGCTTTTGTAATGAAAGTAATCTTATTGAGTACCCGCCTTTTGCTTTACAATGCTATTAGCTTTTTATATTTAATATGTTTGTGTGTTTTTGCATACAACAATGGCGTGTGGATGGGTGGGTTTCGAATTATTTTACCAAGACAGCTTGTACCTGCTTGTTCATATGAGAACCTATTTGCGCAAGTGTGAGGTTTGTGCACCCCCGGCGGTAACTTTTTATACCACTGACAATTCCAAGGCGGTAACCGCAATGGAACTCTTTTTTCGTTAATTTTTGTAGTGTCGTAAGAAATTGATATTATATTTTTATAAACACATGTTCCTTTCTCTCTATAGCTCTATACACTCACGCTGCGTGGAGAGGCTGAGTTTTTCTGAGAGTCTCAAGGCTTATACTGATGGAGAAGATATTGTGATGAACAACGTGTATCATTCATACCAATGAAAGCCGTTGCCAGATTTATGAAGATAACCAATGTGTTAGATTTACGCAATGTTTTGTTCACAAACACCGGTGAATAGATTCTACTCATGTACACTATTGACTTAATTATCCTTGGAGTTTTATTAACATTCATGATAACCAGTGACAAAAATCGGTAATTGATTTACACTGACTACTATAAAGACTTATTTTGATTTAGATTCTATAAAGGCGCTACTTTAACAATGCATTAATAGGAGCACTTATGATTGTAATTAGATTTGCAATGATTCTGATCAAAATCGTTTATTAAATCATTTAAATCCTACAAAGTGTGTGAAGTGCTCCGAAATGCAATATTTCAATACTATAAGCTGATAAAATGGCAGCCGATATCGAATCCAAATCTCATATCAAGCTTTCTGATGGGCACAAATACAGCCAGATTGCTGAGATCTGAGACTCGTCGCAATTAACAGTTTGAGACGATTGGACCCAGCGTAGCAAAAATCGACTTTCCGGCAAGCAAACAAGAAACAAAATAATCTAAATTACCCTAAGATCTTTAAGGGTCGGGACAATAATAAAGGAAAACGCATTTTAAATAATATCATATAGTTTAACTTTAATATAAAAATCAAACAAATAGAACATGTAAACAACGGTAACAAAACGCGTAAAGCAACCATAAAGTTTTATCATAAACATGTATGTAATAAATTTTCTATGGGTCCACTAAAAGAAATTTAATGTATATTTATGTGCCTACTAAATAAATTAATAGATAAATAATAAACAAACAAATAAAGAAATGAAAATAAATTAACAAAAAGCATATTTGTATACAACTTTTAACAAGAATAACAAATTTATAACATTGTATAGATACATGTTAGACCAGATCATTCACACAAAGAAACATCATTATATAAAAATAAACTAGATCATTTTACTTCAAACATATACAGGGCCAATGACAGTGGTTGCCAGTTATGAATAGACTGACATATCTGAATGTTAGGCAAAAAGTCAAAAAGGATTCAACTTCTTTTCGGGCGGATCTGGTTGGACTTATGAACCAAAGACCGTGAAAGGGTTGGTCGACAATAGACTAGTACGAACACGATGGGTAAATTCCAATTGTATCGCTGATATCTATTCATATAAAGCTGTATGTTTATCTGTTATAAACGTTTAAAGTCTATTGTTGGATTATTTTCAATTTTTAATGACACATTTGCTTAATTCCATAAAACCTTCACCCATGGTTTAATTTTTGTTCCGCACGCTGGACAGTACTTGAAATGAAGTTGACAACGTTCGCAAAATAGCAGGTGTCCGCATGCAACAAAAACAATACGTCTTGAACGAACTCGACATGCTGTGCACCAAAATTTGTCACTGAAGCCTGAAAAAGATCATAATGCAAACGTATTAATTTTATTTATTCAACACTTATAATACAAGTATGTAAAAGCTTACGTGAAGAAATGATATTTCCTTAAACTTGTCTACGGTAGCAAATAAGAACGTTAAAGTATTTGCATTTAACTATATGCGTTGTCGCTTTATGTGTTCGCTCCCCAGTAGAGGCAATGTCATTTTATTTTGCTCAGTACATAACAAAGAACGATTAGCAAGTCCATATGTTTTGCAAGGCGACAGCTCATAATATTATTATGTTATAGTATACTTTTATAGTATAGTTCAACGCCTCATTAAGACCAGATATAGTTTGAAAACAAATTCCTACCAATCAAACAATATTCGTACGATTTCATTATTATTTGGTAGTATTCTATCATAGTTTAACATTATATTCCGACGTGAAACAAACTGTCATCACTGAATAAATCGTTTATTGTAAGCCAGAACGAATTTTAAAACAAAGGAAAACCTCCTTTCTAGACATATAAACGTCGACATTTAAGATGAAATTCGTATTTTACAAAAATTAGTTATAAATTTTAAGTGTTGATAGTTTTAAAAGGCAAATTCTCTATCATTAACATTCAGGCTCTGGCACAGACGTATAAATTCCTCGCTCTTGTAGTGCTTTAAATAAGCACAGCTGGGACTAAATCTTGCATGCTCTATCCAAGCTTTGTCTCCTTGTTCCCAGCCCGTAACTCAACAACCACAGAAAAAACAACGGACATAATCTTTGATACCTGTAAGCAAAAATATAAAATTATGAAAGGTATTCACGTGAACGTTTTACTCTTCAAAAATTGCAATGTTGGTTTCAAACACAATTTGTTCTTGACTGATTAAAAAATTGCTAAGCACGTATAAGTCCTCGGGAAAATGTGGTAAACTGATGTTGTAATCCAGCCAATTTCCAAAAGACACTACGAGGGCTGTCCGAGAAAGTTCATATACTACTTTATTTCTTACACTCAAGAAATACATACATAAAACAAATTTGGCAAGCCAATACATACATATCTAACAAACAAATTTACAAAAAAACTGGCAGGCTGAGATGAACATTAACATAAAAACAGTCCTAACATCCAACATATATACATAATCACGGAACACTTTTAAACGTCATCAACGTCAAATGAACGTCATGTAATCTCTCCTTCTCAAAAAATATCGCCACACGATTTTACTCATTTCTGATGCCGGCTGACCCATTGCTGGTATACCCCTTTGTACCATTCTCGACCAAAACCAGATATCGCCGATCAAACACCGAAGTCCTTCCAAATCTGCAAATCTTTTCCTGCGCAATTCCGACTGTTCAAACGCGTTCTACGTAATTCGGCTCTGCTACTTTCGGTCGTCCGCTTCGTTTCTTATCGAACACATTTTCATCCCCGCTTCTAAATCTGTTGTGCCACTTAAACACAAGTTGCCTTGAACATTTACCGGTCGTATCTGCTTTTGAAATAAACTTCCACGTCTCAGTTGGTGTCATATTAGCATGAACACAAAACTTGATAACACTCCGTTGCTCCGTCCGTGAAATTGACGTCATTTTTTCGAAACAAATGTTAAGCGCCCCAATGCGTCTAACGGTCGTTTACAACTTTTTTATTAACGTATGACGTCATAATTTTCACCAAATGTCATGCAATGATATCAAATAACTTCGCGTTAGTAAAAACGCGTTAGGCATAAAACTTTAATATTTATTAACTTTTATTTTGAGTAGCTACTGTCACGGAATCAAAGTGCTCCGTGAACCGTCGGTCATGTTACCATGGCGATGGGCGTTTTGCAAATATAATTGTTATCCTGTTTATAAATTTAGAAATATGTAGCCAATACATACTTAAGCAAAATACCAAAACAGCTTATTGATATGACTGATTATAATTATTCTGTAGCCTTGTCTACGAACTTTCCGGACAGCCCTCGTATTCAAGTCGTTCAAATGGTCAATAACTATTTTATTCCAATCTCTCTAGAATATGTTAACTTTCATTATTTCAAGAAATCAAACGCACTGTACAGTTATATAAAATAAGTACAAATAATACCTTCCGTTAATCGGCAATTGTTATCGAGATCATTCATAGCTTTCGAATGATGTGGATTCTGTGGTTCGTTTATTTGGTAGAGCTTCGTTGCGATACGCAGAGAATATCGGTTCGAGTCCTGGTCAAAGATATACCTTTCCCTAAACTTGTGAACTTGTTACAATGAATAACTTACTGAAATAAAGGAAATTTTATGTTTTTATGCCCGATGTTCGTTTAAAATATATCTTTTGCTTGTACAGAAATAACAACGTATCAAATTTTTGTTTTAATAAATTCAATGTCAACCTGTGTAATAAATCAAAGTTAAGTATTCATCATTCTTTGGTGTTTCAGAAGACACTGTCAAATTTTGCTCATGTTGTATTTGAATTTCTAAATCGGTCTGTCCTATCTAACTATTTACAAATCGGGTTCATCTTAAATATAAAGTTGCATTTATTGCATTATTTGACATTAACCTCTGTTCTTTATACATTACAGTTCTTCATTGGTACATGTATGTAATGTAAATTTACATTTTACGAAATATTTCTAACTTTTCTTTCAGAATACCAAAATAAAGAACAGTCTAGAACTATTGCTGAATAAACAGTAAGCATATTACGACGCGGAAAATTTCAATTTAACACTATTTAAGTAACTACGTATACAAATAAAGTAGTAAGAGTTAATACTGTATCCAAATCTATATAAGCTGGGATATGGAAACTTTTCAATTACATATTAAAACTGGCCGCAATATCGTGTTCAAATGCCTTCAAATGGCGTAATTAATCATCGGCATCAAACAGAAACCATGCTAAAATGGTGTTTACAACATACAACACAACTAACAAAAGAAGAAAAGTAAACCTGATTGATGCTGCGGGACTGGAGCTGTGCGTGTGTACCTGCTACTTATTTTATTATGGTAAATCTCGGCAGCCGATACATATTCAAACGTGTGTTTCTGATTTGTAAGTCTGTGACTGATTTGTGCTAATGAAAACTTACAACAGATTTTTATGATGAACATGATGACAAAATCACATTGAACGTGATATTAACTAATCAAAACGGCGAGCTTTGTCTGAATAATTAAGATAAACAAACGTCTTATTTGTAAAAAAAAACTGATTTCTAATTTATATTCATTATAATAAATTAACTATTTTATATTGAACCCAGCAATACTCGTATTCTCCCAATGAATGTATTTGCAAAGCGAATTTCGTATTGGCCCAGTGAATTTCATATTGGCCCAGCGAATTTCGTATTAGCCCAGCGAATTTCGTATTGCCCAGCGAATTTCATATTGGTCCAGCGAATTTCGTATTGCCACGCGAATTACGTATTGGCCCAGCGAATTTCGTATTGGCCCAGAGAATTTCGTTATTGTCAAGCGAATTTCGTTTTGGCCAGCAATTCTCGTATTTGCCCAGCAAATGTCGTATTGGCCCAGCAATTCTCGTATTGGCCCAGCAAATTTCGTATTGCCCAGTTTAGTCATCATATGAATTTGATGTTTTATCATGCTAATTTTAAAAATTGTCATAAATCAGATAAATCTGCATTAGTGTAGAACACAATGACTAGGACAAAAGAAACAGATGAGCGTGAAGGAGTGCTTTTCGATATGCAAATGTACTGTCCCCCAACTAGTTACACATTTTAGCGAATGTATACATTCCAGTCAGTCTAAACAATTGTATGAATATTTAAACAATCTCTGTAATCAAAATAATCTAATCATGCTAAAGAGAACAAGACTTCTGTAGAACTTCAGAAAACTTTAATATTTAAGTATAGTCATAAAAAGCGATATGCTCGTACAACACACAAAACATATTATTACTAATGTACAAATTTGCTTACATCTCTAAAATATTGTATCATGAAAGATAAAATGATACAGGCTCGTTACAGCTAGCCGGATACCCGAGGTTTGAGCCGATATCTAAGCTACTGTAACACATTTTCACTTTTCCCAAAATGCAATTGTTACTTATTAATAAAAAAATTAAGTATACTTTAAATTAAGGATTATTCAACGCGGTGCCCTCTTAAACGCATTTATAGAAATCAAAGTTTTGCCTACCTGCATAATAGAACCCAGCTTCTGCAAGCTCGTTTGAACTGATTGTTTGTATGTCCCAACAACAAAACGAGGCGATTCGTGCGTTTAAGGTTGCATAGTCGCCATTATTTGGTGTTTCAGTCACAATTCTCGGATTGAGCAAGCGTAATCTTCTAAATTCTAAATCAGTATGCCTCGTTTGTCTATTCTCACGTCTGGCACCGCTTACGCATAACGTTCCATTCGCATAATTCATGAATAATTGCCTCTGTTCAACAGCCATTGCCATATTTTTTATCAATGTACAGTGCTTACAGATTATATTTGTTTTATTAAACTTCTGCTTGAAATGTTTGCCTTTATATACTTAATTGCTAAAACGTTCCGGTTAATACCAGTTTTTGTCGCACATCATGGAAAAGTACGGTGTATTACTTGCCTTTAGTTTGTTTTTGGGTTATCTGCCTTGAAACATATGTCTCAACTTTAAATAAAAATGAAAGGTAAATGTAAATACGGAGTCATTATAGCACCTGAATCAAAGTTTAAATTTATTATTGCTTTTGTAAAGAAAGAAATCTTATTGACAACCCATCCTTTTGCTTTACAATGCTATTAGCTTTTTATATTTAATGCGTATGTGTGTTTTTGCTTGCAACATTGGCGAGTGGATGGGTGAGTTTCGAATTATTTCACCAAGACAGCTTGTATGTGTGTGGTTATATGAGAACTGATTTGGGCAAGTGTGAAGTTTGTGCACCCTAGAACCTAGTTTAAACCCCCAGCGGCGATTTGTTTTGCCACTGACAGTTCAATGCGGTTACCCCAAGGGTTCTCTTTTTCGTTAATTGTTTGTTGCGTCTTGTATGAAATTTATATTTTTATAAACACATGCTCTATTTTTCTCTATTAAATCTCGATACACTCACGCTGCGTGGAGAGGCTTTGTTTTCTGAGTGTGGAGATTGATATGCATACAGAAAATGTGATGTTAAACTAGTATTTCTGCGTCAGGACTACATGAGTGTATGCTCAACTAAAAAGAAGCTTGACATTGTTTATTTAACATAACTGTTGCCGGAGCTAATCGACGAGCTATGTAAACTGTAATTGAAAATGGAAATTGAATGTGTTTTGAACTCAACTGCGCATGTTTATACTTCAGATGCATGAAGCCTCCGGGTTAAGCCGAAAATTTAAAATGCTCTGACACTTATTCACAATAATAAATTATGCAGACCATTCTTTGTGATGGATAACCATACTGAGTAGCGATCAACTTCGGTGCGAGGCCGCGTATGCAGATATATGCGATTATATTACTGCCTTTGAACAGGCTCACAAAACCGAGCCTGCAATTTTAGCATTTGTTGTCGTGGTCAGTGGCTTTCAAAGTTTCCTTTTCATCTTTTATAATTTGAACTTATCAATCTAAATAAAAATATAGATGTAGAATCGACGTCTTAGTATTATGAAAGCTCAACAACAAAGATGAGGCTTAACTTCTTAATTATTCGATAGGCGAGGGGATCTGAGAGTACAAAAATTGCATATCACAGATATCGTCAAAGGCAAAAGAATAAAAACCAGGAAGTATATCATAGGGGTAATAAATTCTGCATATCACAGATATCGCCAAAGGCAAAAGAATTAAAACCAGGAAGTATATCATAGGGGTAATTGAAGCATATCCAAATCTGGTTTGGATATTAAAACCACCAAATCTACAAACTGGCCGAAAGATTAAAACAAAAGAAATGTTAAATGTACCATTAACATACATAAGTATCGTAACGACCTTCAAGTTCAATCTATTTTAGGTTAAACAAACCAAATTTACCAAAAGAACGTACGTTGATTATACGCTTGTTTATACACAGGTTATATTGCAATATCATCTTGATGTAATGTGATAAACATTTGTGTCTTATTTTTATTGGCGAATACAGTTACTGTAGATTGTTACTGATTTTATACTGATGAATATGTGTGAGTCATTGATATTGAAAGAAAACAGCGACTGATATCTACTTATGAAAACCGGCTGCTGATTTATGCTGACGGACACCGGTGCCCGATTATTACTGATAAATGCCAGTAACATTTTTGACATTGGTGAACAACGATGACTGAAATGAACTGCTGATTGATACTTATGAACAATGATTACCATTTATACTGATGGAGAAGATGGCAGAGATATTGTGATGAATAATGTGTATCGTTTATACTAATGAAAGCCATCTATGGATACCGTTGACGTTGTATACTGACGAACGCCGGTGTCTGATCCATGCTGATTATCAACGTTTTCAATAATCGTTTGCATGATCACGTTTTTCTTAATAAATGCTGATTAACATCAATGTTTTGTTCACAAACACCGGTGTATAGATTATACTCATGTACACGATTGACTTATTTTTCATTGGAGTTTTATTAACATTCATGATAACCAGTGACAAAAATTGATTTACAATGACTACTATAAAGACTTATTTTGAGTTAGATTCTATAAAGGCGCTACTTTAACACTGGATTAATAGGAGCACTTATGATTGTAATGAGATTTGCAATGATTATGATCAAAATCGTTTATTAAAAATATTAAATCCTTCTAAGTGTGTGAAGTGCTCGGAAATGCAATATTTCAATACCATACGCTGAGAGAATGGCATCCGATATCGAATCCAAATCTCATCTCAAGCTTTCTGATGGGCACAACCAGATTGCTGAGATCTGAGACTCGTCGCAAACAAGAAATAACAAAAACATCTAAATTACTCAATTAAATTTTAATGACACATTTGCATAATTCCATAAAACTTTTACCCATGGTTTAATTGTTGTTGTTGTTGTGTTTAATTGCACGCTGGACAGTACTTGAAATGAAGTTGACAACGTTCGCAAAATAGCAGGTGTCCGCATGCAACAAACACTATATCTCTTGGGCGAATTCTACATGCTGTGCACCAAAATTTGTCACTAAAGCCTGAACAAAATCATAATGAAAATGTATTAATTTTATATATTCGACACTTATAATACAAGTATGTAAAAGCTTACGTGTTCGCTCCACAGTAGAGGCAATATCGTTTTAATTTGCCCAGTGCATAACAAAAAGTAAAGAAGGACTACCGAGTCCATAGTGTAACATTATATTCCGAAGTGAAACAAACTGTCATCACTAAATATATTGGTTTTGAATGTAACCAAGAACGAATTGATTAACACATATATCGGAATTTTATTCAGTAAAAGGGAATGTATTTTGGACAATTTGATCACATGTCAACCTAAATTATTATAAGTAATTTTCAAATTGGGTCAGGTTTCCCTCAAATGTTAAATTTTAACTTCAACGTAACAGTTAATGAAAGGCAATTTAGATTCCGATCAAAGTTTATATTTTTTGTGAAAGCATCTATTCTAGACCGGGTCCTGGAGAAATAAGCACACGTATAATTTCCACAATCAGTGCCATTTGAGGAGACTCCTATCTCCTTTTCAACCGGCGACTCTGGTCTCCTCAACCAGCCGCGGCCGATGAGACACACTAAAAGTATCTTTTGCGAAATGTAATGATATGGTAAACATGGTAAAAAAATCATAAACAAAATCTGAACTTTTGTTAAATGTTACGTACCTAAATAGGGTTCTGATTCACTGGACGTTTCACTCGAAAAAGTAATAGATGAGTCTTTTTCTACAGATAGAGGCGACTCTGAGTCATTGAAACCATGCTGTGTAAAACTCGTAGGTTGGTCTCCGTAATCATCCTGTTGCTGGGAATGTTGATTCAGTAACAACTATAAAAGTAGAAGAAAGTAATTACAACTAACACGATCCTGTGAATTTTCGGAATATTATATTTTCCGAAAACTTTTTTTTCATTTAAAAGCAAGGCAGCTTTATTATACATCATTCGAAAGCTTGTAACTTCAACTCTTAATTTGGAAATTTTCATTGTGGAACTTTGAAAATTAACAGAAATATTTCCGAAAAACATAGTTAAAAAACATGCCATTCCGATCGGAACGAAAATCCTTCCGATAGGAAATCATGTTTTTCCCGTCGGAATTTCACTGTTCCGATCGGAATCAGTCCTGTCGGAAAATTCCGAGAGGAAACATTCCGACAAAACATTTTCCGATCGGAATTTCTCTATGTACACTAATTCCGATCGGAATCATTCCCAATGGAATTTGTTGCTTATTTTCCGATAGGACTCATTCCATTCGGAAATTCCACTTATGAAACAATGCAGACTTTTTTTCCGATCATTCAGTCTTACCTGACATTCATCAATATATATTCGTTTTATTATAATATTCAATAAGGGCATATGAAATCGTCATCGAAGTTTTAAATTTAAAAGTCCAAATAATATAATACTGACAAAAATATAATAATAATAATAATAATAATAATAATAATAATTATAATAAGTTTTTACTAAGTATTAGTTTCACCTATGTTATGAATTTGCCATTATTATACATGTATTTCTAACGTGGACATTTAAATTGATGCTGTGTGTGTCGCTTAATTTCGTGTTAAGATGTAAATAAAATTATAAAGGATTTTCAAATCTAGCGATTTTTCTTTATTGTTATAACTTAGCTTAACGTATGTAAAATGAAGATATTAATCCTAAAACATTTAGCAAGTCGAAATCAACAGATCCAATTAAATGGTACCAGATTTTAGCACTTTATTTACAAATACCAATGGCGCATCATTATAGGTCACATGCAGAGTGCGCAAATCTATTGCCATGTGCATTCTTAACCGTTCAAGCCCAGTAATGCGACAAGAAGTTAACTAGACCGTATTACTATAATTATAACGAGAATTTGCAGTTGTTGTATGAACATCTATTTTTGTATCTCTTAAGCGATGTTTGCAACCCACGTTTAGTCCACGATCAATCTCTATATAGCAGTTCATACAATAAAAATAAATCTGAGCGGGCGACTCAAGTTGGGCAGTCCCTTGGCAGTGTGCGCAACCTGTCCGCAACCGTACGATACATAGTTTAGTTTCAGATATAGCGGTGTGCGCATGAAGTTGTTTTCAAGCGAATTCAAGTTCACAAACCTATACATGTATACCTCACCAAGAGAGACATCGATTCAAGAAAATAGAATAATAGTTTAAAAATTTGTTATGGTTCTCTTTTGATTTTGTCTTGTAGTAGTCTTTTACACCAGTTTTGATATTCCTGGCTATTAAGATCATTACTGGGTCAAATAAAGACCTAAATAAGTTACGCTTCCGACATCTAATTTGCATTAAAAGTAGTGCTACTTGTCAGAATATGCTAGTAGTTAAATTCTTTTCATTGCTTATTTTGACAACATATATTTATAAGATCGAGCAGAGAGTGTCCTATAATTGCCCTGTCAATATTAACTGTAATTTCGTCAGTTATGTCTGCTATAAAATTTGTGTTCAACTTAATGTACATGTAAAAGCATTATTTTCGGTGGCAGAAAATTCTGTGGTTTTAGGTAAAATTACACGTACGTGGATCGACCTGCACACGAAATTTAGAATCCATAGGAAATAAATAAATTCACTGCATTATTAATTATTGAACTAGTGGCAGTGGTGTACAGTCAAATCATCCAATTTCGCGCGGGTTTAATTTTCGCGTATTTCTAGCTGTGTTTCTTTATAGAAAAATACAGTTGCGCGAATTCATGCCCCCGCGAATTTGTTTTACAGAGTTTGCGAGAAAATTCGTCCCCGCGAAATATAATGATACTGCAGTAATTTGTTTTGACAAGCAATTGTAGATTGGTAGCTTGAATTTTCGCTACTGTAACAGTGAAAGCTCCCATAAAGATCACACTGAAATTGAGAACCCAAATGTAGAGCACTTAATATTTTACCAATTTTACCCAGTCCCAATTCAAGTCTTAATAGCGGTGTTTCGCTGTACATAGTTCTGAGAAATGTTGATTTTCAGATTTTCCAAACTCTAATCCCTACTTTTAAATAAAATAATGCTAACCCATCAACACTTTTTATCACTGATTTCATTGTTTATTAGTAGAAACGTCTTAACTATAGAAACTGGTTATGGTAGAGTTATGGGACATGCATGTGTTTAAAATTATTATCTATTGTTGGCATGCAACTGGTCAATTTAAAACAAAAACTAGGTTTATTTTAGTATTAAGAATGCGAGACAACATTTTTATTGACAGATAAGTTATAATTATATTATGTGTTTTTCATTGTAAATAACATATGAGACAAGTTAAAGCGGCATTACTTCAATTTAACCCGCTCTTGTATGAAATAATACATGTATTTGGAACTAAAGGCACAAATTTGCAGCATTAGTTCGGGCTAATAAAATTTTAAGTTGCTAAAATAAATTTGGTCCGCGCGACTAAAAGTGAAAGTATGATTTCCGAAACGTCACAGACATCGAGATCGCGCATGTAGTGGTCTCTTCGTCGGTGCTTAATATAGCTCCATTATATTTAGCTTCTTAAAAGTTCGTTAACTATAATTAAACAATATCATTGAAAATCCCGTCTGTAAGAAGAATTCGATCTGACCTTTTGTGTTCTGTTAGAGAGTGTATATATTGTAGTCTATATGGACAAATATGATTTTTCAATAGTATATTCTTACTTAAGTTTAGGGATGTGGCTTTAACTACTTCTAACTTCATTATTCATGGCTATTTCGAGTGGATTTTTAATTGGATCAATTTCCGTTTTGATAGTAACGATTGTAGCGATTTTCGCTCGCTTTATGTAAGACGGTGGCGTCGTTTTACATTAAAAAATATTAAACATAGGCCTAAAATGTAAAAGTATGTATAAACTATTTCTTTGTGAAAACGTTTCCGTAAAATATCAAATGATGATTGAAATAAAAATTCGCTGCTTTTTTTCTGAGGTTGCTTTTCTTAAAGTGATTTAGATTTCGTTTTCAGTGTATTATAGTTGGATTAAATCTTTATACTACCACTAATAATAATACATTTCAAAGCTTTTATCTGACAAAACATACAGATCCCATACATTTGAATAAAAGCGAGTGAAGAAATAAAACCTCACGGTGCAGTTGTGCTGCTTATATAACTAAACTTATAACATTAATTAAATAGACATTGAGATGCACATATCGAATGCATATATTTGACTAAATTGGTCCTGATTGGGAAGAAACGGCAGAAAACAATACTATATCAGCCATGCATTGATATCATCCTATTTCACATTTTCGCTCAGTATATAAATCTCCTTTTAATCTTGAGATTTTCAGCAAAATGTTTTTATTTAGCGCGTATTATCTTTGAGCTGACCTGGGAAAGTTATCTTCCACGCATGCGCACTCGATGTTGCAGGCGGAGTTTCACTTATCGCTTGATAAGCGATCGCTGGGAAAGTGGTCTTTACCTTTTTTTGAATTGAAATGTCCTTATTAAGAAAAATAACGCTTTAAAATGATGAGTTTTTAAATTATTTTAAAGATGTAAATAAGTTTAATTTAGTCTTCAGATTAGATACCCCGTAACGAATTAAAAATGTTTTCATGGAGAATATAACCCAACATTAAAACAATTATTCAGGGCTAAAATATTACTTATGCTAATAAAACTTAACAATGGTGGTCTCATACAATTCAGAGATTATTTGCACAAATGTGGCTTATAAGTGTCACCTTATAAACGTGTTTCGTATGTTTAACTTTCTAAATAAGCTACATTTTAAAAAAGCTTTTAATGAACATATATGTGTAATGAACATGCGAGCTGTTCTTAATTACCATGGCGCAATGAAGAACAAAATATATTTTTAATTAGACATCTTAACAGTCATTTGAACGCTAATTTAAAGGATAAACAAATATTGTGTTCAATGGAAATCCAGTATTTTTCTAATTTGCTACCATGCTGAAATAAGGTAGCTAGCTGAAATGTTGAATACAATGTACATGTTTTTGATTTAAGTAAAAGATAACAACTTACATCTCAATTAAAATATCTATTGTGTTGCATAATTCTACAGTTTATTGTCAAAATCATTTTGATATTTAATTTCATAATTGACTATCTATAATATGCATGGGACATGATAAAATAAATTACTACAAAGATATTTTTTATTTAAATACGGCTGTTCATTCATATAAATAAATCGTCAGGTTATTGGGTGTGTATAAAGGTTAATGAATTTACGGACTTAAATCAGCATAGCACATCGCAGCCGCGCGACCGGCTTAAGTTTTAGATTGCTCGTGTATAAACACTTACCGACTTAGTGGTTGACTAAGTGGTTGAAATTATTATTGGCAAAATACTAATATTCATTTTATAACAGGGTTCAATCCGTCGGGTTTCCGTCGGCAGTAAAGAACGCGAATACACTTTCTGTATTTATTTCTGTAGCTCAATTTGATTATTAATTCGTCTATTTAATTCTGTGAAAACATTTGTGTCAGGGTTTTCACATGCTAAGTAAATGTTCAAAATAAAGCTTTATTTGTACGAATAATAATGCAGTTCAGATAATCCTATAATGAGCGTTTTTTTCTGCTAACTCTTAAATTTAGTTCTAAGTTGAATATATTATTACGCATGTAAAATCCCTCAAATTCCGATAAATTATCTGCCTCGAGCAAACACTACCATGATAACTTTAATGGATATGGCCATCTTATCAGTTATAAAATTATCAAACCGCTTACAAAATATGTGCAGCAATTTATTCTGCCATTAAAGGGTAATATTTTTCACATCTGAAATATTGATCGATGTCAAGCCGAATTGCGAATATATCACTAGTGACAAATGTCCATAGTTCCATTTCTTATTTAGTAACTGACATATACTCGTATCACTGCTTCTTCTCCGTGAATGAAACATTAAGCCTGGCTACACAGATCATTGCCAGTGTGGGTGTTACTGCAAGAGCGCCGCTGCAAGAGAGCAACAGTTTAACGAGCGGTTGCTAGCGGGCTTTCTTTGTAAAACGCATTATTTAGACCCGAAAAAGATCCTCCACAAATGATGAACAAATAACTTCCTCTCTTAAAACCCGATCACTCTTTTTCTTAAATACTTTTTTCCTTAAAATCTATTTTCTATGATTATTTGTAATCACTTCTATAATATGCACTATCCTAATTATTCTGGTCTGATAATAAGTCTGTTTGTCTTTTTATAGCTGTATGCATCCTAACAAAATGTAATCGTAGCCAGTCTATTTTCTGCCCTACTGCATTGAGAAAGATGTATGTATGGAAGGATGTAGACTGGCTTAAGATCAATAATTGGAATTGAAGAAAACAAAATATTTCATCGCATGAAAGGCTACGTAAAGGCTAGACATAAGGTACTTTCTTTTCTTTCTTTTGATCCTGTTTTTAAATAAAAAAATGACTTTAAATTGACTCTTAAAGTGTCATATTGCGGTGTATATCGGTATTCCCTCAATTCATAGAATTTTGTGGATACGTGTATTAAGTAAACTTATAAATACTAAATTAACTACAATGGTTGATTTGTTAATGCTTGTCGTGTTAATAATTTGAAGTTGGAGTAGGACTTAATTTGTTCAGAAATGGCTTGATGGCGTTTATTACAGTACGTAATTGTGTAAGCTTAAGAGATAGCTAATCTGAATAACGTGGTAAAATTGTATGCATAAAACTAAGACTCGGCATAAAATTACTTGTAAAATCAAATATACTTAAGGTTGGAGATTCAGTAACCGGGTTAGCAATCATCTAGTTGAAACATCTTTTCGCGTGATAATATTTGCGCGAGCTCTCGCTCGTTTCTGCGATACCTGAAAATACATATTAATAAGAAGCTCCAACTGTATAATACTGAGAAAGAAAAACAGTCTATGCTCGCGAATTTCCATATGCCAAATCTGAGACAGGTTAACTTATCATCGGATTGCTGACATGTGAGACTGGTCTCCATTCTTATATTCGGGGTTTTATGTTACATGTATGATAAGGTTTTCTTTGAAAGCGGAACAGGTCCTAAAAGTTCAATCACAGTAAGCATATTGAGCCTCCGAAGGCATTTTTAAAGATTTTAGTGTAAGTGCTTTATCTGTGTGTGATTTTATGTTTTCAGGAACAAATTTAAAAAATCATTCTGAAATTGAGTTGCAATTTAATTACCAAGCCAGAGTTGATCATTATGATTACAATGACAATTAGTATTGTGACGACGCTGACAACACGCGCATTAAAGTATAGAACACATTTTGAATTATACTGCGATATTCTGTTTTGAGATTAAAAGTTAACTACTTCAGCATCATACATATTCAAGGTCGGACGTAGGACTTCTGGTAATGGGGTTCGTTTGCAGCAGTTGCATGATATTCATAATTTCCAACTTTCTTACCAAAATCTCGTTGAATATAATACATTGCTGCCCCACCCCTCCTCAAAAAAGAAGGGTCCAAACAACCTCACTGAACACTTTCCCGATCCGTCCCAGTATTTTCTATAATTTAATGTTTTGTAAAACCAGTGATCCGCCCCCCTATATTACCTTCACAAAGAAAAAAGTTATTACGCTATCCTGTTTTTATTGCGAATCCTGTTTTGAGGTTTAAGTTATGCTTTACTGAATTTTGTAAAGGCAAAAATTGAGCCAATATATAATTTAAGTTAAACACATTAGAAACGCAAATGTTTTAAACAGGAAATATATCTGGATTTATATATTTCGTGTTTAATGAAGTTGCGCTCCTAATTTCTTTGACGATAAATATACCTGCTGAAAGTAATTAGAAACGCAAAAGTAATTAGAAACGCAACTTCTTTAAACACGAAATATACTTCGTGTTTAAAGAAGTTCCGTTAGTGGTGCTCGTGAAATTGGTTAGTGATGTTAATTTACACATGAAGCTTTCAATTGTCGTTTGGATCTGAATATTGTCACTGAGTTAACTCTATCACTGTTCTTGGAAGAAAAAATATAAGAAATTGTCACTATTTGTCTGTATAAGCTGAAAACACTTTGTATTATTGATCACTTGGTTTGCAACAATGTTTATGTATATAGTGTTCGTATTTCCTTGCTCTGTCTGTTTGGGTCCAGTTGCCTGTTTGGGTATCAGGTAGTGTTCGACGTTTAAGCCAAATCGAAACACGTGGGTTGCAACAACGTTCGTCCTCGTCGGTAACGATAATCCAGAAACTGAAAAATACTAACATTCAATTGAGAAAAATATAATAAAACTGACAGTTAAAAACGACTAGCTTATTTGCATTATGCCAAAGCTGTTTGTGATGCGCACCTGAAAGAAATATCAATATTAATAAGTTATATATCACACCGATGAACCACCGAAGGGCGGGCGGGCGGGAAACTGTACACAAACTAAATAAGTGACGCTGTCAAATATAAAACCTCGAGTGATATTTTAATACACAACCAGCCTTTATATAGGCAACACGAGAAAAACGAGAGGCGGGAAACTATGATCACAACAGGATAAACCGGACCAGATATCTATGCGCACAATAGACTATCCACACAGCAATCGTAACATGTAAAACGTGAATAATTTTATTTATCGATTATCGACTTGCTTGGGCCTGGGGCGTTAACTTGAATTCGCGGTTTAGTGAAATGAAAAAGGTGTCATTTCATTTATGCACTAAATAAATTAATAATTTTCACCCCTGCTGTAAAATGAAACCTGATGCGAATTAATGAAAACAAGACACATTCCTCATAACGTGTATTTTTGCGATAAAGGACTCGTTACCAATAAGATCTTTTATCAATTGGGGACGCTATGTACGCGGGAAATAGCGAAGGCGTGTAAATGATGTGTCCAATACAAAGTATTGTTGTATTTATTTTTGATAGTGATGTTTTTTGTTATTTTTGATTTTCTTGTATTCAACGAAGTATACGATTTTCTTTTCTTATCAAGCTAGTTTTAAAAGATCCCAGCCAATGCGGAAAATTATTACAGGGTTAAATCCGCCGAGTGTCCTTCGGCACGAAAGAACACATATTAAGTTTCTGTATTCATATTTAAGTTCACTTTAATTATTAATAACAATCAATAACTAAAAAATTCTGTTAACAATATTTGCGTCAGATATTCCCGAACAAGGTTTTCATTTGCTAAGTAAATGTGTCCAATATAAAACTTTAGTTCTAAAATGCATTTAGGTGATCTTTAATAATGAATGGTATTCCTTCGCTCGTATTTTTAAATAAGTTGTTTCTTAATATGCGGTCACGGTTGAATATGCGTACGGATGTAAAATCCCTAAAATTCCGATAATTTATCTGCCTCGGGCAATATAACCATGACAACTTTAAGGGATATCTACATCTTATTGATAATAAAAGTGTCAACCGCTTACAGAGAATTAAAGATTATCAATTATTAAACAAAGTATCAAACTGATATTGACAATATACTTTAAAAATATGAAACACAGGGAATGTTTAAATTTAGGTACAAGTACTTCGACAAAACAACAGAAAATCGTCTTTTTGTGTTAGCTATCTTTTTTTTCCAGCATAGTAGCATACCCTTCCTATCCGCTAAAGTAAAGCTCCCGCTTTACAAAAAAGTTTTTAGTATAATTTTAACAGATAATCATCATTTTTGATAGCTACCGTTTTCAGCACGGTAGAAAATTATCAATTCTGAATTGAAACGTATTACATTTTACATCTCTAATTTAATGATCGGAGTCAAACCGAATTGAGAATTTCTCATTAATGGCACGTGACCATAACTCCATTTCTCTAATACCTGTTAAAACTCGATCACTCTGCTTTTGTATTTTTTTTTCTATCTATTTTTATGACTTTTTGTACTATTTCCCATATCTGCACTATTTTAAATTATTTTTTCCGACTATTATAACGTTTTGAAATGTAAATTATTATGTTAAATCTGTTAATGTTAGATAACGACTATATGTAACAAGAATTTAATTGACGCAGGACTGTCTCCTCGACCGGCTCCGGTCTCGGAGAATATACATGTAGGACTGTCTCCTCGACCGGTTCCAGAATAAATTATAAATTGTGTTTAAACTTGAACATCGGACGCAACAATCGGGAAAATTAATACAAAAAATTGGTAAAAATGTTTGTTTGTTTCTTTTATGTAAAGGTGCTTTCACATGTGAAATAATAATGGAAGTAATAATAGCAACAATTGCTTGGCCTCTGATATTTCGACAATTAAAACTTGTAAAAACAATCAATTCTAAATGATCTACTCAGTTTGCAGTTAAATATGTCGCAGCAGCTTTGTTAAATGCCGCCGTTCACAGGGTTGGTAATTTATTAGCATATCGTTTGTTGTAACTCAATAAAATACAACAGATATGTCTCTATCATTTGGTCCTTATAAAAATTAAAGAACAATTTTATGTTGGCACAATTATTCTGTGTTGATTCCAGATTGAAATCCTATTTCTTATTCGTAATTAACATGGATGTCGGAAAATATTATTTGTGCTAAAGTTTTTCCCCAGAATTTTCATTTATTAGTTTCAAAATGTCTATCAAATTTCAAATTGGAGAAACTTTTCCGAATTATGATAGTTTGAAGTTAAAACAAGAAAATGTGCAGATGTACAAAAGAGATTCAAGATCAATTGTTTCAGCGGGGACCACGCACGACTATTTAAATGCTCAATTGCAAGCCGAAATTTTATCAAATTTTTTCACTATATAATACAATCAAACGAAAAGAGGAGTTACTTACATTAGAATAAAAGGATCCCCTTAAAATGATCTTCGTTTACAAAATGTTAGGGCCTGTGTGCCGAGTCATTTTAGGTATCAA
Organism: Corbicula japonica; assembly: GCA_038501625.1. NCBI lineage: Eukaryota > Metazoa > Mollusca > Bivalvia > Venerida > Cyrenidae > Corbicula > Corbicula japonica. The sequence goes on from JAZAYU010000027.1 coordinate 2,162,714, forward strand.
AACTGTTTAGTATTCATGTGTCACATTTATAGTTTCTAAAATGAAGTTGTAAGTGTTATACTCACATTTGTATGTCACGTGTTCATCCTTTCTCGAAATAAAAGATGTTCATCCAAGTTTCACGCATTGTCAAACATGTCTTATAATAACATTCAATAGACAACCCAAAATTGGTCTTTGAAGACAGGTTGTCTTTTTTCACAGGTAAATGTGTGCTGAAAATCAGTCAGTGGGAAAAATACAGTTCAACCTACGCTGACGACCAACTGAAATTTAAGACCACATGTGGATAAAGATCCTTTGTATTTGTGCCACCGACTGATTTAAAGAACATATTCACCTGTGAATAAAGACCACGTGCATTCAATGACCACTTTTTTATTCCACTTTTGGAGTAACGCGCTTATAATCCAGATATATGTTGAGGCATTTTGTGACAGACGGTTGTAAAAAGATTTTTAGCGTACATCTAGTTCAAGCAAACGCACGCTAAAATATTCAAAGATTGAAATAAATGAAGATTTCTCGCTCACAAACATTTTGAATGTGTCACTTATAGTGAAGGCTGTAGTTAGTTGAAAGATATTTGAATATAAGTTTTGACATGATTAAACAATGTGTCAGTCTACAGTCCCTTCCTGTCGGGATGTGTGAAATCAGCCCGAGTAATCGTGAATATACATGTAGCTGTCAAAAAGTACGTGTCGATTACAACAAACATATTAAATTGAAAAGTATGGAAGTAGCTGCCACAAGTTTCTGCGTTTCTTAGTCTCTTTGTGGTTACCTAAACCAAAATCATAACAGGTTAACCGTTTTAAAATGCCAACAACCGGTTAATCAGATACTTCCCTTATAAATATGAAAAATTAAAAATCAGTATAACAGCAACATGCTGTTCACTATAGCTTTGCCTAGATAATGTTAGTATTGTAATTATTTCACAATAGTTTAAAAAGTTAGATCAGGAAAGACAGAAAGATAGATATAAATTTTACTAAACTTCTATTTACATCCAAACACTTAGAGTAAGCAACACAAAACTCAGCGAGTCGTTTTTTCAACAGCGTCTATTTGTAACTAATGATGATTCGCCGTCGGACGTGATATCGAAAATACATGTATAATTTTATTTAAACTTCATTTCCTTGTTGTATCGCAAATATAAGCATAAGAATGAATTTTACATTTTATACCACAGACTCTAACTGCGAATTTTGTTAAGTTGCAAAAGGTCATGTGATTTATCAAATTTCCCGTGACGATAGATTAGGGAACGCAAGAAACATGCAATACTTTAGTTTTCCAATCGTATCCACAATCTTCAAACCTCAAACCACCCGGGATAAAAAATCGGGGAAATTAGGGGTAGGGGGGTCGTCCGAAACCCCCGAACCCCTTTGAATTCGCCACTGATGTAAGGTCCTTTTTGGTTTAAAAATGTAAATAAAGTGAGATACACTCACCCAAAGTTCTAATTGGTCACTTTTTTGTCCGTATCTTTTTATTAGAAAGACATTGAGTTCACTTTAAATTTATAGTCATGTGCCAACAACAGTCTTCAACTTAAGTTTAAGTCTTGTAGTAATTGACTTCGGAAGAGTTTGGCGAGAGTTATCTTTAATATTGCTAAAACTAATCATAAAAATATCTTATGGTAGTTCTTCTATGTATTTGCTTTTCATTCTTTATCAACCTTCACGGACTAAGCTATCGCCGCAATCCCAATGTTTAACTGAGAAAACTGATAAAGTAACATAAAACAAAATTATTATGATGAAGTTTTATATATTTTAACACATGAAGTACCTGAATATTGAAAAGTTTGTTTATTTCAAAAACCGCGATTAAATTATCGAAGTACTGACTTCCGTTGTTTAGGCCGGAGCCGGTCGAGGAGACAGTCCTACGTGTATATTCTCCTCGACCGGCAGCCGGTCGAGGAGACACTTCCTTAATTGATTTTAACGCATGAATAAAAACATGATGAACATGGAAATTTTATATAAGTCAAACAATACTTGCACAATCACAGTTTTATAAAAATATAAAAGAAATATACTTGCGTTTTATTATTTTGTTGTATAATTGCTACTGTTATAATTCTTTATTTCATGGGACACGACTGTTATCCATGAGCAAACAGTGCACATCCAGACCAGGCGGCACATCCGTGTCGTCTGACCAGGATCTTCACCGTTTGCTTTTCGATACATTAGGTTATTTCTGAGAAGTGAACGATGTAGACCCTGTTCAAGTGAAACATATGTGATTAAATAACATTTTTCGATGTCATTGATTGCAAAGCATATAGAAAAACATCTCAAAGACTTATGACACGAATGGAAATAAGAAATTACTGAGTTTTCGAAATAAACGACTTCTAGAAATCCGAAATTTTAAGATATGAAAAGAATTCAAATAAAATAGCTTTATCATTTTCTTTATGTAGAATTCATTTTTTTATGAGTAGATTTCCAAAGGGAAATGATATGTACTAGCTTTTTGTGAGAAATGACTTACCTTTTTGGCAATTTCTCTATCATTACTATTTGGGCTCTGGCACAGACGTATCAATTCCTCGCTCTGGTATTGTTTTAAATAAGCACAGTTGGGGCTAAATTTTGCATGCTCTACCCAAGCTTTGTCTCCTTGTTCCCAATCCTTCACTCCACAACCACACATAAAACACCGTACATTATAGCCTTTGATACCTGTAAGCATGAATTAAATATATAATAAACAAGGTGAACAGTTTTTTTGGTTTTTGCTCTTCAAAAAACTGCATTGTTGGTTTTTAATACAATTTGTTCGTGACTGATTAAAAACACCTTTGTGACAGTGCTAAGCATGTTCAAGTCCTCGGCTATCTATGAGGTATTCCCGATGTTGTAATCCAGCAATATCAAATGACTTGGTCTAATGGTCATTTGCAGACAGAATTCAAGTCGATAGAACTATAACAATGTTATTCCGCCCTCGCTAGAACAAACGCATACAGTTACATCAAATGTGCACCAATAATAAATAAATAAATTCCGCAATGATTATCGAGATCATGTAAAGTATTCAAACTACATGTATGTTGCTTTTGTTGTTGGTTTATTTGGTAGAACTTCGTTGCGATACGCATAGAATATATGTTCGAGTCCTGGTCGAAGATATACCTTTCCCCAAACTTGAAGACTTGTTACAATGAATAATTTACTAAATTAAAAGTAAATTTTATGATTTAATGCTGCTGTGGCGTTGAAATATATAATTTCTTTGTACAGAAAAAACGTGTAAAATATTTTATTTAAATGCAATATCTACCTGTGTAACAGAATCCGGCTTCTGCTAACTTAGTTGAACTGACAGATTGTATGTCAGAACCAAAAAACGACCAGATTCGTGCAGACAAAGTTTCGTATTCAGCATTCGTTGGTGTTTCAGATGACACTCTCGTATTTTGCTCATGTTGTCTTTGAAATTCAAAATCGGCCTGTTCTATATGACTATTGACAACATCTCGGGTGCATCTATATAAGGTTGCATTAACTGCATTATTCGACATAAACCCCTGTTCTCTATACATTGACATTATGTTTTCACTGATTCCTTAATAACCGATTATTATAGCGACGCCTTATAGAGCTACTTGATGTATTTATATATAATGTATATATATTAAACAAACCGAATAGGCGGAATCATCCAGTTTTGATGTGAATCACGTGACGGAAATTTCCAATCCGTTTTACATTGAATATTAGTAATTAAAGACATTACATAATGCTAACTTTACCCTCTAAATACCCAATAACGAATAGTCAAATACAAACTTTTGTGGAATAAACAGTAAACATTGTACACGTTATGGAAAATTTCTGTTTAACATTGACATAAAAAAGTATTGAAGTAACTACGTATAGAGTTTATGTAAATGAACTTCTATTGCGAAAATCTAAGTATGCTGAATACAAATATAAAAGACGGTATTACGCAAAAACAGTGTTTAAGTAATTTGTACCTTCTGAATGATATTGCCCTAAATGCCCGTATGGCGACAGACCCTAGGCATGCGGTTCCAGTGGCGCTATTGATTGAGCTAACCGGGACCGCCCTCCCCCCCCCCCACCCGCCAAAAAATGTTGAATTGTATAACCCTGGTATACGTAATATTTACTTCATGACACCTTTACTTGATTATTTACTCAAACCGCGCTACTGCGAATTTAAAATAATATTTCCCACAAAAGTGAGCGAATCCGTACTCAGACAGCGCCGAGCCATGTAATTCCAATTACAATGTACGCCAACGAGTGTGCTTACCGGGACAGACCCCCAAAAGGAATTATCGGATAACCGGCTACACAATGTACGTAATAATTACTGCATGACACAATGATTGTGTTCTGATATTAGTACTGATTAATAATATTCACCGGCAGAAATGAAAATGCCTTAACATAACTTCTCGCGCCGCCTTGCACCGATTGACCGCAACTCAATCTTTACAATCTTTAGATCCATCCCAAACGATTGTATTTGTATGGAGGTGAATATTGAACCTTCATAGAGTTATTTTCAGATTAATATCATTCCATATTCAGCGGAATGTGGTCTTCATATCATGTTAAGCCTTAACAATGAAAACAATGGTCAGAACTGAACAGAATAGAATATTGACATGGAATCGGATAATACAAATCCTGCATGTCTCAAAAAAAAAACGCCGAATGCAAACATTAAAAAGCAGGAAATATTCTTAATATTACTAGGGGTAAATGGACAATATCCAAATCTGTATAGGCTGTGATATTGAAACCTCTCATTTACATATCAAAATTTGCCGAAATATTCAAGAGTTATTTAAAGAAGCATTATTAACATACTTTCTTTTATTTAGGTATAGTGCTTATTACTGTCCAAGCAGCCTTGCCACAAGTTGAGCGCACCTCAATATTTTCACGAATATAAATATCGTGATTAAAGTCCTTCAAATGACGTAACTAATAAAGTGTGTGAGATAAAAAACCGACTCATCGTCGTCAACCAGCAACCATGCTAAAATGGTGTTTACAGCACAACCAACAAAACAAGATTAATGCTGCGGGATTGGAGCTGTGCGTGTGTACCTCCTACTTATTTTATTATGCCAAATCTCGGCGGTCTGTTCATAAAAAGGTGAAATTGTAATGATGTACAGATCATTTGTACAGGTTTGTAATGATAAACATGATGACAAAATCACTTACATCTCTAAAATATTGTACAACGAAATTCAACATTAAAGTAATGTATACGTATAGCGGTAAGATCAGAATAATAAATATAATATATTTACATTATTGAAAATTATATAAATAAACAAAATAAATAACAAATAAATAATCAAAAAGGATCTCAGCTAAATATTTACGCCCATATTTTCAAAAGTCAAGATTTGAATTTTGCAATAGTAGTTCACTAGCACGTCCTTTAAAAAAAGTATAAATAGCACACATTAATACATAAACACATGATTCACGCTGCAGGAAAACAACTTTATTACGCAAACATAGCGTATAAATACAAGAAATGGCAGTGATTTTCAGTTGTATAGGGACTAACAACACTTTTTAATTTTTTTTGCAGTATTTCAGTATTTAACTCAACTTGGATTTTTGTATAAGGTGAGAGATTGCGTTAGCTCGATTGCACATTTACTGAAATGAAGACAGTCCGAAACAAATCAATTTAAACAAGTACTACAAACTTTTATAATTGAGATCAGTAACACTTAATATCTACTGTTATAATTGAGATCAGTATCACTAACTATCATATTATTATCATTTTTCTAAAATGTGTTTACTATTCTGCACAAACCCGTCAGTAAAAATTTTCATAATATGCATCTGTGATATAAGTATATACAGTTTTACCGTGATAAGTCTATGCTTTATAAACCGTTCAATAGTGTGTGCTAATTCTTTCTTACACGTTAGTTTGTGTTTTTCTTTAATTGTTTGTGGATTTTTTTTTAAATTGATCACGGCCATAATGCAGATACTAAAAGCGAACATTAATGTTTTAATATATATTATTAAGGAAATTAAATTATTATGCATTTTGGCCGTGTAGGGAAAGTTTTTTTCTGCATTAAGCTATTACATGTAGCATATATGCATAATTATTTAACACGTTTCTTAAGTCCTAGAATTTATAAAAAAAATGGATTATCGCCCTATCTACTATGAATGAATGAATATTGGCGGTTTTGGGCATATGTACGCTGTTTAGCATTGGTATACTCGCAGTTTGTCTTGAATATTACTTCTACAGACTGCGCATGTTTTTAACGCATGCGAACATGGTACACATGACACCAAATGACCACATGGTCGGAAAACAATACACGCCTCCTCATTTAAGCATATCTTGCAGAGTCTCTGTTCTCGTAGCCGGCGATTCTGCTCCAGCAAACTCCGTTGCTCTGAAAAGAAAAACAAACACAATCGACTTACATTGTAAAAATTCAGTTAACAAACTATTCAATGTCACAGCATTTAAATGTCATATTATTCAGGTCAAGTGTCAAAGAATTTTTCAGCATATTCAAATATGAATATTGCTCGTATTAAACTAATACGAGAACATTAAAATATGATTTGGACACGTCACGGGAATGACGTTTGTGTTGTCTTACAAGCTTCTTGCAAAAAAAAAAACAACAGACAAAAACATACAAGAGCAAAGACAAATTGTTAAATAAATAAAACAAATTAAACGTTATACAATTCTCAATGTAAAAAATACAATTATAACCTTTGCTTGATTCAATACAAGAAATTCCAGTCTCTCTGCTGCCTGCATTTCCTTTGGTTTTCCCTGGTAGATCGCTCATAACTACAGTAGAGGTTTCCGAACTTGAAACACTCTTTTGCTCTGCTTGGCTTGAAGACTTTGAAAAGCTTTCGTCCAGTAGGTATTCCAGCAGATGGTGAGCCTTTAAATCTGTAGAATCTAATCTGAAAAAGGTGCGATGCTTCGTTAAACCATTTTAAGACAAAATATACAATATATGTTGCCAGATTGTAACAAATCTGAGTTTAAAACGTATTCAAACAAATGAGGTAACATATTTTTTCTGTTTCATTTCTCAAATAGTTATTTAGATATTTTTTTCATATACCCCATTGTAAGGGCTAAAGGTCGGTTATGTGGGACCTTTTCCGTGCCAACTTTCAAAACTGTTTGCCTTTAGAATTTTTGCGTTAATAAACATTCCTAGAAGATTATTTCAGTTGATAAAGTTCATTATTAAATTATGGTGGTCATGGGGTAGAACTTATTTATTGGCAACACCCTGCCTATTCACAAAGGTAATTTTGTGTAATTGTCTCAGCATTATATTCGGTCCAATGAGATTGATGTTCCACTGTAACAGAACATGGGTGCATTCCTAAGAAACTTAAGAAGCCACCGGACTAGCCTAATGAAACCCTCATGAAAATAACAGTTTTCAGACTGAGAAAAAATTTAGGCAACTTACATTTAATACCAATTTTTTCCCTAGCAAATCTGATAGCATTCATCACATTGTCCTGACTGTATCCCATATCAATGACTTGCTTCGAAGCCGCGCTACTAAAAAGCTCTACTGAAAGGTCGTCCATGCGATCTTCTTGCTGCTATAATTAATATAAATAACTACAAAGTAAATTCGTGATCTTTGCTGTTGATATAAATGAAAGGTAACCCGAAATCTTTCCTTGCAATATTGACTATAGTGGTGGTTGGTTTAAGTTAAACTAACATAAGCAACTATTATATTTTTCAAATGAGGGCTTGGCGGTTGATATATCATTAAACATTGTTTAAACCTTAGTGCAATATGCTTTGCCAAAGACCGTTTAAACTTTAAGGCAATGACCTATTGGACTAGCGTTGTTGTTTATAATTTTAAATGGTTTTCTTTTCAATTGATCCAATTGTATTATTTTAAAAGAACGCTCCTTTCTTATCTCTTTTTTGACTTTGTGGATAGACTGTGTTTTCTGTGTATGGCTATTACTGACATGCCTATTTCACTGTTTTGTTGTGAAAATACAGTTGTGGTTTAAGTAAATATGACAAATGCATAGCATGTACAAACTATTTATACCTACATTGTATGACAAGAGAAGGCATCTAACTTTCTCGCCCGTAATCGGTTATCATGTTTAGCTTGTTAAGACTAGTTTTGAGCTACACAGTAGTTTAATAAGGATATACTTAAAGTTTAGTGTATCTAAAGTGGGTCTATACAAAATATTCAATTCATGGAAATTGTAATAAGGAAATTATTTATTAACAACGGCAGTTTACCTCGCTTTGCTTTAGAAAAGCACATTTGGGGCTGCATCGTGCATGCTCTGTTGGATTGTCCCCAATCTGCCAATCAGAAGCAACGAACGCAGTCTCTTAAACCTGTCAATAAACACAGTAATAAATGATTAACTGCTTGATAATCATTTGCTAAAGATCTAGGTAGTTATTGGGGACAAATACATAGTGCAATTCCTTATTCATTATTTTCAGACTAAATCATAACCGCCAAAGTTGTAGTAATTGCATTGACTATCAATCCACATTAATGTTATTTGAACCCGTTGTCTGAAATATTTTTCAGATAACATCTACATGTTAAGCAATTTAACTAGATTATGTTTGCTTCATTTTTGATTATTTTGAATTTGAATTTTTAATAAAATTAGTGATTTTTCAAACATTCTTTTACATTTAAACGTCTCTTTTTTAAATAGATTAAAAGGAGAATTTGACAGGCACCAAACATGACAAACAATAAAATATTGGTTTATGCCGTAATAAAAATTCATTTTCAGCCCCGCTTTAAAAGCAACTGTATATTTTACACCAGTAAACAGAACAAATTTAATTCGTAAAAGACGGTGTTTATATTGCGGTTAACATCATCATGGAACTTTCAATGAGAAGGTAAAAAATCAGACAAGACTCACATATTACTTACCAGTAAAATAGAATCCAGCACTTGCGAGCTCGTTGGGACTCACAGATTGACTCTCCCAGCCAGTAAACGAATCTAAGCGCACACTTAGAGCAGCATAGTCCGGATTGTTTGGCCTTTCTGTCGTTATTCCTGGGTAATATTCATTTCTGGCGGTGGCATCTAACATCTGATGTCGTTCAGCGAAGGTATATTGCCTATTTACATGTCTCATTCCACTAATACACAAATTTCCGGAGGAATATCGTGCTTCAAAGTCCGATGCCATTCTTGCATATTCTGCAATACAAGCAATTTCTTAACGACACTTAACGCACCCCATTTGAATTGCATTGGTCGGTAAAAGTATTATTTTGGGAATCCGTCACTTGAATGACAACGGGATCCCACTTTATCAACTTTATCTACTTTGTGTAATTAACCGATACCTTAATGGTACTTTTTCAGTTGTTTAACATGCAAGTGCCTATGACATAACTTGAATGAACACGAGTCTTTTTGTGAACACAAAAAAGCCGGTAAAGTTGTAATGATTATTACAATAAAAAGATAATGAGTTAAATTTGCAAATGTTACAGTTACTTAACCTCTTTACTTCTGCAACAAAGGGATCGCCACAATTTATAAAACTGTGACAGACGCATAATTACAGCAGGAACATATACATGACCATTGATCTTTATATATCGATCGTCTATGGTTACTTTTCGTGTAACGTCTTAGTCATCAATACAAAAGGTTATATTCATGAATTCAAATAAACTTCCGACCGAAGACCGAAGATAAACTATGCTTGTTCAATATACATGTAACCATGAACTAATGCACATTAAAGTAAAGTATGTTAAACTTATTTAATTACTTCTAAATTTATATTTTCTACATGCTACAGATCCTCGGTAAGTAAACTGCCATCTTCCAAGAACGTAACCAACTTCATAAATAAAATATATTATGACTCTATAATATCAATGTCGCACCGTAATGTAAGGTAGGAATAATGTTTTGTAGACTCAAGCAATAATACTAGGCTGTAATAAACTAGTAAGCTTTAGGGTTAAGGTGATTAAATTCGCAGATGATGCACTTCAATTAGCCGTAAACGTCACAATAAGTACGTCAGTAAATGCACACATTAAAGAGGACCCTGACATGCTATAACAAACACACACTTACATACAATCAACACGCATTAAGATACAACTTTATCGAGGTTTAAAATCTAATTATCTCAAGAAGTTTTACAAGTATCGCAAGTTAAGTGAGTTAAAGTGACTTCTTGGACAAGGAACGGAATGCAAATACGAAAATGGGATTCCTTACAGTCTTACAAGCAATATATTTATATTCATGTTTAAAGAAAAAAATCCAAAATCATTGATTTCTTCAAAATTTTATTCTTAGTATTTTAGTATTGTTCACAGATTTAAATATATGTTTGCAAAGAATTTACTGTAACGTTATCTATAATTTCTCATTCCAAAAAGGGAGTTTGATATACATTTTGACAATCCGTGAAACGCGTGAAAAGTAATGTCGTTTGCTCAACATTATCATGTCATTTTCAGGATTTTCGTCAAATGTCCTATGGTCCTTTTTTTCCTTTGGCACGCCTCTTATAAAAAAGGAAACAATCCAAATTTTTCTCTTCATTCTGTAATATATACCTTTAACAATAATTAGCTTCTTCAAATCCCAGAAGCTTTACGCTTGCGCCATTTGAATCAAAATAATTAAAGAAACATTAACTGCTGTTCTTTATGAGATGTAATTGAGTGAAATACAAAGGACACACAATAGATTTCTAATGACAGGAATTAACTCCTAAAACCCGTCGCCATCTAGCGGCAAATAAATAAGCAAATCGATCAATTGTTGAAGTCTTAATCGCCAAGGAAGCAGAATACTGTAGAATATCTAACTTATTGGAAGCTCTTTAATGATAGTTTTACGAACAAATTCACAAGGATATTTTTTCTTCATGTTGCAATTTAACCTTTTGTTGATTCTTAAGCGAAAACAATTGCCATTCATATTTTCAATATCAAACACTAAATGAACTCTTTTACCATACATTTTATTTATATTTGTCGCAGGGTTATTTACCCCTATACCTTTATCTTTTATGTTACTATTTGTGTTTGTTGTATTTGTTTGTATTCGTATCGTCCATTTATGTCAGTATTATTTTTCAGCATGTGTACTAGTCAATTAAGCTGTCTTTACTAATAGTGGTCGCGGGCCTTAGAGTCGATTTACCTGCTTAACATTTTTTAGCATGCGCACTTCTTCAATAGATTTTTAGTAAGCAAGAGCCATCAAGTCGGTGACTCTTTTATTTCAATTTCCTAGCGCTGTTGATAATATATTTACATGTATAATTGACATGTTATCTCATTTTTATGCATTTGTCGTTTCTTTATATGTTCTTTTATCTTTCGCAATTGGCACAGTTACGAATTCAATATTATTTTAATTGAGAGAGAGCCATCAATTCGTTGACTCTTTTATTTCAATTTCAAAGCGTAGTTGACCATATATTTACAGGGTTTACCTCTTGGTCCCAGAAAATCCACGCGTCCCCTAGAGGTAGGGTGACATATATATTTCATTTTCGGTACAGAACGACGTAAGCTTTTGTCGAGGTACATACCTCATGTAGATGAAATTCGTTATTTTAATCTCATAGTCAAAAGCAGTAAATATCTATTTTTCAAGACAACAATCAGTGTTGTTAAATTCTGTGTTAATGTATATTTCATGTAAAAAAACCGTGCAGCAATAACTAACTTTCCAAGTTTATTTCACAATTTTCTCAGTGAGTACATAGAACTTAAACAAGAGACATTCCTTATACATACATGCACACGTACAAAAGTGTCACTCAAACATAAATGGACGAAAAGATAAGTACAGAAAATAAATAACAACATACAAAAAAATAAATTTACTAATTGATGTCCACCAATTGTTCCTGCTTCTAAGTTGATAGTGCGGTACAACATGAACAAAAGTGAAGTATTGTCACTAAATCGGTATAAAAGTGGTTTTGACTCCATCGAGTTACAACTCTATTCGACCTATCAGAATAAGTGACAAGTGAAACACTGGTAATAGGTTCTGGATTAATTCTACAAGGTAGCTTACATAATCGTTAACCCGAACGGAAGCAGTAGTGTTCGGCTTTTATGCGAACTATTTATTATCCAGCAGTATTTGTATCTGAAACTTGTTGAACATGTGGCACTATAACAAATAAACTGAATGACGCCAAACTACCGATGGTTAACTTTAAATACAGGAGAATCATGGAATGTTATATTATACAAAATGTAATGCCAAGTTATCCGTTTCTGATAAGGGCAACAATGTCATTTTTTTCGACTGGATTTTCTTTGGAAAAAGTAAAATATGCATATCAGGAATCGCCACACTCACAAAAACACAGCCTCCCCACGCAGCGAAAAAAAGAAGAGAGGTAAAGAGAACATGTTTTTATAAGTATGTCAATTCAAATTGGACGCCCGAACAATTAACGACATAGAGAAACCTTGGGGTTACCACCATGGAACGGTCAGTGGCAAAATAAATTGCCATTAGCGGTTTAAACCAGGTTCTAGGGTGCAACAACCTCACACTCGCCCCAACAGGTTCTCATATCAACAAACAAGTACAAGTTGTCTTGGTGAAATAATCCCAACTCACCATCAGCTAAACAATATTGCATTCAAACGCACACAAACATATAAAACATAAGAAGCTAATAGCATTGCAAAGCCAATGGTCGAGTATTTGATGATCTCACCGAGACCAGAGCAAGAACACGATGACGGGATTAAAGAAACAAATCGAGTTTCTAGGTTCGTTAAAGAAAAAGATTTCCATATAAACCTTCATAAACTCTAAAACCCCTTCCGCCGTCCTGCAAACAAAGAGGTAAGCATATTGATCAACTGTAGATTACGTTTATTGAAATCATTAACATCATTGCAAGCTCTAGAAAAGGGAACAAGCTGTGAGATATAAACCCCGTAAGAATGTCTGTGGGGGTTCGGTTTGTATTCCGTGGTCCAAAATTGATGTTTTTCCTGAATTTCTCAGAAAAAAATCTGGGCCAATGAATATTTGTATTTCGCGATGTTTTCTGTGATAAACTCTTTTGCTGCTTTATAACTAATAATATAAATGCTTACACGCGAGTTATTTATTTATTTGATAGCTATGAAATTTCACTACGAGGTGTTTGTAATCACCCCTTCCATGGTAATGACATCTATCGATGTCGTTCGCTGATTTAGGTGAAGGAGAACACGTTATATTTCTCTTTTTAGAGCATTTTTGTCAGAAATTGATGATGAACTTTCATCACTTATGACGTCATCAGGGTTCTAATAGTTATATTGATCGTCGATGACAATGTTTTTGTCCTCAATATTGATGGTAAACAATGGTCGACATTAATGGTTAACACAAATAGAATGTTCGTTGTTGTTTAACACTGATACACTCGGATTTTGTCTTGAATCTTAGTTCTGCACACTGCGCATTGTCTCAGTGCATGTGAACATTGAAGACACGAGACCAAATGACCACATGGTAAAAACACAATGCATGCTTCTTTGTCCAGACATATTTTACACACTCGTTGTTCTTTTAGCTGGCGATTCTGCTCAAGTAATTTGCTTTCATCTGTAAACAATCAATAAACGTTTGTATAACTATATAATATTATTTAAAAAATGGATTCTAAATGATCTTATTCTAACTAACCAAACACTCCGCAGTATTAATGAAGATCAATGTCTCAACGGGGCATTCTACATATCAGTCTTTTTAACGAAATCGAAAAACTTTGCTTTATTTGCCATTGGTATTTTATTACTAAAATCAAACCTAAAAGTTGTTATGGAAAGTATAATATTTTATCAATATATTTTTTATTAAAAACACTTTAATTATTCCCAATACACTAAATCTATTCACAATACACTTTATCCATTCCCAATACACTTTGTCCATTCCCAATAACTTTATCTATAATTCCCAGTTTCATCAAAATAAGTGTTGATGTAAACTTTACCTGAAATTTGACCATTGGTTTCTTCAAAACAAGAGTGTAATTCTGATTCTGTCTTGAGAGTGTCTATATGTGCGTTATTGTCGGATAGACCTGTTTGCTGTGATTTTAATGGACTATTGCAGGTACAACTGTTGTCTAGTAGATATGACAGGATCTGATGAGCCTTTAGTTCTGTAGAACCTGTTTGTTTTAATAGTTTTGTGGGATAAATAAAACTGAAAACTTTATTAATTATCAAATTACAACCGGATACATGTAGTTATAATAGTAATAAGCAACGCAAAGCCATGCAGAACGTCAATGATTGTGGGCGGCAGTAGGTATGAATACTTGAACTATCCTTTTGGGAAAATACGGACGGTAAAAAACTGTTTCTGTCTCTTGCATGGTTGGCTAGGCGCTGCCGCCATATTTGTATGGGTTTGGGGTTATCTTTACGTTGAACTTATTAATATAGACCAAAACTAAACACATTGTTTTATTTAATGAATTGTTTGTTATAACATGAAATAAAACTTGTGTTTCTTACCATACTGCTCTCTCGAGTGTCTTATAGCATTGACCACATCTTCTTGACTGTATCCCATGTCTAATACAAGGTTTGCTGCTACACTGTTGAGATCATCTATAAGCGATTCGTCACATATATTTACTTGTTGCTGGTTTTGCTGAAAAAATAACAACATAATAATGATAATTTGTTTTTGATTTTGCTTAAAGTAAACAATACAATTATGTTAACTTGTTGCTTCTTTTGCTGAAAAAGAAAACCCTAAGAACCGTTTCAAGGTGTCTTTATTTTGTTTTGTTTTTGAGATAACATTCAACTTAAATTTGACTAATGACATTGGCTATTTAGTTATATAGGCCTGTCATGTTATAATGTAATATATCAACATTGCAATGAAATAATTGTTTGTTACGCGTTAGCGTGCGATGGCGATAGACGAGTTAGCATTTACGATGCCCTTGTTTTTGTTTTAATTCTATGTGTCGTAGATCGTTGTAAATCAATTACCGAATAACACGTTTGCTACTGAAAACCTGTGACAATGTTGCTGTCTAAGAACATTGTATTCGCAAAGGGTTAAAAACGCAGAACAGCGGCTGGAATTTTATTATAACATGTGAGGTTCACGCAAACTTTAATCAATTCTATTGCCCTGTTCGTCAGTCTGGAATGTCAGTGAATAATTACCTGGCAGTGCGTTATAAACGCGCAATTCGGATAACATCGCGCATGCTCAGCCAACGGATCGTCCCCACCCTCCCAGTCTTTTATTCCACCTCCACAGAAAAAACAGCGAACGTAATCCTTTATACCTGCAAAATTAACTACCTCGAATATTGAGTTTCTTTTGGTAATGGGTAAAATGTTCTTTTAGTAGAAACACTTTCCTAAAGCATCGAAGAAGAAGCAACCACCACCAGTAAAAATACCTGCTAAAAGCGTTAAGATATCCTTACGCTTAAACAGCTGTATAATACTAACTCGTTGAGGTTTAATTCAATACAGATGTGAAGCTTAAGAAACTTGTTCATCCTTTAATGAGACGTGGTTATAAAAGAAACCTTCAATAAAGATATACTTCAAACTTTTGTATTCCGTTGATGACACGTGATAACAAAAAGAATATATCATCTAAGATGGACTTCAAATTTGTTCTCCCGTTAATGAAACGTGGAAACAAAAAAGACATCGTTTAAGATGCACTTCAAAGTTGTTTTTCCGTAAATGACACTTGATTACAAAAAAGACATCATTTAAGATGCACTTCAAACTTGTTTTTCCGTTAATGACACGTGGTTAGAAAAAAGACATCATTTAAGATAAACTTCAAACTTGTTTTTCCGTTAATGACATGTGATTACAAAAAGAAGACATCATTTAAAATGTACTGCAAACTTGTTATTCCGATAATGACACGTGGTTACCCAAAGATGACATCGATAAAGATGCACTACAAACTTGTTCTTCCATTAATGACAACTGGCTACAAAAAGAAAACATCATTACAGATGTACTTTTTAAACTTGCTCTTCCGTTAAAGATACGCGGTTAGAAAGAAAAGACATCAATTAAGATGTACCCGATACTACTCACCTGTGTAATAGAATCCAGCTTTTGCGAGCTCGTTAGGGTTTACATTATTTGAATTCCAACCATTAAAAGAAGATAGTCTAGCATTGATTGGAGCATAGTCAGCATTATTCGGCCGTGAATCTGTTATTCCTGGATAGTAACTGTTGTCTGCCATTGTAAATATGTTAGATTGTAGCTTTTCAGTTAGAATATTTCCTTGATTTCCAAGTTGAGTTCATCTTATGCATAAATCAACCAAGTTGTTAATTTGGGATAATCTGTTATTTGTCATCATTTGAAAAATTAAAAAATAGTGCATATTCTAGTCTGATTCTGGTGAATTAGAGTGGAATATTGACTATATAATAAGAAACAATATTCTAGAATGATCTAGATCTATTATAACTCCTAAAATAGCATTTTGGTAAAACCGAACCTAGTTTGATTTTTGGTTCGTCTATTTATAAAACATAATACATATATTTACCTTTTGTTGGAAAACCGAAATGTTTTATTTTTGGGTCGTCTATTTATAACATATTTATTTACATTCCGTGTATTAAGAGTTCCTGGCCGAGTCTTTACTTTAAATTGTTTAGAAATCTGTCGTCGGTGCACAAAGATTTCAAATATTTTTATACGATCTGTATTGGCTCTTAAACCCCATTTTCCTTTGATTTAATTGAAATAAAATTAAAAAATCGGATGCAACTACATCGAATTGACAAAAACAGGAGTAGATTAGTATAATCAAACGAAAACAGCAATTTGATGCTCTCTAACACGTTCAAAATTGTTTTGAGAATTTAGACGACATCTTTGTGCCATAAAACATAACTCAATAAGTTTTACATTTTAGTCTATAAAATTGAACCCTAAGTGGTTAATGGATAAGACAGTTTCATATAACCTACAAAGCTGTGCATTGTATAAAACATTGTAGGATATAGTATAAGTAAATAGTATAAGTGCATTTTAGAGCCTGGTTTAACCCCCCAACCCCACACCCACCCCGATGGCAAATTGTTTGCCACTTACTGTTGCAAGGCAGTCACCCCTCAAGTTCACATTTTCTTGTTTGTGGTGTCAATTTTCAAAAAAAATATTTAATTTATTTTCCCCAAGCTATCATTTCCTCTCTACTGTTTGGCTGTGTGGGAAGACTGTTTATTCGGTATTTGTTTATTTCTGATATTCATATTTCACATTTTTATACAAAAGCCAATTTAACTGAGGACTGCTTCACTCGCTCGATACATCACTTGCAGTTCTTGCATTTATGAACCAACTGAGTTCTTTAATGCCTATTCGATTCAGAAGCTCGCTTGGAACTTCATGCACTCATATCAAACCAAGAGACTGCTTTGCAAAACTATCCTTAGGAACTTTTAAAAAGAATTTTCCATAGAACTGACGTCAGTAAAGCAAAAGGGTTTACGAATTGCTGTATTGATTATTATTTTGGTTTGAATTACGGATAATTTTTGCAACAGCGTGTTATGTGCTTAACTTCTTTATACTGTGTTTTATGAACTTATACATGAATTAACTCTTAGAACGAGAAATTACGAAGTAATGCTTGTCCTGTAAGGATAATAACTATTGTTCCAGTTCCATGAATATTTTTATTGAAGTCCTAGACCTGGGATATTATGAGAAAAATGATCCATTTTATTTTTTGAACTTATCTAAATAAATATATTTGATAAGTTTGTTTACTGACAAAATTTCTTCTACGATACTTATGTACTATGTTTATAGTACTTCTAAAATTACTTTTGTTAATATTTCGGCCAGTCTATAGATAGGTGGTTTCAATATCCCAGCCATTAAAGATTTGGATATTGTCCAATCACCCCCAATGATATACTTTCTGCTTTTTAAATTTTGCCTTTGGCGTCGTCTGTGATATGCAGGATTTATATTCTAAGATCCCCTGTCAAAATTCTATCCTGTTTAGTTCCGCCCATTGTTTTCTCGTTTAGGGCAAACCCATTCTTTTATCTGGGGACCATACGCCGCTGAACATGGAATGGTATTAATCTGAAAATACCTCATTGAAGATTCCATGTTCACCGCCATATGCATACCATCGATTGGGATGAATCGAAATTGTACTATTTAATGGTGTAATTACTGAGTTGCGCTGAACCCGGGGCTAGGCGGCGTGGATAGTAATATGCATTCCCATTACTGCCCATGAACAGGCTCAATCAAACCGAGCCTGCAGTATTTTCATATTTGTCGTGTTCGGTGGCTTTCAAAGTTCCATTTTCATCTATAATTTCTAATAAACGAGTATCTATTTTTTATGATAAAGGTCGCCATTTTGTTATATTATCAACGTTATCTTGCCAAGTGATTCTGGTTACTGGTATGATACATGACTGATCAAAATGTGACAAAATTTATTTAAATACAGCAAGTGAAAATTAAACATGAAAGACAACGTAACAATACTTTTTATTATATTGATAGTGAAGTTTTAACAAAATAAATAAGTGTCCATCACTGGCCATGAACAGGCTCAGTCAAACCGAGCCTGTAATGTTTTTCATATTCGCCGTCTTCTGTGGCTTTCGGGAGGCTGTGTCTGCTGGATGTTGCCATCGCTGATATGCTTCTTTCACATTGTTTCCTTTTCATCGTTTTCAATCAATAAAAGATGTGAATATAATAGATATTTTGATTGAGTTTAAGAAGGATACGCTCTTATTTTGTTTTGTATGTTAGCTCTGCAGATTGCACATTTTCTCAGTGTTTGTGAACACTGAAGACAAGTTACCAAATGACCACAGGGAATAAACACAATGCAAGCTTCTTTGTCCAGGCATATCTTGCAGAGCCTCTCTTCTTTTAGCTGTCGATTTTCTTCCAGCAAAACATCTGTTTAAGTAAAAACAATCATGTTCATGTTTCATTTTTACCCGCTGTATTTGATAGTTCGATAAATTCATACCCTTCTTAGTTAAATAGGAGTTCCTTATATCGTTTGTTGTGATTATAAGAATTCGAAAAGTATGGGAGACAAAAGTATTATAAATTGGAAACAAAGGATATGATCGAACTCGCAAGTTTAAAAAACTCAACGGCGTCGTGCAAGTCTCGACAAATTTGAAAGCAAACAATCTTGTCTGTTTTACCTCTCCATCTAATTACTTATATCGCTCTTATTACGAATTTAGGTGTATTTTCAATGTTCGTAATATTAAGTGTATACATGTACCTGAAGGTGTCTGTATGTTTTCTTGCGACTCAGATTCTTTCACTGTAACTTCTTTCGCGCTCGTTTCATTAGAATGTGATTGTGATTGTTTGACATAAGTGAGTACTTTAGAATCTGTCACTTGTGCAGTTCTTGAACTTGAGTTAGTAGTAGAGGTTCTGGGCGAAATGGGTGCGAAGTTGTCGAGGAGAAATTCAAGCAGATGAGGGGCTCTCAATTCTGTCGAACCTTTTGGAAAAAAATACAACAATATGAACATGGTTTACTCTTCGGTAAATTTAAAAAAATGCATACCCTCGTTAACTCTTTTGGTGAATTATAAACAAACGTGAACTCTTTTTATTTAAAGTAGTTTTGCAAAACATGAACATCTTACTTAAATAAACGAAATTATTTGTAGCAAAAGTTGGATTTACTTTAGTCTGTGTTATTCTTTTCAAAATACACACTTCTTTAAAAAATGCGAAAAACACTTAGCTAACTATTTTAAGAAACACCGTTTTGTTCTCGTAATCTGAAAATTTCTACATGAAGTTATGTTCAAACATGCACTCAAAATATTATAGTAATATAACTAATAATTCGTTAATTGCACTGACCATCTACATCTCAAGACAGTTAAACAAGATGTTATACCATACCGTTCATAACTCGTTTACCTTTTCGATAATCCTTCCTCTGGGATGCTGCTTTACTGCTATGACTAATAAATAAGTCATAAATTTATTGCTGCAATAGAATGATCAATACAAAATTAAAACCGGTTTTCAGTAGCCGTATGTATTTACACGAAACAGTGAGTATGAAAAACAATGTTGTTACATGTAGTCTAAAAGGAATAACTTAATCACAATACTTGAAAGACACTTAATAAAATAATACACGAATCTCTTAAGAATTTGTATTACTATAGTATTTTGAATAAACCACACAACATTCGCCAGATATAAATAATACGAACATTGTTATCTTAATTGTAACTGTTGCATGTATAACCTTACATATAAAAGTTCACCTTATTTTTTAATTAACTTTTGTTTATTAAATATCACTGATTTGTGTAAGTGGCAAACGGCTTACTTTGTTCGCAAAAATGTTTACTGTAACAATAACATTACCATATCTTTGTCTTGCATATCGGATTGCCTGTATAACGTTTCCTTCAGTGTATCCCATGTTTAACACGAGACTTGAAGCTGTTGTCTGCAGATCTTCTATAACCTGGTCTTCAACCAGCTGTGTTTGCTGGGGTCTTGCTTGCGACAACAACTATATACAGAAAAACGATCATCTTATTGCAATTACCTTTTGTATAAATTATACTGTACAAAACTGTACAGTAATTGCCTGTCGAAAACTAAGTCTGGTTACAACTATTAACTTAACAATACCATTTGTTCGCTCCCACCCCACTCTCGTTCTTACATCGATGTTAGGTGTGCAATGTAGAAAGAAGGTCACATACGTTTACACCTAGTACTATAAATAAAACGAAAAGAACTCGTAGGCGAAAAAGCAATAAGGCTGAACAATATGCATTAGAAAATAAACACATGTTTTAATATTTTTTTGGTTTGAAATTAAAATATTAGTAAATTTTACGAACGTTATGAAAGTAAACTTACGTTTTCACATTGCTGTCTGTCGCTGATATTTGAGCTCTGGCATAAGCGGATAAATTCATCTCCCTTGGATTGCTTGAGAAATGCACAATTCGGATACCATCGCGCATGCTCGATCCAAGGATAATCTCCGGTATCCCAGTCCTTGATTCCACCTCCGCAGAAGAAACATCGGACGTAATCTTTGATGCCTTTAAATAAGTTAAAAAACGATCTTGATAAACAAAGTAATTGATTTCTATATATTCTTACCAAAAAGTTGTTTGAGGTCCTTAATTCCTTAACACGGAGATAAGTATTATTACGGTTTAAGGGAATAGTTCCGAGAAGAAAAAAAAACAGTAATTTTGCTTGGAAAGTCGCAGCCATTTGGTATGCTAACGTAAGTAAAATATTAAAAGGTCACTTTTTAGCTTTAAATTATTTTTGTAATATTAATTAAGGGCATTTGATCGTTATATTAATGTCAATAAAAAGGGTTGTTTTCCGATATAATAGATTAAAGCCAATGTCTTGCATCTCCGTGTTCTTGTTACTACACCTGTAATTTGGAGAGACGTCACGAGGTAAGGTTTGCCGCACTGCGCCGTCTTGTGAACCTCTGTACCATCACTATTATAAAATATGATAATGCCAGACTACGTTGTCTTGTGAAGATCTTCTCCATTTAATTATAAAATTATGAAAATCTGCAAGTTACAAAAATTCAATGTTAAATAGGTGCTGGACCACATGGTGTGCATCTAGTATAAAGCAATACAATGATTATTAACAGAACAGAACATATCTTAATTACATCGCAAACGATTTTATACCACATCAGCATAAAACGCAGATAATATACGTGAAACTAAAAATCTGCTTTCGTTATTTTATTTGATATAATTTTTCAAAGCATTAAATTTAAAATGTAAAAAATGTAGTTTTCAGAGTTTATTTGTCAGTTTTAATTTCGAAAACATTTCAACATTGACTTAGTTAGTTCTCTGCTTAAAATGAAAACAATCATACCTGTAAAAAAGAATCCAGCTTCAGCCAAATCATTTGGGTTCGCTTTCGCAGAATTCCATCCTGAGAAAGAGGAAATGCGTTTATTCAATGTTAAGTAGTCCGGGTGTTTTGGTCTTTCGATTGTTGGAGCTGGAATGTATTCATTCCGTTCTATAACAGATCTCCGTTCCTCAGACAGATTTTGTCTAATAGTATGTTCATCTCGCGCGCCACTAATACACAAATTTCCACCACTACTTATAACACGATGTATTGCCATTGATTATGATTAACTTGTGTCTACTCGTAAACAACCACTGTCCTTTTATAGGTCATATCGTCGTATCCAGTCAGTTCAAGTCTAATGCGCATTTACGCTGGTTTTTGTAAGTACACATTGAACGTCATCATTAATGTAAACAAAATTAATATTTTTAAAAAGGCTCAGTTACATGTAAGTGGCAATGAAGTGCATATACAAAACTCATGCTTGTTGAAACTAGATTGGAGACCTCGACAAGTAGGATGTTGCACGACATATGTAGACTTTTTTAAATAAACTAAGTAGGATGCCGAAAGACATATGTAGACTTTTTAAATAAACTTAGTAGAATGCCGCAAGACCAATGCAGACTTTTTATTCAACGTAATGAACGCATGTTTACATGTTTTGCAAATTGAAAAATATATCAAAACTTGCCTTATATATATCCCATTGTTTACGATCTAAATTCATGAGAGAAATTACATATTTTTTGGGATCCCTTATAACCATTTCATGGGATTCCAAGGTACACACTGTCATCGGTTTTATGGATCGATAACATACACAGGTTATACGATCTTTTTAAAGTTAACTGTATGTGTAAAAGCTTACAATTTGCGTCATTGCTATGTCATATAATATAAAAAAGGAAACTATCAAAATCTCTCAAATGGCAAAATGCTGTTCCAACAAAATTTTGGACAAATGTTAATTTTTTTAGTGTATGTTTATTTTATAAACGTTAGGAACAGTTAGATCAGTAAAGAAAAATAGTAAGATTAAAAAAAAATCCCTGAACACGACAGAAAAGAAAATATTGAAGGCTCAATTTAATTGAGCCTGTTCAAGGGCAATAGTGGAAATGCATATTACTTACTACGCCGCCAAGCCCCAGGTTGAGCGCGCAACTCAATATTTACACCAGCGAAATTATCCACCAGATTTAAAGAGTATAATAAATAAGTTCTTAAACACTAGCCGCTCCCCAAAATGCTATGTTTATTAACCTTTATGTCTTGTGATAAACAACACACCTGACGTAAAACCCGAACAATCACATCTGTAGTCAATGTAAAGATTAAGACAGCCACGTCATTCCATTTTGCCTCAAAAGTAAGGATCAGTGGCTGGTATCACGACCTTTTTTTAACGTGATCTAGGACTGCAATTAATATTGAATTGGAAGCAGGACAATCAAAATTTGTTCGTCTAAAATGTTGGAAATCAGATAAGAGGAGACTGCATGCCTCGTGTTCTTAAAAGAAGAAGTCCTACGTGGAATGTGTTACTAATTAAAAAAATGTCACAAATTATAGTGAGTCAATTATGACTTATTGCCTTAATATACTCTTTTGGGTATTTTTACCTAACTATTGCATTTCAGTAGCACCGGGTTTCTATTTGGTATTTTCTATTTCAATTTTTCTATTTTTTTTCTGGCACCTTCAAATACTAGTATAAAAGGTCATGATCAAACACAAGGATTCACAGTCACTTAAAATCTTTCGGCGATGAAGGTGGTAAAAAGCGTACAGTTGGTTGCGATTGTCTTAGCTGTTCAAATACATGGTAATATGTTTGTTTTATCTATCTGCCAGTGATGTTGATAAAGGAAAACAAACTTGAATAAAATAATAAATAAATATTTTTATTCAGATATATTCTATAAATTTATGTTTACAAAATGTAAATGTGCTTCGGTGATGATAGTTAATTGGAAACAAAGATTAATAGTTAATTGTTTTGTTTAAGGCTTGAAACGTTTAAAGAATTACGCGACGTACACTTTGTGGAATTATATACAATTATCTTTACAGAACACGCCTTAGAGATCATGCTCTGTGGGTGGGATGATCCAACACCTTACAACAACATAACTCACGTTTGTGAGAACGGTGTTATATCAAGACTAACCAATAGTGTTACTGTCACAGATGCGAACGTTGTTAAATTTGGTAGAACCAATAGTGTTACGGTCAAAGATGCGAACGGTGTTACACCAAAAATAACCGATAGTGTTAGGGTCACAGATTCGCCTGTACGAGACGATCAAGAAAATATTAATCGAGAAAGAAACAGTCGTTATGTTACCAACTGCAGGTAAGAGGTTATAAAATATACTCGTATTGTCGAGTTAAATTCAACAGCTTTGAAACAATCATATGATCAATCTTTTTAAAGGCCATTTCTTTAAGCAGAGTTTATTGCCTTTGGTGTGATAAATAATCCGTTTTACAGGTAATCCAGCATTATGAAAATGTAAACAAGAAAAACGAAAACGCAAGGACAAGAACCCCTTCAAAAGTAGAACAAATTAGAAAAAAACAGCTTAAATGTTACGATGTGGCATCACTACGTCTTTCATATTTGAAAATTTGATGATTGGCTGCTACAGTTTTAAGTTTTTTGAATGTTTTGCAAAAAATACTTGTGAACTCATTAGCATTGTTTGTTCAATTGAACCTTTTTCAGGAAGGATGATTTATTGTTATGCAATGGACGAGTTTTCTGTGGTGGACTTTCTGGTTACCAATGTTGTGGGTTTGAGACTTACCATCCCAACGTCCAGACTTGTTGCCAGATGAGCAGTGCCATGTATAAAATACACTATGTTCGATCGAGCAAGTATATGTAAGTATTGTTGTTTTAAGAATGTTACGTCAGTTTTTCATAAAGGAGGCCAAGTAAGGTTGGACTTTATTAAAAATTCTTACTCTAAGTTAAAATAGAAAGATCAGGGATTTTGTTTTTATAGTATATCAATAAAAATGTCACAAACTTTCATCGAAGAAACCCTTTTCCCGCGACGCGCCCCAAATATTGTTAATTCTCTTTGTAGCAACCCTATATGAATGGGAGAAGAAACGGGTGTTTGTAAATTCATTTTTTTTAAATATACAGATGCTGTGACCTAAAGGTGCACCCACGAAGGTCCGGGAGAGTGCCCTGTCAGCATCCGGCCTCCAATGACGCGTTCTTCCGAAGAGTAAAACCATTGAACACAGACAAACTTAAGTATAATACTCATCTGTGCATGAACATTACATACGGTATGCGCTAATGATATATTTTCAGTTGTTTTTTTAAATACTGTATAAGTGGGGATGACCGCTGCTAGAAATATTTCTTAATTCAGATTGTCTTTTAATAGTTACACTTTTATAGCCAAATTTATCTCCAACAGACATCTGCATGTTTGATTTTCTGCTATTCAAACATTTCAAACATTATATTGTTTGCACAAAAGAACACTAAAATATGATCAGCAAAATGAAACCTGATCTTTTTCCACAGAAAAAAACGACAAACAATGTAAGTTTGGGTATATTCTGCACAGTATATGTATTTCGCAGTAAATGCCAAGTTATAAAGGGCTAGGATTATTTCTTTACTGAGTGATATATATATATATATATATATATATATATATATATATATATATATATGTGTGTGTGTGTGTGTGTCTCTGTCTATAGCACTAGTGTGCATAAAAACTCCAAAAATAAAAAAGGAGGAAGCACGATGCTAATAGATGTGTATATGTAATTGTCCTACATGTTTGTTTATGTATAAAAATAAGTGTATGTAAATGTCTATGCAGTCAGAGGGTCATTTGTGGATAGTTATGATTTATATGCGTTGCCGGAAAATTTCTCTATTGAGAACTTGGATGGCACGTCTATGACCATGTACAGCACTCTTGGCTAGGCGATGTCGCCGCGTCTGGTGCTTAGATCTGTTCCTTTATGTCTAAAGGTTTGTTCGTTGGTTACTTATCTCACCCATATACATACATGTATATATATATATATATATATATAGTCTTTCCAGTTGGTAAAGTTTTTAACACTTATATGCTACTTTGAAATTTATTCACTGTCTTTTATGTTTTAGCTTTCAAAATCCACTTTCTCAAACAAACGAAATCAAAGAACCAATTGTATCTTCGAGCAGTTGTGACCAGATATTACCTTAATCATGCCAGAAACACAATTTTAAAATCGAAGAAGGCTCGGAAGGACATTGCATTAGATAAATACAGCCCCTTGAGAAAAATAGACAGAGAGGATTTTGTTATTCTAACGTCGCATGATCATTTGAGTGATCTTGTGTTTTACATTCGTCCGGCAGATATGTTGTTCCGTTCGCCAAAGAATAAAAGACTCTTTAAAAGATTAAACAAGTTCTTGAATAATTGCCGGACATCTGCGGCGGGAAATATGAACCATATTCCGTAAAACAGCGTTTCCATGAGCTACCACATATATGGCGAGTGTATTCAGTGCAAACCGCCGAGATCTGATCGCATTCGAAGGCAGGTACAATCTTCAGCTATCACCAGCGAAATCTTCGGCAATCTTCGCTTAGCTGAAACGGCGAAACCTTCGGAGATCTCCGATAAGCTTGAACAGGTCTTGATGGTCTGATTAGGAAAACCGCACAACGTTCACACCGGTCGACTCAATGCGAGGGTTGCAGTCAAAGCTGCTTTCTTGACAAGTGCAACCATGCAAATGAACTGTGTTATTTGTATTAAAATCATTAGTTTGGTTTGTTTTCCAAGTGATATCTTCTTATCCAGTATCAAATACCTTTCATTCAGTTAATTCTCAGTACCTGATTATGTTATGCAATAATGGAGCAAAATTTACTTTTACATAATTTCCTGTTATAAAATTTATATTTTATGTAAGGGTTTCAAGGGCGGCAAGATTTAAATAAACAACAAATATTCCATATTTCGTTAGATTTATTATTACCATCAAGTTTTAATTATACGGTACAAATCGAAGGTTGCACACAAGACTGCCATAACTACATTAAAAAAAAAGAAGGAGTTACGACAGTCTTGCGTGCAGCCCTCGATATTTTGAAACGCAGATTTTGTTAGACGTTTATATGTTTTTGCAAAAAAAGGAAAATGTCTTCAAAAGTGCCATTTTTCATTTATTTTATATAATTTAAATAGCTACTACATGTACATTATTCTGGTTGAAGGTGAAACAGGAAAGTTTGGTTTGCGGTATGAAAATTCAAACAACATGTCTAATTATCCCTTAAATAAACCTGCAAATGTTTACAGATATCAGTGTTCATTTTAGAAGTAAACATATTACCATACCTCCTATATACCACAACTCGCTACTATTTTCATTGTGTAACATGTTTGACAATTACATTTGCACTTCTTCAAATCCTTCATATGTAATTATGACATAAATTGTTCATTATTAGCTATCGACAAAAGTAAAATAAACATTCACAACCTCTTCAGTGTCCTTTTTGATTGCCGTCATGGAAATCGTTTCATCAGAAACATTTATACACTAGTCTATTCAATTGATAAATAGAAAAGCTATAGCCTGTAAAATGCCACGTACTTCACCCTTTTCAATTGTGTTTGCAAATCATTCACGCAACAATGTCAATTTGGGACTTTTATTTGTCGTTAAAACGTCGAATTTCATTTATTTACCATGTACCCAACACCAGTTTTTCTGACAACTTAAGAAGGATAAGCCCTTATTTTGTTCTGTATGTTTGCTCTACAGATTGCACACTTTCTCAGTGTTTGTGAACACTGAAGACAAGTTACCAAATGACCACAGGGTATAAACACAATGCAAGCTTCTTTGTCCAAACATATTTTGCAGAGTTTTTCCTCTTTTAGCAGCCGATTTTCTTCCAGCAAGCCTAATGTAAAAAGCAGGAAAACGCTTAAGAAACAGATTCAATGTAAATGCTGTATGACGTATTTTACATCAATGCAGTATCACGTCATCATATGTTCACATTTATCGAAATGTAAAAGGGTACAATGTACACATGACACAACATCAACCCACTATGACATCAAAAAAGGTTAAAGTCAACACCGAAAAACGCATTGTTACGCTATATAAAGTTAAATATGTTTACACGCCGATTTAAAAGGAAATATGTATATAACGGTAGTATTATACACGCTAATAATAAATTATAATCATCTTCATCTTGCTACACTGTGCAATGAATTACATTTACTTAATTTTATTTCAGGCAATTCGTCATATTATACAAATGTGAAACTCCTGTCGCTTATTTTTTATGATAGATTTCTTAATTTGTTAACAATACTTTATCAAATGCTGGACCTTTGTTTTATTCCTCATTTATCGTTTATAGTTGTGTTGTCGTTTTTGAAATTGATCATTTTATAACCAATGCTCTCCTGTCCTCTCTACTGTTTTTACTGTGATGAAAGGCTGTGTATTTTAGATGTGGCCATTCCTGATAAGCACAATTCACTTTTTAGAAAATCAATCAATCTGTGAAAGCTTTACTGAAACAGATTTACATGTACAAGACGTTCGTATGAATACCTGAAGTTGTCTCTATATTCTCGTGAAGCTCCGATTCTTTTCCCTCTGAACTTGCCGCGCCCAGTGCTTTAGGTTGTGATTGTTTGACATTCGTTTGACTATGTTCTACAGAGTTACCGGAGTAAGACGCTTGGGCAGATCTTGACCGTGAAGCAGTGGTTACGTTTCTTGTCGGGTTGGGTGTGAAATTATCCAACAGATATTCAAGCAAACGCTGAGGTCTTAAATCAACAGAACCTGTTAAATAAGATATACTATTTTGAATAATTTCGATGACATAGTACAGCACTCAATGACATTTGACTTTACGGACTTAAACGATGCAACTCTCTTTTCAGAATATTTACTCAGAATGAAAAACGGTTTTTAAAATACTGAACAGTAAAGGCTACGTTCAAACTCGCAATGTTTCGAGTAAGAAAAGAAAAGTACATATACATCGCATATACATTATTTAAAGAAAAGAAAAGTACATATACATCGTAAATGTATGTATTGGTCATCTTGCTTTGTAGATTTTGATGTATCATACACA
Source organism: Corbicula japonica (assembly GCA_038501625.1). Classification (NCBI taxonomy): domain Eukaryota; kingdom Metazoa; phylum Mollusca; class Bivalvia; order Venerida; family Cyrenidae; genus Corbicula; species Corbicula japonica. Next base: position 2,191,872 of record JAZAYU010000027.1, read on the forward strand.
TTGGTCTTGGTATTACTAGTTTATACGATCATTGTACAAAGCAAGCTAAACCAATTACTCTTCATAAGTCTTCTCATTATATATTGCACCATCACATGTATTACATGGTCTACATGTACTTACACCTGGTTGTTCGTGATCGGCTGCTATTCCATCATCACTGTTTTCCATTTGAGCTTGCCCATTTAGTTTTATTACCCTGCATGAGTCAACAGGCTCCCTGACTTAATTATTTATTAAATATTAATATGTTTCTGAAAAAGAATGGTCAAAACAAAATAAAATCCTATTTTATGTTAAAGTGTTTACCTACACAAAACACTGAGTAAGTACTATCACGCAAAAATACTGAGTACATGTAGATATTATATACGATTACGTAGAACAGTGAGTATGTATAATTAAATATAATTTCGTGTACATGTACGAATATCAGTGAGTACGTATTATATACAAAACAATAAAACAGTGAGTGACTAATAAATTTAAAATTACGCACAGCAGTGACTAAGTTAATCGTATAAAAGGTATTATTTGGTACACGAAATACTGCAATATACGGTGAATGATGTTCGAATTTGCACTTTTTTAAATTTTATCAATTATACAGCCTTTACAATTTTGAAAACGTGCTAGGATTTGAATATATTATATTTATTTAAAAGGAGTTAACTTTTTTTTCGGTAAATTTTGACAAAATGTATTCATTTAATAGCATGGTCTGTAAGGGTATCTCTCTGATTCGCATAATTTATTTTTATTGTTTCTACATATATTGTTGCGAGTCGACGTCTGTACTGTTAGTGCACAAACTTCACTGGCAGACGGGCAGACAGGTAGCTGTTGCTTCACAATATATTCACTTTATAATGGGACCGACGGACGGATGAACAAAGCGTGATCACGCACTATAGACCGGACGGACAAAGCTTGACCACCCCGCAGGTTACACAGGTGCAAAGTGACACAATGAACCGCCACTTGACGGGCTAGGTATTTACGGACAAGTGGGCAAACGTGACTCCGCAGTGATTTAAAGGACTAAATACCAGATCTGCTCTTAACACAGTAACAACAAATTGATTCTTGTTTTAAATTTATTCAAGTGAAATTAACAAAACGGTACTATGAGTAGTTACGCTTTAATAAAATCAACGTTCAAAAATAAGTGGTCCGTATAAAGGGCGCTTTTCTAAAATCGATCTATTTCAGAAATATCAAACCAAAATGTTATGCAAAAGCTTAAGTTTTATTATGAATTCTTTAATTTACAACTTTCAAATATTAACTATAAGTAATTACATTGTACCCATTATGCTAAGTAGGGCTTGAATTTGGAAAACTATTGAATAAAATTCACTGAATATGAAGAAATGTGTCTGCGGAGTGCCGCTAACCAAAAAACAAGCGTCTTTTATACGAACCAACAGTTTTTGGGACAACAAACATGTTGTTGGTAAACATGTAAGATAGGGTTCTCTATAGGATTTCCAACAGTTCCAACAATATTTTGAATATAATAGTAAAAGTGCGTAAATGCAATGGATCACTTTTAAACTTAAGTTTTTCGTTAAATTACACATATTAAATAATTAAATTAGTATACATAATACGGAGCAGGGTAGTGTTAAGTGCCGATTAATACATAAAAAGACATTTTCAACGTATCCTTAAGGAGCCTCAAATAGGATTTTCCAACACTATCCGACAAGTATGACGTCATCGTAGCATATGCGATATGACGTAATACTGTCAAATCATTCAAAATGGCGGACTTAAAACTTCATTGAAAAACAGGTGAAAACGACGATTATACGTAAGATCAACATCTTTACGAATATTGGAATACAGCATTACATTTGTTTAGACCTTTTTAAATGACATATAGCAATGCTTATGCATGACAGTTGATAAACGACACAGAAATAAGGTTATAATTTTACCTACAATTAAAACAAACAGGACAAATATGGGGGCATCACAATATAAACTATTTTATACCATATGTATGTCTTGCGTATCGGATGGCTTGTATAACGTTAGCTTGAGAGTACCCCATATCCAACACTAGACTCGAAGCGGTTGTTTGCAGGTCTTCTATTAACTGGTCTTCTATAATGGGTGTTTGTTGGGGCATATCTCGTGACAAGATCTTTAAAAAAAACAGAAAGTTAAGATGTTAAATGCTCATATGTCCTTTTGAAATAAACGCTACAATTTAAACATTAAAAATATAAAATGATTTTAATTTATTAAATTTAAATTTATTTTAATTAGCAAACTGAAACTAAACGTCATTACCTTTGTACTGTATATGGTGTGAGCATTTACGTTTTCATTTTCTAAATATGCTTCAGAAAAAGAGCAATAATTACCTAAACGTTCGCAGTAGGTAAGAAAGGAAACAAAGCAGGGCATAAAGATCTTATTTGTCAAAAGTGTCCTGGTGTTGAAATAAAGCACATGTGTAATTTATATGAACTTCAAGGTACTTACATTTTCACATTGTTGTCTGTCGCTGATATTTGAGCTCTGGCATAAACGAATAAATTCGTCTCCCTTTGATTGTTTAAGAAATGCACAATTCGGGAAGCATCGCGCGTGTTCGATCCAAGGATGGTCTCCGGTTTCCCAGTCCTTGATGCCACCTCCGCAGAAGAAGCATCGGACGTAATCTTTGATGCCTGTTAATTTTATAGGTTTCCAATTAATCAACATACTTTATAATAATTATCGTAGAAGCATACAGACAAGGTAGATTCCTTTTTGTCCATATTGCTAATCTATTGATTAACAACTTTTAATAATAAAGCAAACATCATTCTTCATAATTCGTTTTCAAAACAGTGTAGTGCATTGATGTAGTCTAAAAGCGTGTAACAATGATTTTTGTTAATCTAAACAGTATATCCTTGCTTTTAAAACTTATTTTTGTAATATTTAAATAAAAATTTTTGAACAAGAACAAGTCAATAACTTTCAGCTCCATTTTCTTTTTACTTACAGCTTCATTGTCAAACTGCAGTTTGAAGACAATTCAGGGAAATTGTTGCTGCATTGCCGTTTTCCGAAGATCTCTACTTACATTAAATATATGATAATCTGCAAGTTAGAAATAGCAAATTTTAACTGAGTGCCGACAATATTATATAACTTATATTCGATAGAATAACCAAATGTCAGTATTACAAAATACTACTTACAATGCATAGCCCTGCAAATTTATTTTTATTTTCAGATAAAGTTGATCATACACACATTTTATTAGAGTTGACTTCTTACAGCACCAGACGTATTTAGATGTTCGACCGACTGAAAATAAAACTGAAACATACTTACTTGTATAATAGAATCCAGCGCCAGCCAATTCATTTGGGTTCATACTAGGAGAATCCCATCCATTGTAAGAAGTCAAACGTGCATTTAATGTAGCATAGTCCGGATTTTTAGGTCTTTCAGCTGGTATAGCTGGAAAATGTTCATTCTGTTCGGTAACTCTAGGACCAGCAAAGCCTTGTCTTTCCTCTGTTAGATGTTGTCGGTGTTCATCTCGTGCACCACTTATACACAAACTTCCAAGCTGTCCTCCATTGCTGAAAATACTATGTGCCGCCATTAATACATTTTTGTAAACTAGTTTACTCAACAAGTATTTCTCCTATTGATCAGTTTTAATGCGCATTGAAATTAAGTAATTTTAACTTGTTTATGTTCTAGATTCATGACTATGTTGAAATTCATGGTATCCCACTTAACCCTCGGGGGTCATTTGTGGAATATTCATGGTATCCCACTAAACACTCGGGATTGTTTGTGTTACAGCAAACGTTCCCATTTTTTCTTACACAAATTTGATTTACTTCGTAACCAAATAAAAACAGTTTGTTTAGGACAATTGTTGTTTTGTTTTGTTACCAGGACTAATTTAGTGATCGATCAATGTATTATTAAAAAAGAACTGAACAAAAATTAAAATATTGCAGAGTTTAAATAAATGAAAAAGTTCACCTGTGTACAGCAAGTATAGCGGTGAAAAATCGTTTACAGTGGATGCATTTTATTCACACAAAGCCATCAAATAACTCGATTTATTACCAATCTGAGCCTCACAGATTCTATTTTACACTTTTACCAGAATCTGGTCAAATGGTAATATCTGGGCAAACATAAAGTGTATCGGGTAATATAATTTATAAAGACAAATCAGTTTGGTGTCTAATTGGTTCCGGAAATGATAACAATTACTGTCAGTCATGAAAACTTCTTAAAATATAGGCGGTTACCCTCGGGCTCTCATTTTCGTTTATTTTTTGTGGCCTCATATTAAAACTAGTTAAAACAAAATTTAACTGGTATGACACACATTATGTTTTATTAACTACATTTTGTTTTATTAACTACATTGTACAAAACTATTTATTACTGGACTTATCCGGAAAAAAAGTGAACTTAACTGCAGATTTTTTCTAAACTTTAATATTATGTAGATTGAGTTCAGCACTTGTGTTAACGTCTAGTTTAAAAGGTTACTAATGTCTTACCTTAAATCTTTAAATAACTTAAATTTTCTAAATATAAACCGGTATTTCCCATATACGTTTCTTTAAATAGATTTAAATTGCGGTGGATAAAAATTTCTCAGCTATCGTCTTAAAACAGCAACATGCCTATTTTTATTTAATATACCGATAAACAACAGCAATATAGAAAAGGGTAAGACGGCAAAAGTTAAGGCAGCATTCGTGCGCAACTTTAGCTTACAAAATAGTTTTTAAATAAAAAGTAGTGATATTGTTGGTTTATACATGTATAATGATTTCGTCTAAAATAATACAAAACATAAGGTTAACAAGAAGGAACATTGAAAATTGAAACATTTAAAAAAAATATATAGAAATAGAAACGAAAAACGACAGCATTTTAAACATTAGTCCAACAAAAGCAACTACAAACAAAATAACAATAGCAACAGTGATACTAAAACAAACACTAATGAACATTTTTAGGAAAATAAACTGCAATGCAATACATTTAACACAGATGGAAAAATGCAAAATGAAAATTATGAACTTGTTTATGCAATTTATTCTCAAGTACTCTGTCAAGAAGCCAAAATATATAATTTTTTTATAACCCTAATACTTTAAATAAACGAATACACACATAAGTATAACTAGGATTTCTTTTCTTATAATTTCCAACTCCAAACGATAAGGAATAAAAATAATTACGTATTTATATTTTGGCGAATTATTACCATAAAAAGGGAATAAATTATGTTTGACTTTACAATTTAAGTTAAGTGCAGTTATCTGCATCTTGCATTTTGTCGCGCATAAAATCAAGTTGCCGAGGCATGATTTAACTTGTATGTATGTATATAATATATAATATTTAAGAATATTCATAGGCAAGGCAGATGTTTGATAGGTTTGTTTATTCGTGAATTTAACATTAAAGTACATTTTCAACTTTCAACTTTCAACTTTTATTGTATATTCTCAGGTCATATGACAACATGAGGTATTAATAATAATAAATATAGTTAAACAAGGGTGAAAACAACCATGAACATACAAACATACAAAGAGCGAATATACTATACGGGAGAAATTCTCCTGTAAGAATTAAGGTGTTACATTAAAAGTCATACAAATAATGTTACAAAGCAAGAAAATCATTTACTTAAATTTGCATATAATATTTTTTATAAAGATACACAGGTTTTTGTAATCATGGTCTCTATTACTATTCAAATTTAACAACTTATCAAATTTAAAGATATTAGGTCTATTAGTATACTCTGGTTTGATATATTTCAGTCTCATTGATCTTAAAATAGAGCATTCAAATAAATAATGAAATTCGTCGCCTATACCAATATTACATAGTGTACATATTCGATTTTCTAATAAAACATTATTCCAAGATCCTGTTTCAACTGGTAGTTTGTGATTTCTGGTTCTAAACTTGATAATATAATTCAAAAAGCGATCGTCTGTTTCAGTCAAGTATTTTTCAAATTTGAATTCATGTTTGAACAATCTATATATCTTGCAACTGCTAGAATTTTCAATAGTTGTATACCAATCATTTAAAAATAGATCTATGAGTTTTTGATGAACAGAGCAAGTAATCCATTTAGAGTTAGGGAAAAAGTGTGTTGACCATACATTTTGCATTCCACATGTATAAAGTATGTTCTTAATATTTTTAAGCCATTTAAATGTTGTAGCGCGAACGTTTGTATTATTAAAATTATGTAATAATAAGGTATACATATCTGTTGATATTTTTCTATCAGTTGATGTTATCAACTTTGACCAAAATGAAATAATCCTAGTTTTTATATCAATTGAAATTGGCAGAACACCTGTTTCTCCATATACCATTACAGTTGGTGTCGAATTCTTCATTTTTAAAATATGTTTGAGGAACTTCAATTGAACTCTATCGATTGCATCAAGGTTTCCGAAGCCCCAAATTTCGCAGCCATATAACAAAATAGGTTTTACTAACTTTGCAAATAAATCGATTTGTAAGTCGATAGGTAAGTATAGATTTTTTGACTTTTTAATTAAGCTGTACATAGCTTTTGTTGCTTGCTTTGTTATTTCCTGTTTTGCTTTTTGAAATGACCCACTTCTACTGAAATATATGCCGAGATATTTATAATCGGAAACAACTTCAAGTTTGTCAGTTTTGTAAAAGAATTCGTAATGCCTTTGTCTACCCCATGAAAAAACCAGAACTTTTGTCTTAGACACGTTCAATTGAAGTTTCCATTCATCACAATAAGATGCATAGACGTTTAGAGCCGCCTGCAGATCTGATGCGGACTCGGCTACAATTACAGTATCGTCAGCATACAGCAATACAAACAATTTAACAAAATTAAAGATATCATTCTGAATACCAATACGACTACAATCGATAATGTGACACTCAATTGACAGACAAGTTTTTACACTTAACAACTTTTTTAAGTATACACCTTCGTACTGGGGCATTGCTGATTTGATTTTTGGGCTATTGCCTTAAAATTTTTAATAAACAATGGAATGAATACCAACTGATTTATTAGTAAAACTCCATTCAAAATGACTGACAACTGACTGCTCAAAGTGATTAGTGCCCAAGATCATAAAAAAATCTGGAGATCAGTCTCAAATCTCAAGCATCTGATTGGCTGAAATGGCGACCAGTCGCCATTTCAGCCAATCAGATCCTTGAGATTTGAGACTGATCTCAAAACTTAGTTTTATGATCTTGGGCACAGGAATACAATGACACCCACAGAATACAAATTCACAACATCAGTTAATAAAGCGTATGCTCAACTTAATAAACGAATTACGCGTACATATAAATGAACATTTGGAAACTATAAATATGCTATTCTTCTATTTCTGTTAAATTAAATCCATTTCATTCTGATGTAGTCGCCCATCTTTTAGTTTTCCAATATGCCTGTTCAATTTGACCAACTTTTCTAAGAAATCAGTTAGTATTTATTGCATATTTATTGAAAGTTTTAGAGCAATAGCCCAATTGCAATAGCCCAATTATCTAGCCAGTAATGCCCCAGTACGAAGGACTTAGAAAAGTGTATTAAGGCTTGATCAGCTAAAAAAATTTAAATATTGATATCGTCATATTTTCTGGATGAGTGTTAATCGCTGAAAAAATTAATTAATCCATATCTGCCACTAGAAAGTTTTCAAAAAAAACACAAAGCATTACATGTCTGCTCATCGAGTGAGTCATTTGTTACCTTTTTTACTGAATAACTCATGTTCTTTATTAATATAATAAAATTATTGTGGCCTTAATGACACTCCAGTAGTAATTTTATAATTAAATCTACAATATGTACAGTAACTGTAAAAAGGGTTGTGTGAACAGTTTAACGAACTTGTATAATTAAAGCCTTATAATGTAGAGTTTGAGCACCTAAGGTTACCGGGATTTCGAACCGTAATCAAGGAGAATATTGTAAGACATAAATACGTTTGAGATCACGCCAATGAAATTCTGAATAAAAATTATATATAGAAGTTTAGATATTTAAGGCGGAAATTAGCTTTATTAAATCGTAAATTAACTGAATCGCCTACGGTTTGTTATAAATACAACAAACTAACTAGAAATACTATTTTTAATTATAATATAATTTTAATTATAATATAATTACATCTGATTTACAGATCATTGAAAATACACCAAAATCTTTAAAGTGTTTAACTGTTTGTCTACTTATGCTTTTTCAACTTTATACACTTCGCTCCCTCATAATTTAATAAAAGACAAGCTAACCAGTCTCATTGAAAAAAACGTTTGCTAGAGAAAATAAAACCTTCATCGATGTAATAAACATAGGGCATTTTTTACAGATGGTTCTTATGATAATTATACTTCATGGACTTGTCAAGACTTAATAGAGTCGCTAACTTGCTTACTGGGTAATATTTATGTTAGATTCGGTACCTTAGGTCTCGCGTGATATTATTTACATACACAACTCAAATAATACGAACCTACAGAATGCATACTGTTATAATATTCCATATTTATCAATTCGTTCTGGGTTAAATTAAAAACAAATTTATTTAGTGATGACAGTTTGTTACACTTCGGAATATAATGTTAATAAATAAGATAGAATAAAATCTAATGATAGCGATATTCAAAATATTATTTGATTGGTAGGAATTTGTTTTCAACCTATATCTGGTCTTAATGAGACGTTTTACTGTTATATAATGGACATCACAAACAACAGAAATATATTCATTTTGGGAGTTACCGCCTTGCAACAATTAGTGGCAAAACATATAGACTTGTTGATCCTTCTTTACCTTTTGTTATGCGCAAGGGTAAAATAAAATGATATTGCCACTAATGGGAAACGAACACATACGACTAGAGCTCCTAGAAAAAGGTGAAATATGCATATCAGGAATCGCCACGTTCAGGAAAAAAAACAGCCTCCCCAAACAGTCAAAAAGAAGAGAGAGGGAGAGAAGACACCACTAACAATAAACAAAAATGAGAACCCGAGGTGTTACCGCCTTGAAACGGTCAGTTGCAAATCAAATTGCCACTGGGGGTTTAAACCAGGTTCTAGGTTGCACCAACCTCACACTTGTCCCAACAGGTTCTCATATCACAAAAAAGTAGGAGTTGACTTGGTGAAATAACTCCAACCCACCAATCGGCTCAACAATGTTGCATGCAAAAGCACACACACATAAAAAGGATAAGAAGCTAATAGCATTGCAAAGCCATAGGTCGGGTACTCAATGATCTTACCGAGACCAGAGCACCTGGAGTAAAATCAGCAAGAACACGATGACAGGGATAAAAGAACCAAATCGAGCTTCTAGGTTAGTTACATTTTATTGCTGTGTTACGGGTTCTTTTGTCTTTCATTTCTTCACGAGGGCTTTTATAAATGGTGTCGAATATATAAATTCATTTTCATTATGATCTCTTTTAGGCATCAGGTGTACAGCATGTCGAATTCGTTCAAGAGATATTGTTTTTGTTGCATGAGGACACCTGCTATTTTGCGAACGTTGCCAACCACATTTCAAGTGCTGTCCAGCGTGCGGAACAAAAATTAAACCATGGGTGAAAAATTTATGGAATAAAGCCAATGTGTCATTAAAATTTAAAACTACGTCAACAATAGGCTTTTAACGTGTTTAAACGTTAAACGTGTTTAACAAATAAACATATAGTTTTAAATGAAAATATATCAGCGATACAACTCGAATTTATTTATCGTCTAAGTACTAGTCAATTGTTGACCAATCCTCTCACAGACTTAAACTTTGGTTCATCATTCCAACCCGACCCGCCCGAAAAGAAGTAGAATCCTTTCTGACCTTTACCCGAACATTCAGATATGTCAGTCTGTTTAGATTTATATAATTTTAAAGTGAAAAGGTCTCGTTTATTTTTATATAATGATGTTTCCTTGTGTGACAGATGTTATCGTATCATGCTTATATACTGAGCCAAAATGAAAAATTGACAAAATTAACATGAAAAACTGCTTTTACATTAATGATGCCTGTGAATGCAAATATCTGGAGGAATTTGAACACCAAAATGTTTATATTGGAAGTTGTCGGTTCAGTATTGATCGGTTTATAGAAAAAAGAAACATGAAAAGAGTAACTACTTGTCGAAAAATAAGAATTGGATTTTGTTCTTTCTTTCATTAAAAGTGAGGTAATTGCAAAACGGATATTTAAGTAACTGTATCTTATTTCTTTGCATCAATGGGCTTAAAAGCTTTTTTGCATTTCCTTCTGTAAATGCCATACATTTCTTCATTTGACAGTCATATAATGTAATCTTTTAGAAACTTTTATGTAAAAAACTATCGATCTCAGCATTATTTAGGAAAGAGGAGATAATCTTGACCTCTGTGATAAAATAATAACATTTCCCGGCCTTATCAAATGTCCAGATATGTGCAAATACTACAAATAAAACAAAAGATAAACTACACCATCACTAAACAAAATTTTTGAAATTAAAAACTACAAAATGTTTATTTTTTGTTCAGTGTACGATGATAAATCAATTATATTATTATGCTGACCAAGGGAGAAACAAATGACAGCGATTTAGACCTCTGGGTTAATTAATGGAACTTACATCATAACCTGTCCGCTTTCCAATATACGATGATAAAAACCGTATTGATTACATATACATGTAACATCAATGTTCATATTGCCAACTGTCTTCCAATGAATATTTAATGAGCAGTGATATCAATCTGTCACAGGTGCGCATACATATCATAATATTTGAATCTTCCTATTCAGAGTTTAGGATAAAATTCTTTAATTTCTTTAATGTTGGTTAATATAAAATTGTAGTGCTGTGTAATGTTACATATAAACTTGATAAATTACTGAACATAAGCGAAATTCGCCTAAATTTTGGAATAATTAGTACATTTGATGATCTGTATTAAGTGAAATTTACTGCGTAAGTAACATTACAATAACTTCGGCTTAAAATATATTCACACGGACGTTAACTATGTCGGGATTTTATATCACATTTACTTTGCTTACAGGTCTTCTGCAGTATAAATGATAAATTTTGATATTTGAAGATACTGGTTCTAAGATTGTGTTGGATTTTCTATAATTTTCAAACACCGTTTTCAAAGAACCTCCTTTACCCGGGGCTAGGCGGGGTGGGCAGTAATGTGCATTTCCATTACTGCCCTTGAACAGGCTCGTTCGAACCGCGCCTGAAATATTTTCATATTTGTCGTATTAGGGGGCTTTTAAAGTTCCCTTTTCATCTATTTTAATTATATCTTTATGTTTTTTATGTGAGTAGCAATAGTAATTTATCTTAAGTTTGTAAATGCAATTGATAGTTTCGTGTGTCGTTCCTTGCTTCAGTTTTTTTTATTATTGCTGGTTTCTTTTGATTATGAAACTCAAAAAGATAGGATATCGATAAAAAATTATGATTTTTTTAGAACGTAAACGCACTCAATCAAATTTAGAATGAATAAATTGGTAATGTTCTTTGAATTCAAAATGTCTCTAAATCACCTTATGTATTGCCAATTTAATTAAGGAAATGAAAGAGTGATTATAATAAGTGTTTCAGTGAGGGAAGGAGAAAATGAGTGAGTGTCGGAGTAAAGAAGTGATGGGAAGGAATGTAAAAAAACATACGGCAATTATATTTGGTACAGGTATTTCTATACGAAATATAATTTTCTAAGTATGAGGTACGATTAAGAAGAAAATTAATTTCCCTTGTTTGCAATGAAGTAACCGCTAGATGGCAGTTTTCGCACGAGAGATTCGTGCTGTATATCGCAGGGTTGTCATGCAGCTTTGGGCTACCGAAGTGTACACACTGATGTTTTATATGTAAAAAATCTGTTCAGCTTATAGCAAAAGAATTAAGTTATTCATGAACTGATTTTTTCCAGTGTCACAACATGCATTTGTTAAAGAAATTTGTACAATATTTGTTGCCAATAATATGTAGAGAAATACATGTATGGAGAAATCCATGTTTAAAAACATTTAATTATAAGTTTATTAACATCTAAACATGCCATTACTGTTATTGTTGTCCGCTATTTTACAGAACTAGTTTTGTACGTTGGATGTAATATGATATTTCGAATTCACTAAAACAACATAAACTAAAATCTGGAATCGAACTACTTCATACATTTAAACAGCCGTAAGTCTGTGAAGTTGGCTGTGGGATCAACATTCGACATTCGACATTCAATGTCCCGCAGTGCATTCGACATTCAGCACGACATTCGATTTCATGCCTGTTTTTGAATGTCCTGCAGTGCATTGGACATTCAGCACGACATTCGATTTCATGCATGATTTTGAATGTCCCGCAGTGTATTCGACATTCAGCACGACATTCAAGTACATGCATGACTTTGAATGTCCCGCAGTGAATTCGACATTCAGCACGACATTCGATTTCATGCATGATTTTGAATGTCCCGCAGTGAATTGGACATTCAGCACTAAATTCGCGTTCATGAATGTGTTTGAATGTCCCGCAGTGCATTGGACATTCAGCACGACATTCGATTTCATGCATGTTTTTGAATGTCCCGCAGTGCATTGGACATTCACAACGACATTCGAATACATGCATGTTTTTGAATGTCCCGAAGTGCATTCGACATTCAGCACGACATTCGATTTCATGCTTGTTTTTGAATGTCCCGCAGTGAATTGGACATTCAGCACTACATTCGATTTCATGCATGTTTTTGAATGTCCCGCAGTGCATTGGACATTCAGCACGACATTCGATTTCATGCATGTTTGTGAATGTCCCCCAGTGCATTCGACATTCAGCACGACATTCGATTTCATGCATGTTTTTGAATGTCCTGCAGTGCATTGGACATTCAGCACGACATTCAATTTCATGCATGATTTTGAATGTCCCGCAGTGTATTCGACATTCAGCACGACATTCAAGTACATGCATGACTTTGAATGTCCCGCAGTGAATTCGACATTCAGCACGACATTCAATTTCATGCATGATTTTGAATATCCCGCAGTGAATTGGACATTCAGCACGACATTCGCTTTCATGAATGTGTTTGAATGTCCCGCAGTGCATTCGACATTCAGCACGACATTCGATTTCATGCATGTTTTTGAATGTCCCGCAGTGCATTCGACATTCAGCAAGACATTCGACTTCATGCATGTTTTTGAATGTCCCGCAGTGCATTCGACATTCAGCACGACATTCGATGTCATGCTTGTTTTTGAATGTCCCGCAGTGAATTTGACATTCCGCACTACATTCGATTTCATGCATGTTTTTGAATGTCCCGCAGTGCATTGGACATTCAGCACGAAATTCGATTTCATGCATCTTTGTGAATGTCCCGCAGTGCATTCGACATTCAGCACGACATTCGATTTCATGCATGTTTTTGAATGTCCCGCAGTGCATTCGACATTCAGCACGACATTCGATTTCATGCAAGTTTTTGAATGTCCCGCAGTGCATTGGACATTCAGCACTACATTCGATTTCATGTATGTTTTTGAATGTCCCGCAGTGCATTGGACATTCAGCACTACATTCGATTTCATGCATGTTTTTGAATGTCCCACAGTGCATTCGATTTCATGCATGTTTTTGAATGTCCCGCAGTGCATTGGACATTCAGCACGACATTCGATTTCATGCATGTTTTTGAATGTCCCGCAGTGCATTCGACAATCATCACGACATTCGATTTCATGCATGTTTTTGAATGTCCCGCAGTGCATTCGACATTCAGCACGACATTCGACTTCATACATGTTTTTGAATGTCCCGCAGTGCATTCGACATTCAGCACGACATTCGATATCATGCTTGTTTTTGAATGTCCAGCAGTGAATTGGACAGTCAGCACTACATTCGATTTCATGAATGTTTTTGAATGTCCCGCAGTGCTGAATGTCCAATGCACTGCGGGACATTCAAAAACATGCATGAAATCGAATATCGTGCTGAATGTCGAATGCACTGCGGGTCATTCACAAACATGCATGAAATCAAATGTCGTGCTGAATGTCGAATGCACTGCGGGACATTCACAAACATGCATGAAATCGAATGACGTGCTGAATGTCCAATGCACTGCGGGACATTCAAAAACATGCATAAAATCGAATGTAGTGCTGAATGTCCAATGCACTGCGGGACATTCAAAAACATGCATCAAATCGAATATCGTGCTGAATGTCGAATGCACTGCGGGACATTCAAAAACATGCATCAAATCGAATGTCGTGCTGAATGTCGAATGCACTGCGGGACATTCAAAAACATGCATGAAATCGAATGTAGTAACAAGCATGAAATCGAATGTCGTGCTGAATGTCCAATGCACTGCGGGACATTCAAAAACATGTATGAAATCAAATGTAGTGCTGAATGTCCAATTCACTGCGGGACATTCATAAACAACCATGAAATCGAATGTCGTGCTGAATGTCGAATGCACTGCGGGACATTCAAAAACATGCATGAAATCGAATGTCGTGCTGAATGTCGAATGCACTGCGGGACATTCAAAAACATGCATGAAATCGAATGTCGTGCTGAATGTCGAATGCACTGCGGGACATTCAAAAACATGCATGAAATCGAATGTCGTGCTGAATGTCGAATGCACTGCGGGACATTCAAAAACATGCATGAAATCGAATGTCGTGCTGAATGTCCAATTCACTGCGGGACATTCAAAAACAAGCATGAAATCGAATGTCGTGCTGAATGTCGAATGCACTGCGGGACATTCAAAGACATGCATGAAATCGAAGTCGTGCTGAATGTCGAATGCACTGCGGGACATTCAAAAACATGCATGAAATCGAATGCCGTGCTGAATGTCCAATGCACTGCGGGACATTCAAAAACATGCATGAAATCGAATGTCGTGGTGAATGTCCAATGCACTGCGGGACATTCAAAAACATGCATGAAATCGAATGTCGTGCTGAATGTCGAATGCACTGCGGGACATTCAAAAACATGCATGAAATCGAATGTCGTGCTGAATGTCGAATGCACTGCGGGATATTCAAAAACATGCATGAAATCAAATGTAGTGCTGAATGTCCAATTCACTGCGGGACATTCAAAAACATGCATGAAATCGAATGTCGTGCTGAATGTCGAATGCACTGCGGGACATTCACAAACATGCATGAAATCGAATGTCGTGCTGAATGTCCAATGCACTGCGGGACATTCAAAAACATGCATAAAATCGAATGTAGTGCTGAATGTCCAATGCACTGCGGGACATTCAAAAACATGCATGAAATCGAATGTCGTGCTGAATGTCGAATGCACTGCGGGACATTCAAAAACATGCATCAAATCGAATGTCGTGCTGAATGTCGAATGCACTGCGGGACATTCAAAAACATGCATCAAATCGAATGTCGTGCTGAATGTCGAATGCACTGCGGGACATTCAAAAACATGCATGAAATCGAATGTCGTGCTGAATGTCGAATGCACTGCGGGACATTCAAAAACATGCATGAAATTAAATGTAGTGCTGAATGTCCAATTCACTGCGGGACATTCAAAAACAAGCATGAAATCGAATGTCGTGCTGATTGTCGAATGCACTGCGGGACATTCAAAGACATGCATGAAATCGAAAGTCGTGCTGAATGTCGAATGCACTGCGGGACATTCAAAAACATGCATGAAATCGAATGTCGTGCTGAATGTCCAATGCACTGCGGGACATTCAAAAACATGCATGAAATCGAATGTAATACTGAATGACCAATGCACTGTGGGACATTCAAAAACATGCATGAAATCGAATGTCGTGCTGAATGTCGAATGCACTGCGGGACATTCAAAAACATGCATGAAATCGAATGTCGTGCTGAATGTCCAATGCACTGCGGGATATTCAAAAACATGCATAAAATCGAATGTCGTGCTGAATGTCCAATGCACTGCGGGACATTCAAAGACATGCATGAAATCGATCAAGTCGTGCTGAATGTCCAATTCACTGCGGGACATTCAAAAACATGCATGAAATCGAATGTCGTGCTGAATGTCGAATGCACTGCGGGACATTCAAAATCATTCATGAAATCGAATGTCGTGCTGAATGTCGAATGCACTGCGGGACATTCAAAAACATTCATGATATCGAATGTCGTGCTGAATGTCCAATGCACTGCGGGACATTCAAAAACATGCATGAAATCGAATGTAGTGCTGAGTGTCCAACGCACTGCGGGACATTCAAAAACATGCATGAAATCGAATGTCGTGCTGAATGTCGAATGCACTGCGGGACATTCAAAAACATGCATGAAATTAAATGTAGTGCTGACTGTCCAATTCACTGCGGGACATTCAAAAACAAGCATGAAATCTAATGTCGTGCTGATTGTCGAATGCACTGCGGGACATTCAAAGACATGCATGAAATCGAAGTCGTGCTGAATGTCGAATGCACTGCGGGACATTCAAAAACATGCATGAAATCGAATGTAGTAACAAGCATGAAATCGAATGTCGTGCTTAATGTCGAATGCACTGCGGAAATTCAAAAACATGCATGAAGTCGAATGTCGTGCTGAATGTCCAATGCACTGCGGGACATTCAAAAACAGGCATGAAATCGAATGTCGTGCTGAATGTCGAATTCACTGAGGGACATTCAAAAACATGCATGAAATCGAATGTCGTGCTGAATGTCGAATGCACTGCGGGACATTCAAAAACAGGCATGAAATCGAAAGTCGTGCTGAATGTCGAATGCACTGCGGGACATTAAAAACCATGCATGAAATCGAATGTCGTGCTGAATGTCGAATGCACTGCGGGACATTCAAAGTCATGCATGTACTTGAATGTCGTGCTGAATGACGAATACACTGCGGGACATTCAAAATCATGCATGAAATCGAATGTCGTGCTGAATGTCGAATGCACTGCGGGACATTCAAAAACAGGCATGAAATCGAAAGCCGTGCTGAATGTCGAATGCACTGCGGGACATTCAAAAACATGCATGAAATCGAATGTCGTGCTGAATGTCGAATGCACTGCGGGACATTCAAAGTCATGCATGTACTTGAATGTCGTGCTGAATGTCGAATACACTGCGGGACATTCAAAATCATGCATGAAATCGAATGTCGTGCTGAATGTCCAATGCTCTGCAGGACATTCAAAAACATGCTTGAAATCGAATGTCGTGCTGAATGTCGAATGCACTGCGGGACCTTGAATGTCGAATGTCGAATGTTGATCCCACAGCCAACTTCACAGACTTTACAGCCGTAATGGTATTGGTTCCCTTTTATGAGTTGGACATTAAATCCAAATTTTGAAGTCATAGAAAACAAATAACTTTTTGAATGATCAGATTTGGGTTAAGAAATAAACAGATGTGACAGTGGTAAATACCGAATTTCCCTTGTTGGTACATGAGGGCCAAGGTTAATGTCGTTTTCTTTACCACTTGATGTTTTCACTTCAACTTCGTCCTCTATGATGAGGCTTTATTCATCTCACGAATCACATTTTCTGATGGGAAACAGTGTGAAGTATTACTTACTTTAAAAGGTGTGGCTAATGTAGAAACGTTCACAATTTATTGGACGTTGCACAATGTTTTGACGTGTGATGTCGATGAGCAGGCACGTTTTACAACAAATTGTGTGCCGTCATTCACGTTGTCGCCAACGTGGCTGTTCCAACAGCCAATCAAAACAGCCGTAATAACACTCATTCTTCTCATATTTTCTATATTATTGAGAATATTTAGGTTTGTAAATATAAGGATTTACACACTTTAAACAACCCAACGGTTTTCCATACCCAAATGAAAATCACCAAATATCGATTCAATCCTTAAATGCATTTTCATGGCTCACCTTGTACATCATTATAGATTTTTGGTTATTAAGTTTTATCTGGAAGCTTCATCAGAGCGTTTATTCAAACAGACAAAAAGCCAACTTAAAGACGTATATAAAAAGTAATAAAAATAAAATAAGCATATCAGGAATGGCCACATCCAGCATACACAGCCTCCCCACACAGCAAAAAAGTAGGGAGGAAAAGAGAGCATGGTATTACAATAATCAGTTATAAAATGGACGCCACAAACAAATAAATAAAAGAAATATGCATATCAGAAATTGCCACAGTTAGATGACACAGCCTCCGCACACTATGCAAATTAAACATATATTAATATATTAATAACACTGGTTTGTGCAAAGTTTGATGGAACTACATTGTGCCGGTTGAGCAATACCTTAAAAATCGATAATTCACAATGAATTCGAAAACTCATATTTAGGCTACTTATGGGTACAAGAAATATAAGCGACAGATGAGTCATTTTGATGGTGTGTTTAAAATATTATGAACATATATTTCAACTCAAGGAAGACCACAATTCAGCCTCGGGCTTTATTTCAATCTTGGTTGCACAAAATGCTTCTCAGAAAGATCGACGATTGTTTCAAGTCGATAACTGGAAAGGCTTGTGTTATACTTGTATCGGTAAATGACGATAATCATATTATTTATTCAAATTATTATATTTTATTATATTGTTATATTATATTATATTATATTGTTATATTATATTATATTATATTATATTATATTATATCATATTATGTCTATTTTGATAGAATTTTAAAGGATGATGATCAGAGGAATACCATCACTCAAGAAGCTTCCCACTAAGCTTATCCGATCATTGTTCGTGTGCCTCGTGGTCGTCGTACTGTGTCTTGTAATGTTCCAAATTGGATGGACTTTCTATTCTAGAGGTTTGATTAACCTAATTAAAATTCCAAGAAAACGCAGCAACACTAAAGAAATAGTCTTAAATGCAAGAATTACAGGAATTAAACGAACCATACCTATATTTCTTTAGACCGTCATTGCAAACTTTCTTTGTAAATATATAAAATATTTTCACGAGAAGGTTCAAAAGTTGCCTGTAATACGCGTTTTGTTTTCAAATTGCATTTACTTCACAGATGAAATATTTTTGTATTATAATATTTATTTTCAAGTTTACGTAATATATATTAAAAATGCTTACAATTTATATGTTTATTTTAAAAATTGATTAAACGGGTAGCTAATGTTTAACTTAGCCTGGGCTAAGTCTGAATGTGTTTAAGATATAATATTATTTGATGTAGCTCATGTTTAACATTAAGATTATAAAGCTTAGTTACGAACGTGTGGAACCAATTACAGTTAATTTTATTTAAACTTTCGTAAAATAACATTTTGAGTTACAATAATTGTAAATCAACAGTTACTAATGTTTAAAGTGTTACTTCATATTATTAATCAGTATGAAAGGTAATGTAACATCCCATTCTTTGAGAAAGTTAGGAAAGGTTGATTATAAAATCGACAGTTTCTTCTGACTTTTTTGGGGGGCACGTCAAAAGCGAAAGGTTTTTTCTGAAAGTTGAAGTCAGTCGATGAAATCACGTCACAAAGTAGAGCAGAAGTCTTTCCCAAAACGAAAACGTTTCGCGGTAGAAATACATCGTATCATTATGTAGTCATTCTTGCAACAAAATTAAAAATTTTGAGAAACAAACAATTGACTGTTCTAATCAACTCAAATTTAAAATAAACCACATCTGATTCGCCTTTTTCCCGTGATGTGCCCCATTAAGGAAATCATCTAGCTCAAACATTAGTGTGTAACATATGATTAATACTTTATACATTCTTTTCAGATGGTGTTCTTTTTCTTCCAAGACGAAATTTAACAAGTGATAAAGGTGTAACAGTCGATGATAATAATGAACATAGAAAGCAAACTATTTATAGCAATCAAAAGATATTGATCATTGTGGCATATATGCGGACTGGGTCGACACTTACAGGCTCATTGTTCCAGGAATATCCGGGTACTTTCTACGTGTATGAGCCAATCAAATTTCTGCACGAAAGTTTTATGAAATTAACAAAAAATAACACATATTTCAGTTTGAATTATATCCACAACCGAACAAGGTAAGTGTTCATACGCGTACTTCAATGACATTTATTCATAGAGCAAATTTAAACATTATTGATGGATAATGACCTCACTAGGTTTCGATTCCGTACCCTACGGTGACAGCGCTTAGCCATGCAATGCCGGATACGTTACCGAGTAAGCTAGCCGAGATAACACCCCCCCCCCCACACACACACAATGTTGCTGCTATAACCTTAATAACGTTTTCATATTATGTCACTGGTAACCGATTATTTGCTGATAACAGTAATGGCTATTTCTCCACGGAGACTTTTTACGGCCTTAATAACGTTTTCATATCATGACCCCGGTAACCGATTATTTGCTAATAACAGTTATGGCTATATCTCCATAAAGACTTTTTACGGCCGCAAAATTGCAAAAATATCGTTAATGTGAATTAAGTGAGATTTTATCCATCCTGGGAATCGAACCATTACCGTAAGACGCCAGCGCCTAGCCATGCGATTCCGAACACGTTACCGACTGAGCTACATTGTAGCCAGGATAACCAGAAAGTATTTAAAAGTTTTTACATGAGTACAGATTATTGTGAGCAGTACGTTTTCGACAACTTGCCACTCATACAAGTCAATAACGGTAGGTTATCGCCACATTGACTGTCATGTGACAAACACGTTGATTTCATTATGATTTATTGGCAAAATGCTTTTTACCATTTTGATATTGCATAGGCATAGTCAATGGGGCGGCAACCGCCGCCCCAATATTTTGACCAGCCGCCGTTATATTTTAACCTTGCCGCTCCAGTATTTTTATGTCGCCTTAAGTTTTGTGTGCACTGAAAACAGTAATCGATACGCTCAATTAGCTGCG
This sequence comes from Corbicula japonica, assembly GCA_038501625.1. Lineage (NCBI taxonomy): Eukaryota > Metazoa > Mollusca > Bivalvia > Venerida > Cyrenidae > Corbicula > Corbicula japonica. The sequence goes on from JAZAYU010000027.1 coordinate 2,212,816, forward strand.
CCAGACAGGGATTAACGACTAAAGATTACCACAGGATGTTAATGGCACTTTATGATTGCACGTTCAGTGTCAGGGTATTATCAATAATGATTTTGTTTATTGTATTTCTCTGTCAATTAATAAGATAATTGGCTACATGTTACCTCGGTTTTGGTGTCCAAATTTTGTCACATACTTAGTATATCATACATGTTGAAAAATCATTCTAAAGCCATAATAAGATATGATCAGATAAGGATGTTTCTAATCAACCTCATAATTTTGCAAAACCCGAGTTGCGAGCGTTTAAATCTAGTTGGTTTGTTGACTACACATGTATTCATTCATTTACGATGAGGTATTTTATATTATTTGAAATACTTAAAAATCTTTAAGAAAAATAACTTAAAAATATTGTTCTAAAATTAACAAACTTAGTAACCATTCTATACGTGCATCTCTAGTTTTATCATTTAAACTTTAAGTAATTTAATTATTTTACACAATTTCCGCCGCCCTAATATTCAAAACTTGCCTACGCCCCTGTATTGCACGTTCTCTTTATGAGTATTGATCTTATACAGTGAAAGAAAATAAAACACATCAGTGTTTACAGTTCGCTGTATCCTTCTCTGTTTGTAATGTTCTAATACATGTTCTACCACTTAATGTAAGGATAAAACTGGTGATCTTCTCTAATATTTCTTTTCGCCATAAAGTTTACTTTTCGCAATTAATGAAATCAATAAAATTTCTTTTCGCCACAAATTTATACTTTTCGTATATTTTTTCAGGAACGTTTATGCAATGGAAGAGGATGAAATAAAGGAGGGTGAAATAAACAGCTGGTTATCCTGCAAACTCTATTCTATTAACTTAAATAGCTTAACCGACGATTTTCACAAAATGTTCACAAAAACGATGAAAGATTTCTATAACTGCGCAAAGCCGACTATGCCGAAAAGAAAAAATACATTTGTCAGAAGATATTCGGCTGACCAAGGCTCAAATATCGATACTTGCCTAAAATTTGCAATAAACTCTTGCCAAAATGCGCCATTTATAGTTTTGAAATTTATCAGACTTAAAATGGAAGTGATAGAAAAGCTTTTGCCGTTCTATCCAAATATGAAAGTTATCCACTTAGTTAGAGACCCAAGGGGTATACTTAATTCAAGATTTAAAGTATATGTAGTGTCAAAACGCGAATACAAACAGCATGTTGAGGAACTTTGTATGGACATATCCGAGAATTTAAAACATTCTAAAACTATTATAGAAAAGTATCCCAACAGACTGAAAATTGTTTATTATGAAGAAATGGCCGAACAACCAAATGCGACAGCTAGAGAAATTGTAGAATTCACAGGACTGCCGTATTTAAAACAAATTCAGCTGTTCATACAAAGGCAGACAAATTCATCACGCGATACATGTGCTTATTGTACCGAAAGAAACGATTCTAAAGTAACTGCCAACAAATGGAGGAAGGAGTTACCACTTTCATTATCCAGCTACATTTTTAACGCGTGTAAAACCAGTAACGATATATTAGGTTACATTCCATTCTCTTCAACTTTATCTCAAAAAGATCTAAGCAATCCATCCAGAAGCAAAGTCGATACTACCCGAAAACTTTTGAGCAATACACATTTCTAAAATGTATATGTCAGATACCTAGCTTGCCCTCTAATCCTGTCGATTCATAATTGTGTCAGGGTCTTCCTCCCAAAAAATATTTATAAAAGGCGTTAACTGGTAAATGAATTTTAATGTGTAGAGGGGTTAGCAAAGGCTATTAAATAAAGAAACGACAAGAAACATTTTATATAAGCAAGTATGCATACTTCTATATGTACAATGGCTGAATTGAATGAATGTCAGAATCACGTGGATTTAGCCGCGTACTTGCGTATAGGCAACTACGCGCCTGTCAATACATGTCTTACTGTGATTGACACCAGTACAACTGAATAATATGTCATGAAAAGTGCAATATATCAATTTTTTTTCAAAATTTCACAGTTAACACATGTGCAGTAAGATCCCGCATTATGAACACTCGATATTACGGGCACCCGGGTATTACGGGCAATTGTTTTAAGAACGAACATGTCCTCTTCTTTTTGTATATTATAAATAACTCAGTAATATGGGAACCCCGCTATTCCGATATTACGGACAACGGACACAGTACAAAATCTACTCTAAAGCATATTTAAGACCCGTTATTATGGACAAAGGAATTTGGAATCGTTCCACTTTCCAACCCTTTCACGAATCAGTTTACAACGTATAACCACTTAACATTTATTGTTTGACTTATTTACAGTAATTGGTAAAGACCTGTAAAACTGTGATTTATGCAAAAGACTGGGATACCTAATCAAGGTACCCATTATGTTTATTAGTACATGTAGTTTAAGACTATTGTACCTTTCAGTTAATTTGGCTATAATTAGAAGGTGTTGGCAATCAAAAGATTTGTTACAGAACGATTTGAACGAACACCATCATGTTAGTCTGTTCAGACGGACGAATTGACAAAACAGGCAAAATGATTGACATATATTGTATTTTTTCAATTGTTCCACAGAAAGTGTGACATTTGGATTCAAAATGTTTTTATGATTTTACGCAATGACCTTGTTGTTTTAATTGGATAAACTGGATTCAAATCGGCCAAGAATACACCAAGAAAAATATTAGGACCATGTCTAATGAAAAGAAAAATAAAACTAAGAAGTAACCTCTGGACTTTTCATGATGTGTGTCCTTAATTTGTCCTAGACTTTCACCCTAACAGTTGAACTGTAAGTCGTGACATTAAGCGTTTTGGCAAAATGACACACCGTCACCAGATGTTGATATTACTACATGTAATACATATATTATATTCCATATAATCAAACAGAGAAACATAACCGAATTTTTAACAAGAGCTCTGCTATAACCATCGAGCTTGATACCACCGAATACATCTCCAGTGGCATTGTGTTCACTGTGTTAAAATGCCTGTGTCTGGTTGCCCGTGGTATCTTCAGGATATCTCAGCCTGAAACGTTTTAACACATAAAATGGGCAAAAGTAAATAAACAAAGTTGTAGTGTATCTATTTGGCTACAAAAATGTGAAATATGCATAGCGGGAATCGCCACATTCAAAACAAAAACAGCCTCCCCACACAGTCAAAAAGAAGAGAGAGAGAGAGAGAGAGAGAGAGAGAGAGAGAGAGAGAGAGAGAGAGAGAGAGAGAGAGAGCATGGCTAATAAAATGATCAGTTTCAAAAAAGACACCACTAACAATTAACAAAAATGAGAACCCGAGGGGTTACTGCCTTGGAACGGTCAGTGGAAAATCAAATTGCCACTGGGGGTTTAAACCAGGTTCTAGGGTGCACCAACCTCACACTTGCCCCAACAGGTTCTCACAAAACAAATACAAATTGTCTTGGTGAAACCACTCCAACCCACTTATTGGCTCAACAATGTTGCATGCAAAAGCACACAAACATATAAAACATAAGAATCTAATAGCATTGCAAAGCCAAAGGGCGGGTACTCGATGATCTTACCGAGGCCAGAGCTCTTGGAGTAAAATCAGCAAGAACACGATGACAGGTATAAAAGAAACAAATCGAGCTTCTAGGTTCATTTAAGCTTACATATTAAATCAGTCTTTCAAATTTGATTTCAAAAAGGAACGGATAAAACAATGTTAATAATCGAATACCAATTTAGAGCTTCAATTATTCTACATCAAATGACGAATAGTTGGTCTCATGCAATGTTTCTAAAACAATTCAGTTTAGCAAGTATTAGAACATCTCTCTTGGATAATTTATGTCTTGCAGTGTTTGATAAAAAGACATTCAAGAATAGAATCATTTTTTTTTGAATTGACAGGCTATTAAAATTTTTGGACTTTGCAAAATGTCGATAAGTTTCCTCATATAAGACTGCCCACACAGCACAACCTGTTACTTGCAATACCGTTAAAAAGACGAAAACTCTTTTTTTTTTTAAGGGGGGAGGAGTTTATATACTGTTATAAGAATGTTTTGCCCTTCGACAAAAATGTCAATATGTAATCCATTTAATTTCAAAAAGGAATGAGCTTTAAAAACTAAACATGTATAATGACTTTTTATTTATTTTATTAATTCAATTTTTTATGTAATCATTTACTGCCAATACATTAAAAATGAGTTCCACAATGCAGAAGTCCCATACAGTAATCAGCATTCTTTCACATTATGTATTTATATATGGTAAATATTGGACCAACAACTGCATGTACAATAGTTTAATGCCAGATCTGATTGGCAATTTGATGTTGAACTGCCGGCGATAATTTGAATATTTTTCCGCCAAAAACAGTTATGTTATAAAACTTTACTGAAACTATTCATTCTGTCTTCATCATGCATAAAGACGTTTGCAAGTCACTTGGCTCATATGTACACCATCAAGATAACATTTAGCACGCAAAATCAAAAGCGTCGCGGTAAGGTAACTTATTTAAATAACAATCTGTTAAGAACTGCAAATAAAACAAAGTTTTTGAGTCAAAACTATTTTAAAATTATCTTTGGAAAACATATTTTGTTGATCGATATATTATAGTGTTCATTGAGGTAATATAAGACTTTTTGTTGTTTCTTTATTTAAAACTTTGTCCTTGTACATTTTTACTTGCTGGGCGCTAGTATCATTGTTGAGACTTCCTGTCAATAATGCGTTCCTTTGCAAACTTTAAGACAAAACGGGAAACAGTAAGCCATAATACGTGTAATTTCTTACAATTATCGTGCTCTATGTTCTATTACTAGTTTAAATGATATTGCCACTACTGGGGAGTAGACCCCTACGGCGACAACGCTTAGCTAAGCAATTCCAATAACGCTACCGGATGAGCTAGCTGATTGCCGGGACAAGCTTGTTAACAAAAAACGATTTGACACAGGAAATTAGAAGAGTACATTTTTTTGATGAGCAGGGAAATGTCTTGTAGAGACTCAATTTACACTGATCTATCACAGTCAATACTATATAGTTATTTGGTTTCTTGACATTGTGTGTGAGGATATATTGCCGGTCTGAGTGTCATATAACCCGTTTGCCGGTCCGGTCGTCATATTACCCGAGCCGCAGGCGAGGTGTGACATATAACCCGAGCCGTAGGCGAGGGATAATATGACACCCACTCCGGCAATATATCCTCACATACCCTTTCAATGAACCAAATAATTGTTTTATTACACTGCAAAGCCTTTTCAGGCAAATAATAATAATAATAATAAAATAGTTTTTCATTTATTTCGCTTATTTAATCCCGAACGTCTTATTTCCCCACTGAGACCGTCAGAATTTACCTGTGACGTCTTTTATTTACCTGCATGACGTCACTACTATAGAGTTCAGCGGACTATCCGTTCGATTTTTATTTTTCAAAAAGAAAAACAATAGTTTTCACATTAACACATTAATTTCCGATAACAATTTAAGTAATCCATAAGCATACCGCTAAATAAATTAGGAGATAGGCTTAACAAAGTGAATTACCGAAATTTAAAACAAAATGGCGGCCGGCAACAAAAGGTGGGAGGCCAGAGGGGGGAATAAAGACACGTGCAGTTAATATCTACTGCTGCTCCGTAAATACGGACATACATCAACGGCAAATTATCTAATCAAATTAAAGAAAATTTCTTTGCAGTATAATAATATAAAATATCTCAATATGTCAGTAAAACGTTAAACTTTGTTCTTAATCCTTGTAAATGCCGTTTCCAAGACAAGCTGATGCATATTGGCTATTTTGACAGCGATTATATAAGTACCTTGAAAGCATATTGAAAACTCAAATAATAGGAAAAACGTATAAACTTCTGGCTGCTCTCAACTCTGTAACAGGCTTGTTCCCATAAGTGGATCTTCGGAGCTTCTATAGATCGGTGAGTGTCTTTGGAGTCATTTCTTATATTCTTATACCAAAGTAGGGCATCCCTACTTTTCCACTTATGGGAACAAGCCAGTTACAAAGTTGAGAGCAGCCAGATGTTTATAAGTTTATCCTGCATTACCTATTATTCTGAACGTATAACAAAATACTATGAACACTATCTAATGCGAAATACCTTTATTCTATACACTTCTGAGCACCAAGTAAACAAACATGTACATGTACGTTTAAACCCGTCATTTCATTTTTTTTCAATAGTTCGTCAACGAATATGTGTTTAGTCATCGTCAAGTCAATTAGGCCGTCAAAAAAATTCGTTGACTTTATGATTGATCGACATATCACTGGATAAAACACCATTTCAAAAAATGGTGAAATATGCATATCAGGAATCGCCACACCCACAAAACACAGCCTCCCGACACAGCGAAAAAGCAGAGAGGAAAAGAGAGCATGATGTTCAAAGTACCTTAATTTAAATGGGGCACGTCACGGGAAAAGGTACCTTCGGCCATTTTTAGTGATATTTTAGTTTTACTAAATTAAGAAAGAACTAACAAATGCAAATCAATTTCTTATCACTGAAATGTGATTTTGATAAACATTTTGACGATAAAATGGTATTTTTACCGCGAAATGCATAATAAATAATGTCGTCTTCTCAAATTAATGACGTCATTTCAATGATTGACGTCAGTTGTCCGAAGGTACCTTTTCCCGTGACGCGCCCCAAATAAGACGCCACAAACAATTAACGAAAAAGAGAACCCTTGTGGTTACCGCCTTGCAACCTTTTTTTATCGGATAGCTACAAATATACCAATGGCACTGCTTTACTTACTTTTTTGTACGGTGCATAACAATATTCCATTCTAGTTTGTATAAAAAAAATTTCTAAACATCGTATAAGTGTTTTTAATCTCTTTTTAAATTTGTTTTAATCAATACAGACTAAAGCAAACGTTTCATAATTCGAATTCTGGTGTTTTATTTTGTTAAAAGCTGAATCATTATTTTAAGCAGATAAATTATTTCCTAAACTGGTAATAGAGCTTAAACGAGTCCAAGCAATCATAGATCATCCGCTCCCTTATTTAGCTTACACAAATCAGTGTTTCAAAATCGATTTTAAAAAGAGACGTATTTATCCATGTAAATAATTGAATACCAATTTTGAGCTTCAGCAATTATATAACCTTAAATAACGAATGTCTTGTCTCACTCAATGTTTCAAAAATAATTCAGTTTAGCAAGTATTAGAACATATCTTTTGGAAAATTAATGTCTTTCATTGTTTCAGGAAAAGACATTCAGGAATACAATCGTTTTCATTGAATTGACAGGCTATTTAAGAAAAAAATCTCGGACTTTGAAAAGTGTCCATATGTTGCCTCATATTAGACTGCCCACGCAGCACAACTTGTTACTTGCAACTGCAATACCGTTAATAAGCCGAAAACTTTTATGGGGGGAATCTGATATAGAATTTGATGTATTTTGCTATAAGAATGTTTTTGCTTTGCGACAAAAATGTTAGAATGTAATCCATTAAATTCCAAAAAGTAATGAGCTTTAAACTCTAAACATTGATTATGACATTATTTGTTTATTCAACTTTATGTTTATGTAATTATTTACTGTCAATTAATTTCAAAACAATGAGTTCCCAGATTCAGATATCCCATACAGTACTGTCTTTGCCATATCTGTAACAGTTATATTGTAAATGGCCAAATGCAAGATTTTGCCGATTTGCCATAAAGATGAATGAATGAATGTGTAATCAGAATTCTTTTACATTATGAATTTATATAATATGTTAAATAATGGACTACTACAGCATTTTTTATGCCCGATTTGATTTGCAATTTGAATTGTCTTGGTAGGAAAACCAATTAAATGTAGGATTATTTTTAAATCACAGACTTACACTTTACAGAAATGTAGCAATCACAGGTTGATTATAAGAATATAGATGTTGAACTGCCGGCGATAATTTGAACATGTTTCCGCCAATAAGAGTAATGTTATTAAACTTTACTGAAACTATTCATTCTGTCAAGACGTTTGCAAGTCACTTTGCTTATATATACACCATATTAAGACACAACAACTAAAGTTTCGAGGTTAGGTGACTTATATAAATAACAGTCTGTTAAGAACAGTAAATAAAACAAAATTTTCGAGTCTGAACTATATCTTTGTCAAACATATTTTGTTGAATAACATGGTACAAACTTGCACCTGTATCATTAAATACTACATTCAGTTTCGAAGCCTCAATGTCAATGTTTAATAAAATTTCGTTCTTTGTCTAAAATATTATGGTTCACAATGTAACATAATTTATAGAATCTCTTTATATAAATACAAGTTTGATCGATATATTATTGTGTTCATTGTTGTAATGAAAGACCTTTTTGTTTTATTTAAGACTTATTAAAGTTTGTCCTTGTACATTTTTACTAGCTGGGCGCTAGTATCAGTTTTGAGACTTTCTGTCAACAATGCGTTCCTTTGCAAAGACTAAACGGGAAACAGAAGGCCAGAATACTTGTTATTCCTAACAATTATCGTGCTGTATCTTCTATTACTAGTTTAAATGATATTGCCGCATCTGGAGAGCAGACCTTTACGGCGACACCACTTAGCTCAGCAATTCCAATAACGCTACCGGATGAGATAGCCGATTGCCGGCACATTTTTTGATGACAAAGGAAATGTCTTGTAGAGACTAAACACAATGATCTATCACAGTCAATGCTACAAATAATGGCCTGTCTACAATATATCAGCAAAACGTTTGTCCTTAATCCTTGTAAATGCCATTTCCGAGACAAGCTTATGTATATTGGCTAGTTTGACAGCGATGATATAAGTACCCGTCAATAAATTAAATACCAGTTTTTCAGGGTTAAACCCTAGGTCCTTAGGTACTTGTATAAAATAGGACATTTGAAAGCTAATTGAAAACTCACAATAATAATTATGTAATGAAGGATAAACAAATTCTCATACTAGTTCAAATGAAATAGCCGCTACTGGAAAGCAGACCCCGAGGGCGACACCGCTTAGCTAAGCAATTCCAATAACAAGCTTGTTAACAAAGAACAATTTGACACAGGAAATTAGAAGAGTACACTCTTCTGATGACTCGGGAAATGTCTTGTAGAGACAAAATTTACAATGATCTACCAAGTCAATGGTCAATGCTACAAAAAAGGGCCTGTCTACAATATGTCAATAAAACGTTTGTCCTTAATCCTTGTATATGCCATTTCCTAGACAAGCTTATGTATATTGTCTAGTTTGACATCGTTGATATCTGTCAATAAATTAAATACCAGTTTTTTCAATGTCAAACCTTCGGTCAGATGACAATTGTATAAAAATAGGACATTTGACATAGGTATATTGAAAACTCAAATAATAGGTAATGCAGAATAAACTGAAAACCGATTATTTAAAGACCAGTATCACAAAATACATTAAAAACTACCTAATGTGAAATACCTTTCTTCTATACACTTCTTAGCACCAAATAAAACAAACATGTACATCTATGTTTAAACACGTCATTTCATTTTAATCAATAGTTCGTCAACGAATTTGCGTTAAGCCATCGTCAAGTCAAATCACTGGATAAAACATCATTTCAACCTATTTTTCGGATAGCTACAAATATACCAATGGCTCTGCTTTCCTTCCCTTGCACTTTAAAGGTTTGCCCTAATAATCAAATCACAGAAGGGCAGTTAACTCAGCCTATTGTCTATTTAATACTAAATTATTACAACAGGACTCGTTAAAGGAGATGTTATGTTCTCTTTAGTCTATGTTAGACGACACGAATCAATTTTATTTGAGGTTTTGGAAATGAAATTAAGTGAAGCAAGAAAATCTGTAACTGTTTAATACAAAAATGTCAGTATTGCGTTTATCTCTATTAACTTGTCTGTCTTTTTCGGAGTTTTATATTACAAAAAGCGAAATAAATAGATTTCCAATGGCTAATACAATTTGCAATGAGGACGTTAACATGTGCTGGTTGTTCTTGTATAAATGTCATGTTTGATATTGAATGAAAAGGACTTGAGCATACGTACTGTATCACTTAATATTTATTTTTATGTACTGTGCATAACACAATTCCATTCAAGTTTGTTTAATGTATTGTTTCTAAACATCGTATTAATGATCATGAATCCCTTTAAATTTTGTTTTATTAAATACAGGCTTAAACAAACGTTTCATAATTCGAATTCTGATGATATATTTTATGTTTAAAGCTGAATAATAATTTCGTGCGGATAAATTATATCCTCACTGGTAATTAAGCTTAACACGAGTCCAATGAATCGAAGATCATCCACTCCCTCTATTCATCTTACACAAATCAGTCTTTCAAATTTGATTTAAAAAGAAACGTATTTATCGATGTTAATAACAGAATACCAATTTAGAGCTTCAATTATTCTACAACCTTAAATGACGAATGTTTGACCTCATGCAATATTTCTAAATTAATTCAGTTTTGCAAGTATTATAACATCTTTTCTGGAAAGTTAATGTCTTTCATTGTTTAAGGAAAAGACATTCAAGAATACAGTCATTTTTCTTGAATTAGACAGGCTATTTAAAATTATAATGTTTTCGTTGGTCTTAAAAATGTCGATATTATTAAGTATCCTCATATTACACTGGGTACACTGCACATTTTGTTATTAACAATATTGTTAATATTTCATACAATTTTTTTAAAGGTGTTTGCTTCTTTTAGCAACAAGGTGTTTGCCTCTTTAAGCAACAAGTCACATTTTTTGAATTTGAAATTATTAAATTGCCTTTTTCACAATTACTTAATATCTGTTTACAATAACGTAATTGTTTTCAGAACTTATGCGCGATATATGCAAATTTACAGACTAAATTTACTATACAGACTGTCCGTAATTTAATAGACTGTTTGTGAGTCAATGTCTCTATTGTAACATAATTACTAACTTAAAGTTAAACGTAACAGCTGTTACTGTGACTGGATTTTTGGGTGTTAGAAATGAACTGTAAGTTTTTTTGGTAAATATAGTGACCAAGCAACGATACATGTTTATGTCTTTTTATTAACATAAAAAACAAACAAATGCCATGTACCCAACAAATCACTTACATTGCCAGTAACTACATACATACACCAGATATACGTCAATACATAATATGAACTAAGGCACTGCTTCTCTCGGAATCGACGAATCAAAAGTAAAGTATATCGTATGTTTAACAGTAAAACAAAGAAACAAGTTATCATTTGTTGTTTTACTTTTTAACAAAAACTGGTCAAGGTTGTAAGATGCAACACTACATCTTAATGAGGTGAATGATTCTGTGAAGTTTGGAAGAATCCTGTGAGGTGTTGAAAACACCAGTTTTCCTGTAAACTCTTAGTTAAACAGCACCACAATGTGATTAATATGCAAGGCTGACTGATATTATTAGAAATATAGACTCATAAAAATCTGGTTAACAAGGTAGATTGTAAAACATCATTCCACAACACCTAAAACTCTCAGGTGGAATATGGTGACACTAATGACAGAGCAAGTAGCAAAGCTTGTCATATTCTTTGAATATTCAAGCTTGAAATGAACAAACATACTTTTGGGTCTGAGGAGTAAAGATAATATTATGAGTGACAGAAGAGCAATTTATTATCCGAATAGAATGAAACAATCAAATTAGTCCATGAACAGAAAAGCAAATGCTGAAGGAGTCTATTCCTATTTTCTATGGTTCCATTTAACAGCAAATTATATTCATAACAAAATTATACCGATGTTGTTGTGCATTTACTGTTCTTCAATGAGGTCTACGTTTTTGTATTATTCGATATCACAATCACACAGTATAATTGTATAAACAATTCTTTTTCTTGTCCATTGACATAAACTTCCCAAGCAGCACCTTCTATTGCAGGAATTAGTATTGGAAGTAATATATATGTAGGCTGTATGCTCCCTCTACTGTCTAGAACATTTAAACTGCCCACAGCATTCCATGTGAAGCTGTTTTCCTGAAATTAAAATTCAACAGCCAATTAATTTATCTTCAGAAATAATTTTATATCCTATTTCTTTTATAAATTTTTTTTGTCGAAAGTCAAAATTGATTTAAAATATTTAGACACAAAAATAAAATTTGTCAACTACCATGATTTTGTATGCTCTGATAATTACTTCAGGTATACTGACTCTTGACTTACTCTATGGAGACTCTTTATATGACATGCACAACAGTATTATACTATAGTTCCACGTCAGCCGAACATGTTTGGTGTCTGATCTGGATCTAAACTGGTTGCTTCTTGGTCAGAAATAACCTCATGAATCTAAACTTAAACAGTGTAGCTCCTGATCAGACTGCACAGATGAGCCTGCTGAACTGGATATACATTTTTCACTAATGTGATAAAGGGTGTATTCATGACGTCAAATGTGAAACAAAACTAACATGATAGTAACTTATATTCTTGCACCGGTAGATTCAGTGTGCTGTCTATTATACATTCATGCAGCTATAATACATGAAAATAAAGAAAATTTATGCAAACCTTGTATCTGTTTACTATGTTAATGTTCATATTCTGTGCCATAGCTGTCTACCAATCCTGCATAAGTATCTATAGCCTTCATAAGCTTGGTGATACACATTTCTGAAAATAAATGTTTTATTTTAAATCTTCTCTGATAACTAGTAAGTCAGTTAAACAGTACCTTTTGTGGCTAATGAAGATGTACATAAGTTGCTATTGCAGTTAACAGTGAACAATTCATACTGTTGCCATAATTTATGTATTACATGTAGGGTCTTTTTTATAAAAATCACATAAAAGGAAGATGGTAATGATGAAAAATTTCATGCCGTCTTTGATTCCTACAAAAGATTAGCATAAAACCAGAGTGTTATCACATTTTAAAGACCACAAAAAGATGTGCCAGCTGATCTGAATCTACATCTCTGCCATCTGATCTGGATTTACATGGGCTGACCATGTGGTAAAAAGGTGTGTCCATGAAGTAGGTTAAGTTATTATCTGTGAAAACTGAAACACCATTGTTTTTTTTCTAAAAAAATGAACAAGATTATGAGATTCACCCACTAAATAAAGGATTTAATAAGTGACCACAGGGAACCATCATGCATGTACAACATGGTCCACAGAGAAACTTTGTGATGTTTGATTCTGTGTCTTCCGAAAATTTGGCATGTTCAGGTGATGTTGTGTGAACATGCCAGAGATTATGGTACTTCATAGCAGGGCTGGACAAATTTTGTTTTTTGTAACTAGTCCAGAACTAGCTGGGTTAACATTTCAGCTAGTCCCACTTTTGCGCAAATAATCGAATTCTGATTGGTCAGTATTTACAGTCAAGAAAAAAACAGGAAATTCAAGAGGAAGCGTTACACGGGGGCTTGATAATGTTAAGACAGATCTCAATGTTATTTTGTAATAAACTTATTGCTGTTGTAATATGATATGCACATGGTGCTAAAAGAGGCGCATATCAAATTAACGTTTAAACTAGTCTGCACTAAAAAATTGAGCTAGCCCACGGACAAGCAATCAGATATTTTGAGATTGTCCGATACAATTTTCAACTTGTCCAAGGCGTTGGGGTTCTGGGTTTATCCAGCCCTGCATAGTCATGTAAAAGATGGGCAAATTCTGCACTGTTTGAGTGTTTGTACTGTTTATTAAGCCTTAGGGTAAATTAAAGAAAATTACCTCTCCAGTACTAGTCTATTTTTTCTCCTATTCCAGTTTCATGCTATTTGAACCAGATTTGTCACGCATCCTTCATATGTATACTTCAAACTGACATACAAATTACAAAAAATATAAACAATATTATTTGCCCAATGCATTCATATACTTTCCGATGACTTAATTTATTTTCTTAGTGACTGAAAGTCGCAGAACCATCGGACATGTCCGGTAAAATTTGGACTGGTCTGATGTGATTTCCAATGTTGTAGGACCGAGTGTCCGGCAAAAATTTGATTTGCATATTCCAATTTTACTCGCTAAATTGCAATTTTATTCGCTGTTTTGATTCGAGACTGTTCCGAGGGAAATGAGTGAGTATATCCGAATGAAATATTTTACGTATTCGTCATCATGACAATTTGTACCACTGAAAAAAAACGAAAACACCCTTAATACTGTGTTTTGCTTATTTAATGTGTTAAATGTTTCGGTCAGACAGAATTTGTTTCGGTCAGACAGATTTTCACTTCTTGTGTGACCACATGTCTGACACTTCTTTCAACTTTCAGGAAGTCTGTTAAGTGAACGATCATAAGATAATTTTTACACCCAAACATCTGAACCCAGGCATGTATACAAAAGCTCAACACAAACTATTGGACTGTGAATAATAAATAAATTTTCAAATTCCAATTAATTTATGGTCAACACGGCTTCACCATGCAACACATTTGAACGTCTTGTAACAGTTTGTTTGACAGAGCAATTATTCCTAAAATCTGAAATAAATATTCGCCGTGCTTCCTATTTAAATCATTCTACACTATGCCTCATTTTTTATGAAATGTAGCTCTTATAATTTTTTTTTGTTGTAAATGAAGCTTTGTTCAGATAGCATTTGGTAAACACGGCTTTACCATGCCTCAAATTTCAACTTATATAAGCAGAGTAGCTGTATGCTTTATCTGAGAACCTTGGGTTCGATTCCTAATCAAGAATACACATCTTTAATACCATTAGCTTGTCAGATTTCATTTGACCAGTTCTGTCCAGTCTACAGTATCCAGAGTTAATTCAACGCAATACCTAATCGCTTTCCCACACCAAATTCAAACGAAAGCAATCGATAATACTATCTGAACTGCAGTGTTAAACTTACGTTTCTTGTTGATAATTGTAGTAAAAAATAAAAAAAAACGTCGTAAATTTCCAATGATTAGAATGTAAGGGAACGGTGTAAATGTCACTTTGTTACTCTGTATTTTAATTAATTAACCCAAACCTAACAACTACCGTAATACGCATCGCTACGGTAGAGTCTACTGTTAGACCCTAACTCTGTGAAAATATTAGGATTTAATCAATATAGAAACTTATTTACCTTAATCTTTTGGCGAGATAAATCTTAATTGTTATCTAACATATGGAAGGAGAACTTCTGAAAGTGTGAATCGAGAAACAAAATGGCGGCTTTTCAGTTTTAAAATCCGAAAGCCAGCAATCAGGACTATAGCACCCGGATGAAAGTCATATTGTCAAATCAGAAAGCCTTATTTGCAAACCGGAAGACAAGGTCTCAAAGTTTCAAGGTACTGCTTTTTGCTCATGCGCAATACCGTAATCGGAATCGACACGATTTCAACGCGCTTCGCGCGTCGAAATCCTAGGATCGATTCCGTATCAATTAACAAATTAACTTTGATCAAGTCGATAACAAGGTTGATACGTCATCAATGACGTATCAAAAATGACAAAGGTAGGTTGTTCACATGACTGCTATCACACACTTGATTGTTTTTTTTTAAATTAAATAATTAGTGATCGTTGTTAACATCTCATTAAATATCTTCTTTGGAACCAAACTTTTGATAAAAACAGTATTTTTTTACTGTGACTAGTATGGTATATTTTAAAACATTTTTTGCAAAAAGTTTTCCGAGCTGTTTTTTGTGAGAATAATTTGAATGTTTGCTGAAAAAGTGAAATATGCATATCAGGAATTGCCACATTGAAGAAATACTATAAAATGACAAGGTTAGAGCTAACATCAGTTTTTTCGAGACAAAATCCAAGTACAAAAGGTATAGTGTCAATAATCGTTATCAACCAATATACTTTTAAACCTGATGAAGAAACATTCAGAAATGGCAAAGTATTAGCCATCGTTAATTTTTCATGACAACTTCCGATTGCAAAACTGTCAAGTTTACCTTGAGAAATGACAATGTAATACCTAACATCAATTTTCCTGACTGACGACTGGCCGAGGGACCGAGGGACGGACAGTCATCCTTAATTATCGCCTTTTCTCCGATGATTCTGTCCAAATTCAAATAAAACACTGTATGAAACTTTTTTTCGCAATACAACAAATTGGATTGCTTAATGTCACTCAACATTCACGACAAAAACAGCTACCAGTGCATTATACAAGGCAACTCTAGCACATAATGTGCACCAATTCCGGCGCAAAATCATCTTATTTCTTAACAAAATCGATCTGCAAGTATGTGTATGAGGTCAATTAACTACAGGATATTCACAAAAGATACTTTGTCCTATACAATAAAATCTCCATTTAATCTAGAAAAAAGACCACATTGAACAAATTTGATAAGGTACTTTTATTGCAAAATTTATCAATATGTTAAAGTTTAACTGCTTTTCGTATAGAGTTTATAGGGTGTGGGTTAACTAACTAAGACACTTTGTTTTCTTTAAGATTATAAGGAAAAATGTGCCATTTAGTTTGGTGAAAAAGAAAAACCTGACATAAACTCAAACCTGGCAAATTAGGATTTTCGCGCTTGCTAATCCAAAACAAATAATAATGCATTAGTTTTTTTTAATATACTTAACAGTTATAAGCATATTTTTTTTATAAAATTCAATACATTCTAAATTATTCACCTTAGTTAGTTGCAAAGAGTTGTAACCCACAGTTACCCTTTAAGAGCAAGTTGTTGCATGAACATTGCTTATGCGCTTTAAAAGATCATTGACTCAGTAGATAAAGTTGATTTTATTTGCTTTGTTTTGAATCAAAAAGTTGTTGTGTGAATCCCGAAATGTGCGTTTGTATTCATGTGATGTGCATTAAGCGTTAACTGTTCGCTGTTTGCTAAGTCATTGCTTTAACTCGCTCTTAAGTTAGTGAACTTCATCTTTCTTGCATTGTATATACAAACATGCAAATTAATCAAACCATAAATCCAGAGATAATAACTAATGTCAACTTTTATTTCAAGACACCAACTGCAACTTAACAACTTAAACATCGTACTTCATCTATGTTGTTATTCTAAAGATTATAGTAAGTACACTCAACTATAGTTCTAATTGGTCATCAATTGTATTTGTTTACAATGTATGCTAGTTTTGTTTCTTCCCTACGTCAAGAGAGGTTGTGAAAAGAACTGTTTTGTCTTGAAATCAATTCTCTAATGTCTTTTTAATATTTATTGATTGTTTTCTTAAATGAATTCAATACCATTTACTTACACCGCAGGGTCAAAAAAGAAAATTGGATACTTTGAAGGGGATATTTTTAAACAAATGTGCTGTTGATTAATAAGTTTTTTATGTTTTTCCGGTTTTCCTACTAAAGAGGGGTTCTATTAAAACAAAACAAGAAATTAGGAGCAAATTTCTGTTTATTTGACCTTGTTATGCAAGAAGTGCATTTTAGCAAAAATAAGGATAACTCTCGGCAAACTGTTCCAAAGTTAATTATTACAAAATTTAAGCTAAAGTTGAAGACTGTTGTTGGCATATGATCATAAATAAAGAGTGAACAGAATGTCGTTTTAATAAAAAATATGGACAAAAAGTGACCAATTAGAACTTTGGGTAAGTGTACATACATTATTCTCATAATGCTCTATGCGGTAATTTTTTATTTAATTATTATTCATTATTGTTATGCGTTTCCTTTCTATGACAGAAATTTTACCAGCCGATCTTTGATAAATTTTCCTTTATTTTCCCCATGAACATTTAACTCATTGCGGTCTGGTTTTAATGAGTAATATAATATGACAATCAGTTCTGAAAAACGTTTAATTAATTCCTGTTTTGTTATGTCACCTTTTTGATAGGATCGTGACGCACACCAGATAAGCATAAATGATATGTTTACACGAAATTGCCTTTGTGTGAACGAAAAGAATGACTCTGGAGACCTCAGGATCATGTTGAAAGCGTTCCTGATTTTTCCACACCTTAAAACTATCTGTGGACCTTCTCTCAGTAAAGAACTCATCCTTAAACACAGCCTTGATCTCTCCCGATCCGTAATGCGATCTGCAAATAGGTTTCTGTCTGGAATCATATAGTTTTGAAGGCACCTTTTGATTACACAACTTTTTAGAGTTGTAATTGAAATACTCAAAGTTTGAACAAGATTCTTTTCTGTGAAATAGTGATCCGGGAGTTTTTCTGCCATCCACATGACAAGATTTTTCATCACATAGGTTGTAATGTCTTTGCAAATTGGTTTCAAGCAGTTCTTAGCTAACCATTTAAGCAAGATGAGCAATTTGATTTGACAATCGTTAAAACTTTGGACGAGTTTAATTTCCGCTTTTGTGAAACATATTCTCCATTCTACGGACTGGAACGGGCTTTCTTTGTAACCAATAGGTACAACGTGCGCTTCCATTGTAGCGATTTCGCGTACAACATCCGAATGCGGCCAATTATATTTTCGCGGACGATTAATCCAAGATTCTAGCAGTTCAGGATAGTCACATATTATCCCAAGAACCTCATCATAGTCACAAGATAAAAAGTTTTGATGCAATGGAGTAGATGGCCCTTGGCAAGGTAAAGGAAACATGAACATACTGTGCCTATCAGTGTATGTTTGTACGTTTTTCATGACTTCCAGACGCCATGAATAACTTGAGAGATATATCTTTCCTGATACAGGCTCACAAAGTGAATCTAGTACAATGTATGGCATAGGATTTCCAAACTTAACAAGTATCAACCTAGTATAGCCAGGTGCTGTATCCTCCGTATCCAACTTGAATATGGACAAATATTCAGAGCTGGGAACACTTTGTGGATTTGTTGTAGAAATGACGTTTAGTTTTGCTGTAAGCATATCAGCATCACTTTCATATAGCTTTGTTATGCCTTCAGCCTTGCTCCCCGCAAAAAAACTATAGCCTTTATAAAACTCTCTTCGGCCGAAATAATCGATAAATATCTGACGGAATTGAACCATAGGTAATCCATATCCGAGATGATCCAGTGTTCTTGATATCAACACAGAAGAAGTTTCGTCATTCCACATTTTTTTCTATAGAAATACTATGTCCAGCAGCAATTTGAAACGAACTGGAAAAAAGAAACAGAAGACATGCGATCTTAATCAAGTTTAAGAAGAACAATTGAAGCAATAACCGTTAGTCTCCGGCCATACTGACAGAAAATATATCGTCCTGAATGACCCAGACCGGTTTTGTACGATCTGAAATTACACTAAAACACTCACATTTTACTATTTTTACTAATTTTTAAATCTTGCACAGTGTACTTTTTTATTTTACATTCAAACAGTTCAACAAAGCAGTCAACTTCTACTTTTAATAAAAAAAATATTTTCTTATTACAACGAAAACTGCTTACCTTTAAAATAGCCACGGTGACCGTTTAATCGCCTGCTCATTTAGTTTCCGTATATCAGTTAACGTTCAAATCTGTTATTAAGTATTTGATGATAAATAAGCAGTCACATGAAGAATTGAATCTCAATTGATAAGATAAGTAAACAGTATTATCAGATTAGGCCATTACGCAACTGGTAAAAGTAAACAGAATAATGTCATCCAAGCAAACACAGGTGACTAAAACAATTTAAAGCATATCGCAAATCGGAGTTCGCATGTTCACAAGTGCAAAAGTACGAATAATGGAAATATGTGATGTTCACAAGTGATAATTTATACTTATTTTGAGATAAAGAAATCGTTTATGGTTTGGAACCGGTCTTTCCATGACCATAGACCCTCTGATTGTGTTGATAATGGTTTTGGTGATATAAATATCCATTTCTCTCTCGCTCGTCTCTATATCTATTTCTTTTTTTCTCTATGAAACAGTCAAGAAAAGCCACACTCTGATAACATGGCCGCACTAAACAGCAAAAAAGGAGGAGGTCATACCCATCCTAGAAAGGAAACCAAACATAACCGAAATAAGAAATGGTAGAGTTTCCATCTTCAGACCAATGTTTAAAAGAGTTAAGAAAATAAGAACTTAAATAAGGAAGAATTGGTTATCGGAGATAATGCTAACATCAACTATACATAATAATCTTAATTCAGTTACAGTCAAAAGAGGTTTTGAAATCCGCAAAATTGAACACGGATCCTGACTGATACAAACTTTAAGGTTATTGTCTTCGCCTATTAAATTTCGTTATAATTACGCCTTCAATATTCCTTTATTTATTGTATTCTCCCCGAATGTCGAAGGTGAACACACGACAAATAAGCAATGTTCTACCTTGCGTTTTTTGTGACTTTGACATATCAACTCGCCGACACGAACAAACACGCATTATTTTGAGCTCACATGTTTGTGTCACTTCGCAATTACGCATCGCCGGCACGAAGAAACGAAATGGCAGAAATTAGACTTCATCATGCAACAGGACGTTTACAAATAACTTAACACCATGTTACACCAAATTAAGATATTAACATGTTGCAAACATCAAAAGCTGCTTCAAAGTTAAAATAACTTTTATACACAACAATTAAAGTCGTTTTTTTGTAAATGAAGCGGAACTTTTGAATCTGAACTATATCTCTATCAAACATAGTTTATTGAATAACAAGGTATAAATTTGTACATGTATTGTTTCAATACCATTGTAATAAATACAACATTCAGGTTTAATTATATTAAAGCTCACAATGCGACATAAATAATAGAACTTCTTTGTATCAATTAAAGTTTGACCGATATAATCTTGCGTTCATTAACTTAAAGTTAAAAAAATGACATTTCGGTTGTTTTATTCAAGCATGTTACCATGACCTTATCCGAACACATTCAGTCAAAATCGTGTGACGCCCCCCCCCCCAAACAAATGGGACCTTTAACTAAAGATTTTAGAATAATCACGATCCAATTATCTTAGGCAATATGATTGTAATGATTGTAATGTTTTATAAAGAAATGTCAAGAAATGCTTAAAGCGAACATAGGGTTTTCGAAACAAATCCAAGTTCTAAGAGGTATTGCGTCAACATATTATTCTGACCTTAAGATTTTGGTATCAACCCGTCCCTTTATCATAATCTATATCGGATTATGAAGAAACATCACAAAATGGCAAATTGACCGACCTAGGGACCAACGGGAAGACGGACAAACAAAACCATCCCAAAGAATGGCTTTTTTTCGATAATTCTGTACTGAACCAAATACAAAAATGTATGAAACTTTTTTACGCAACAAAACAAATTGGATTATACAGATTCTTAGAAATGTTTTGGTTCGAATGATACTGCCTCTACCTGGGAGCTAACCCGCACCGTCACGGCGACAGCGCCTAGCCTTGCAATTCCGACAACATAACCGATTGAGTTAGCCGGAACAACCCAAAACCCAAACCTTGCAATTTTAGCTCACATTTAGCTCACACAGCATGGTGTGAGTTTGTTTGACGTTTGACTGTATAAAATATTTACGGTTTGAATATATTTGGTTACAATGTATTTATTTGTTTAAGATGTATGGGAATAAGTGTTTATACGTAAAAAGAAAGCGAAGCCGGAGCTTAATGTGAAACGTAGAAACTGGAAAGAATTACATTTGAAAGCGTCCAATTACGTGCTGTAGTTCTGAATGGAGATAGCCAAAGGTTTCCGATTAACTATGCAAAGTACCGATATCTTTTTCTTTCAAGGGGAATTGTATTCAGGTAATGCGAAACCACACATCAAACTAGATCTCTTCTTCGAATGAAGTAAAAAGAAGAAACGAAAACCTAGGTTTGGTTCATTATTCTAACTCAATAAAGCTACAGACTACAGACTATGAATACAAGCGGCATTTCTCGATACAATTTTCAAATGAAATTTTATTCATTTCCATATGTTTTTAAACTTTGTAATGTTGAGAAGCAAATACCGCCTCACGATCAATTGAAAATGTGAAGTACATGTAAATAAAACGACTAATTTATTTAATAGTCGGGTGAACAGACACCGTGAGTGTATCGATAATGCTGAAGAGTACTTTAGGAAGGAGTAACGGCATGTTGTGTGAGCATTGTAATGAATGACCAGCGCCGCTGGTCGATAGGTCACCTTGTTAAAATCTTAGCAATTTCTTTATTGTAATCTATTTTCTTTATATTTCGTCTACAAATTACCTAATGATGTCTAAACTTACTGTGAAATTTGTATAAACATGTGTTCAGTAGTTTTCTTTCTATTCAACTAGTCTACGATTTGTTGGGACAACCCTCGTACCTTGTTGATAATCATGTTGCAAGTAATTATACATCGCTAGTAGCTTAATCATTCTTTACGTTTACATTTTTTGCTTATATTGAAATGCAGGATGAACATACCGAATGTTAAAGAACCAGTATTACAAAATACAAAGAACACTACCTTCCTGGAAATACTTGTCTTCTGCAGATTTTCACCATCAATAAGAATTTTGTATACATGTTAGAACTAAGTAAAACAACCATGTGTATTTAAAATTGACATCCCATTTTATCAATTGTTCTTCAACGAATTTCTGTTTAGTCAAACTCAAGTCAAAGAGGATCAACCAAAAATTCGTAGACTTTATGATTTATCGACCTACTACTTGATAAAACTTCGTTTCAACTTATTTATCGGAAATCTGCAAAAGTAACAATGTCACCGGTTTACCTTAGCGTGCACTTTAAAGGCTTGCCCTAATAATTAAATCACAGAACGGCAGTCAACTCAGCCTATTGTCTATTATACTTAATTATAGCAACAAGAATAGTTAAAGAAGATGTTGTGCTCTATTTAATCTATTTATGACGATTGGAATCAATTTTATTTGAGGCTTTGGGAATGTTGTAATAATTTACAGACCAGAAAATCTGTAACTGTTCAAAACAAAATGTCAGTATTGCGTTTATCTCTATTAACTTGTCTGTCTTTTTTGGAGTTTTATATTACAAAAAGCGAAGCAAATAGATTTCCAATGGCTAATACAATTTGCAATGAGGATGTTAACATGTGCTTGTTGTTCTTCTATAAATGTCATGTTCGATATTTAATGAAAGATAACTTGAAAATAAGTTCTGTATCACTTTATTTTTTATGGACAGTGCATAACAAAATTCCATTATTAGACTAGTTTGTATAATTTTTTGTTTCTTAACATCGTACAAAATGTTCTGAGTCCCCTTTTCTGTTTTATTAAATACGGGCTAAAATGAACGTTTCATAATACGAATTCTGATGTTATATTTTGATGAAAGCAGAATAATTGTCTCCGACAGATAAATTATATCCTACTGGTAATCAAGCTTAACACGAGTCTAAGGAATCGTAGATCATCCACTCTATTTATTTAGTTAACACAAATCTGTCTTTGAAATTCGATTTATAAAGAAACGTATTATTCGATGTTAATAACCAGTTGGCCTCATGCAATGTTTCTAAAATAATTAAATTTATTTACTACAGTGCCCAGGGTTATAAAACTGAGCATGGAAACCAGTCTCAAATCTCAAGCATCTGATTGGCTGAAATGGCGACAAGTCGCCATTTCAGCCAATCAGATGCTTGAGATTTGAGACTGGTTTCCAATCTCAGCTTTATAACCTCCAGCCCTGGCTAAAACAAACGGTTCAAAATGCGAATTTGGATGTTATATTTTATGTTTATATAAAGCTGAAATTATCCGGCAGATAAATTAATAATATACGATATACTAGCGGTAATTAAGTTTAACACGAGTCCAAGCAATCATAGGTCATCCACTCCCAAATCAGTCTTTCAGAATTCATTTAAAAAAGCCCAAGGAATCGTAGATTATCCACATGTCCTTTATTCAGCGTACACTAATCAGTCTTT
Source organism: Corbicula japonica (assembly GCA_038501625.1). Lineage (NCBI taxonomy): Eukaryota > Metazoa > Mollusca > Bivalvia > Venerida > Cyrenidae > Corbicula > Corbicula japonica. The sequence goes on from JAZAYU010000027.1 coordinate 2,236,610, forward strand.
CAAATTCGATTGAAAACGAAACGCATTTATCGATGTTAATAACCAAATACCAATTTAGAGCTTCAATTATTCTACATCCTTAAATGACGAATGTTTGGTCTCATGCAATGTTTCTAAACTTATTCAGTTTAGCAAGTCCCAGAACATCTTTCTTGGAAAATAAATTTTATTGTTTAAGGAGAAGACAATCAAGAATACATTTTCCTTGAAATTGACAGGCTATTTAAAATAATGTGTTGTTTAGTCTTTGTTTCCTTATACTGGATACACTGTACAGTTTGTCATTTGCAATTTGCAATGCCTTTAAATTAATAGTCAAAGGACAAAACGTTTTGTTTTCTTTATAGGTGTGTGCTTCTTTTTGGAAACAACAGTTCGCAACTTCTGAATTTGAAATATTTTTTTTTCACAATTACTTAATCACTTTTCACAATTAATTGTAATTGTTCTCAAAACTTATGCGGGATATATGCAGATTGACAAAATAAACTTATTTTACAGACTGTCTTGAATTTAAAAGAATGTTTGTGAGTCTTTCTTGTAAAATTATTATAAACATTATAGTAACAACTGTTCAATTTTGACTGGAGTTTAAGGTTCTAGAAATAATTTGTATCATAAACTTGAGATTTTAAATTAAAGATTTGTAATGTCCGAATTAATATTCTTATTTTGAACTTATCCTTAGATTAAAAAGCAGTTAACTTTTACCATGAATACTATGGTATATGTTCAAACGTTTGGCAAAAAATAACTGTTTGGGGGAAAATAATTTGAATCTTTTATAAAGAAAATTATGAAGTGACAGGGTTAAAGGAAACATATTTTTTCGAGACAAAAAGTACGAAAACTAATAGCAGAAAATAATTATTATCCTGACCTTAAAGCCACAGTAAACTTGCCAAAACGTTTTTTTTTTCATTGTGAAAATTAATTAACCACGTTGACCCTTTTCAAAAGAAAGTATAAATGACCAACTATTAATGTCCTCAAATAATCCCCAATCATTGAGACCCGGTCCGAATAGTATTTTTGTAGCCCACAAAATTACTAACCAATGTTTACAATCACTCGGCGAAAAGTTATCGGTTTTTTTCCGTAAGTGGACCGTAAGAACGCAGTGAGGTCATTCTGTATAATTAGCGACCTTCGCCTGCCGAGAGTTGCCGAGAATCAGCTCGGAAAGATTCGCTGTTTGTTTTGTAAACAAAATAAATGATCCGAAAAACGCCCAAAACATGCTGTAAATCAATAAGATAATACCCTTTTCTTATTGTAAGGTTTATTTTTTGTGTTATTATTCATACAGGTGAAATCTAAAATGTTTTGGTTAATACAAAATATGCTGTTTGGCAAGTTTATTGTGGCTTTAAGATTAAAGCATCAACACTTTTCTGTTATTATATGCAATACACTTTTAAAATTTTGATGAAATAAAAAAAAACATTAAGAATTGCCGAAGTATTACACAAAGTAAAGTTTTCATGACAAAATCTATATGAAAAATGTCATACTTTTTTAGAAATGGCAACGTTATTGCTAACGTCAATTTTCCTAAAGCCTGTCTCACACAGAACACGGTTGGGCACACGGTTCCAATACGGTATACTCGGTTATACACGGGTTGACTGGTACGAGTATTGAGATCCAACCGTGCATGGGGATGAGTTAGTACGATTTAGACTCGAATGTAGCTCGAGTATGTACGGACAAAGCACGGATATACTCGGTCAAGCAAGGTTTGTCACGGTTTGAACACGATTTGCAAACGATTTTCATACGATTGTTGTACGATTCCAAGTACGGTCTAGTACGGTCTGTTACGGCCTAGAACGATTAAACACGACTTTTACTCGATTAACTGGACATTTACAGGGTTTACATACGGGCCCACCGACTTTATTCGAGTTATGCACATTCGTGTATGTTTTGACACGTTATGATGTCTTGCTTCAATAGAGAAATTATAAAAATGACAGATGACAGAATAAGGGAATTAGAAATCATGATAAGACTGATAGACATTGAGATTATTTTGCCAGAATCTGAATCTCTGGGTATCTCGTCAGGTATTACCAGCGGGTCCTCAAGCTCATCAGGGTCGACAGGGTCAACAGGTTGAAATGGTCGGAGGGCCTTTGGGGCCCTTTTTATATTCTCGCTGGGAGAATCTTCCATGGTGGGGATGTTTTTGGGGACCTTCTTCTTCATTGGAGGCATAATGTAGCAAGTACTCTGTTGTTTCAAGGTGGCAGCAGGAAGTTGTGTTTTCTGTTGTGTTCGAGTGCTGTATGATCATACACGAGCCATGTAAAGACGTAGAGACCGTTTCTGGTCGTACTTGACCATGTATAATTCGTACCTGAACCGTATTGGTGGTAGGGGGATCGTATGAAACCGTATTGGTCGTATGGCGATCGTATAAAACCGTGTGTACACTCGTGTGAATCCTACGGTGATCGTGTGACATTCGAGTGTTAATCCGGTGTTAGATGTAGGACTTGGGAACGGTTTCACACGATTCCACACGATTTATATACGATATTGACACGGTTGAGCTCACTCGTGGAGTGGTCTTCATGTGCGGTTGTATATACGGTCTCGTACGGTCTCACACGGTTTCTCACGGTCTTGTACGATCGCGAATACGATCATACACGGACATGGCACCCGTGCCAGTTTTTTTAAAAGTTTTTAAAATCATACACGACTTTCACGGATACACTCGAATGGCCCGAGTGTAACTCGGATAAGGCCACGGTTGGTTCGGTTGTATGTACGGTTTACACGGGTGGCCAACCGTATAAGCCGTGTGTTCTGAGTGAAACATGCTTAACTGGCGCACGTAACTAAGGTCCTCGTAATCGACGGACGGACAAAACTATCCCAAAGTATCGCCTGTTTTCGATAATTCTGTCCTGAATCAAACACAACATTTTTTTTACAAAATAAAACAAATTGGATTGCTTCATGTCACCGAACATACACTAGGAAAACAGGTATCAGTGCATTTTTTTTCTAAGAAACATCAGCACATAATGTGCATCGATTCCGACGCAGCACCGTGTTCTTTCTTAATAAAATCGATCTGCAATATGGTTCAACGGATGTGTATGACGTTCAGAGATCATTTATCTGCGAGATATTTACAAAAGATACTTCGCCCTATAAAATAACATCTCTATTGAAAATAGAAATAAGACCACATTGAACAAATTTGATCAGGTACTTTTACTGCAAAATTAATGTTAACGTTTAACTGCTTTTCATTAAGAGTTTTTAGGGTTTGGGCTAATTAACTATGACAACTTGTTTTTTTTAAAGATTATAAGGAAAAGTGTGCCATCCAATTAAGAAAAAAACATGACATAAGCCCAAACGTGTCAAATATTAATTTTTCAGTAATTCCTATGTAAAGGCCATGTTTTCCCTGTTATTCAAATTAAGCAGTTTATGCTGAAATTGTTGTGAAATCACCAAAATGTCACTTACCTAGGAGTTTGATTATTTATCATTTGATTAGGAAAAAAAGTAAATAATATCCAGCGTTAATATATCGTATACAGTTTTAATACCGCTGTATATGAGTTAGGATATATCATGATTTGCGTAACAACTGGCCGATGACCAGCGATAGATTTCTAACAATGTTTTTCAATTCATTCCAGTCAGAAATACAATATTACATGAATAACTGTTTCGGCATTTCTGTTGCACTTATGGACTTTCTGCCTCAAGCGTACTTTATCTCCGTTGATCATTAAGTAAAAAACTGCCTTAAATTAAAAGAAATTGTATTGAGCTGAGCAGTTAGTATTGAGAGACGTCATGTTTGGTTTAGTATAATGAATTCTTATTCACAATAATTAAAATACATAATAGACCACTTGGCAACTTTGTAGTATCACTTAAAAATATCTAAGTAGCGTAAACATATTTATATAGGTAAATAAGTACACTTCACTCTCAGAAACGTTGCCTCTTTACACGACCAGATAGAACGGAGATTAATATATTTTTAATGATGGCAAACTTCAATAATAAGACACCCACAACTTACAAAAAATAATGAGTTGGAACAAGCAGAGTGCAAAAGAAGAGGCACTAGACTTTTTTTCAAGTAGTGTATCTAGTTAAAAAAATTAGAGAAATCTGGCTGAGTGAACTAAAATGAAAGTAATTTAAGCCTAATGAGAAATTATACTGACGTCCTTGAATTGGTCTCAGACGTTTTTCGTATTTAATTAAACAAAACAAGAACATTTTTAAAGTTACAAGAGCAAAACGATGTAGGTCTCAACAGTTAGACAGATCATGGCTGGACTATGCTCTTAACAAGACTCAGAATTATTAAGGCACTAATCAAAATTAAACATCCCTCGGACAGATTGACTCAGTCTGGAATGTACACATTTTAGTCTTACCTTTACAGGAAAGTTATACTATAAATTAGCACATATTTGCAGACTGACTTTGTCTGGATCCGATATGTAGTCAGAAGTTTGTAATTTTGATAAAAAGATTCAACGCTTTTTAAAACCAGTTCATGAAGTGATGATTTCGCATGCAATATACCATAAAACAAGAAATGTAGCCATCAGAGTGGCAATTAAACGAACAGAATAACGTCATAACAATGACAATAAACATTCTTTAGAAGGATAAAGCATTTGCTACATGTAAGTTACAGCAATAACGCTTAATGTACACTATTTCCGGTATAAAACCGTATCTGTTCTGTAATACATCCATCTGTTGTTTTATTCAACGTGTTTAACATTTGTTTAAACTCTAAATTAAACAAAGGCAAAACCTTACAATATCGAAACGGTCTAGAAATGAGACAAGTTCAAACAAGTTCAAACAAGTTGGCTGGTTACTTATTTAGAGCTACACGAAAATCTGCAGATTCTCTATTTATGTCATGCAGTGATTGTTACGTATATCAGGGCTATCCGATCAACCTTTTCTGGGGTTGTCCCGGTTAGCTCAATTGGTTGCGTCGCAGGAATTGCAGGGCTAGGCGCTGTCGCCGTGACGGTGCGGGTTCGCTCCCAGCTAGAGGCACTATCATTTGAAATTCACAGTAGCGCTATTTGTGTAGTGTGGCGGCCGTAAAAAATCTCCCCGTACATATAGTCAGTACTGTTATCAGTAAAATAACCCGTTACCGATGTCATGCAGTGATTGTTACGTATATCAGGGCTATCAAATCAACCTTTTCTGGGGTTGTCCCGGTTAGCTCAATTGGTTGCGTCGCAGGAATTGCAGGGCTAGGCGCTGTCGCCGTGACGGTGCGGGTTCGCTCCCAGCTAGAGGCACTATCATTTGAAACTCACAGTAGCGCTATTTGTGCAGTGTGGCGGCCGTATAAAGTCTCCCCGTACATATAGTCAGTACTGTTATCAGTAAACTAACCCGTTACCGATGTCATGCAGTAATTGTTACATATATCAGGGCTTTCCGATCAACCTTTTCTGGGGTTGTCCGAATTAGCTCATTTTTTGCGTCGCAGGAATTGTAGGGCTAGGCGCTGTCGCCGTGACGGTGCGGGGTTCGCTCCCAGCTAGAGGCACTATCATTTGTTTGTGAGATATTCATGTGTCCATTTAAAACGTGGTGTCTCTGCCTTGTAATATCTTGACTGGAAATAAGCGGTGACTTTGATTCAAATTTTAATATCGGTTTGAAGTTACGTTAGATACTTACCCAAGTAATACTCATATGAAATAATGACACATTTCATGATATTGCTTGAAAAGAAGTCATAAGATAAATAATTTGAAGCCATTTAAGTTTTATTGGACTTTTGCTCTTAATACAAATAACATTAATTAGAAAATTCCATATTTATATTAAAAAAGCGCGGCAACTTTAATATACAGAAAGTCAATAAACATCTTATTAAACAGTTTGAGTAAAATAATTCCTTACCTCTCAATCAGTTTCCATTTAATCAGTGGTTCTCCATTGAAGTAAAAGTACACGCTAAAACTTTAAAATATGTAAACAAGCATGCTTTAAAATTTTACAAAAAGAATCGTTTAATGATGTATCGAGAAGGTCCCAAATGTACAAATCACTTTGAATAACAGTTGTGCAAGCGAGGCGACGCTGTTTTGTAGCGTTAATTTAAGCTGCATACATATAGCAACCCGGGATTTGTGAGAATGAACCCGGGATTTGTGAGAATGAACCCGGGATTTGTAGGGTGACCATGCTTTACTTTCACTTGAAAGGCTGAACCGTTTTAACTGAATTATGGCAACTACGAATGATAGAAGACATATATCGGATGCAGAGGATAAATTTAGCTGTTTCTGGCAAAAATCACTTTTTCACAGTTATCAACATATCAATCTTCAATAACATCCAATCAAATTCTAAATAAACCCCGAAAACATTTAAGAATTGTAAAAGCATTTGTCTATCATGTCTATATCGATTTATAAATCACCAATCATGTACATAAAATAAATATCTGGAATACATCAAACGATGACACTATTTGGACTAAATTTATGCTAAACATGCACTATAGTTTGAAACAGATGAAATGGTAACTTACTTTGAAAAACATTAAACAAGATAAATATGAAAATAACTGATTGATGTTCATTGGCTGTAAAGATAATACATATTACTGTCCACGTCGCCTAGCCCCGGGTTGAGAGCCAGTAAACAATACAATTTCGATTCATCACAAACGACGGTGTTCAGTAAATTCAATTTAGTCTTGCTCGAGATAGGTGCATTATGTCAGTGTGCTGTCTGTAGATTCTCATCATTTCTCCTCTCTGCGTGTGTGAACCTCATTACTGCCAACCTTCTGCTTCCAATAAAATGGTTTAAGCTATTAATCATAATAATATTGAATTATAGACTTCAAAATGATATAATGTTCAATTACACCGTCTTATTAATGTAGATGTCTTTATATATATGGGTTGAGCGCAACTCAATATTTACAGTACAATTTGGTCCATCCCAAACGATGGTATGAATATGACGGTGAACATGGAACCTTCAATGCTGTATTTTCTGATTAATATCATTCCATGTTCAACGGTGTATGGTCCCTAGATTAGAGAATGGGTTTGCACTAAACGAGAAAACAATGGGCGGAACTAAACAAAATAGAATTTGACACGGGATCTGAGAATATAAATCCTGCATAATAATCACAGACAACGCCAAAGGCAAAATTTAAAAAGCAGGAAGTACATGTATATCCTTCGGGTGATTGAACAATAATCTATCTATATTAACAACGAAATTGAACCATTCATCTTTAAACTGGTCGAAATATTAAAACAAAAGTAATTTTAAAAGTACTATTAACATCTCTACATTAAATAAAAAAAGAAAGCTGACTCTACATTTTATCTAGCTAAATGCAATAAAAAACACGTGTAAAAGTTTTATCTTCTTTACTCGAACATGAAATGTGCATTTGTGTTTTAGTAAAATATACATGATGTTTAGCCTTGTTGTTATTTGGTGAAATATATATTTACGAACATGTACATTGTAAATCTATGTTAATATATGGGGAAATATACTTATGTATAAAACATTGCTATTTGGGGAAATATTCATGTATGTAAATCTTTGTTATATGTGGACATATACGAAAAATGTAAAGCTTTGTTTTTGTTTGGGAAAATAGACATTTGGGATTATCTTTCTAAGACTTATTTTGTGAGGTAAACATGCAAGTAATTTTTTGTTTGTTATTTAGTGCAACAATTGTTACATATTAAAAGATAGAGACACCAGTGATAGATAGAGGTTTTTGAAAACGATTGCTTCATCCTTGAACCTTTCAGTTTTTGTCATAAACTAAATTGTCCTTTGTAGTTGGGATGTCAAGGTGAGAAATATGTGCAACCAGACCGAGACCCGAATTAGAGACCCATCACTTACGGGTCGAGTGCTATCCTCTCCGAGCTATCAAGCCGCTTATGTATCTTTACCCCATATGGTGATAGAGAGAGAGAAGTTTTCTTTGTTGCAAATATATCAACACTAAACTAGAGGAAACATTATGCTTTAAACCATGCCATCTTTCATATCGTTAGCATTCGTCTAAATAATCATATCATACGGTTTCAAACATGCATTAGATTAAATGAAAATTAGACATATTTTGTTTAATGTTTCATTTTCCTTTTAGCCTCCTTTCCGTACGCAATATATTCTAGATCTTTTGCTTGATATATTGTTTTAGGTTGAAAGTTGACACGAAGAACAATTAAGTCTTTAAATTAGAACGTCATTTATGCAAGGGACTTTGACATGTAGTTCAATAACCTCTACTGTCATCAGACACTATATTTTGTAAAAACAACATCTATTAGATATTTTACTGATATAAATCGGACAATCTGACATTCAACCATCTGATAGGTCACTTTATTTTGACATTTCATTGGCAATCAAAGAAAACGATTAATGTTTTTTGCCAGCCATGTAATCTATTTTTGCTTTAGCGAACCGTGTAACCTCACAGAGTTAGTATAGCATATACATTCTATGAAAGTAGTTTATCATGAACAAAATTATAAAATTAAATGTAAAGTTAATAATATGTGGTTTTTAACAAGGGCCCGAATAAAATGCATATTGATTCGTTGAAGAGAAAAGTGCGTAATCAACAAGACGTCGTTAGGCCAAGCGAGAAGTTGTCGACGGTGAACAATGCCTTCGAGGAGCGATTTCACGTCGAGACATCCCTCCGTGGATCATACCCTAAACCTCATGTCGCTGGTTGTCTAAAAGCCTTCAAGTTAATTATGATTACATTTGTATAGAGTAAAACTTGAAAACTGAAGGTGAGATTAGTGAAGCCGTAAATAAAGGTTAACCAATGGACTTTTTTGAGGCTATTCATGCATGTCTACATGCCAACACGAAATTTTCATGCTTTTGTGCGGGGTTATTGTAGAGAGAAAGTTTAAAAATTAAGTAGACCATTGATGTATCGGTTGGTTACTTATTGATTTTTAAATGCATCTACTTTTGCTAATTTATTAAACTTTTTTACACAAAAACTAAAAGTGTTGCGTTTTCATTGGCATTTAGTATATAAGGAAACCATTTGAATGATTAATTTGCTTGGCCGGCACCTGAGGCTTAAGTAGTTATTTGTTATCATTTGATATGTTAAAGGCAATGTCAAATGCAGTCCCTGAGGGATGAAAATATAACAGTATTGAATGTAAGTACGGGGTGACGTTTTACGGCCGCCACACAGCACATACACAACTACTGTGATTTTTAAAAGGTAAAATATTCATATCAGGAATTGCCACATTTAGAAAAAAAAAACAGCAAAAAGCTGATTTCAAAGAAGAAATTTCTCAAAACCGCTTTAAATTTCAGCCTCAAGTAGTTTTAATTGTAAAGGCTGAATTTTAAATCATGTGAATTGGGATTTTCACCAAACATCTGAGAAATAATATCTATGACAGCATTCCACTTTTAGAATATACTATTATAGTTTTCAATTGCATGCTATTAATTTATAAATATACTTTTGGCAGTTATACCAAAATAAGTGATGTTGCTATGCATAGCCATATCAAGGGAAATTTTGTTATTTTTTTAGTTTTTGGAATAGGTGAAAAGGAGACTTCGACAACCACTGAGCACGACAACTATATGTTTTCAGGTCGGTTTGATTGAGCCTGTGCATGGGCAGAAAAAGTAGACAATGTAGTGCAATGAATATAACTGGCGAACCAGCCTAGCCCCGGGTTCAGCCTAACTCAATATTGACACCAGTAAACAGTTCGATTTTAAATTATGCAGTGAACATGGAATGTGGTAATTTCAGACAAATACCATAACATGACCAGAGGCGTTTTGGAATTTCATTTTTAAATAGATGAAAAGATAATTTTGAAAGCCATCGAACTCGACAAATATGAAAATATTGCAGGCTCGGTATGATTGAGCCTGTTCATAGACAGTAATGGAAAGCATATTACTGCCCATGTCGCCTAGCCCCGGGTCGAGCACAACTCAATATTTACACCAATATACAATTCAATTTTGGTCCATCCTAAACGATGGTGTGCATATGGCATTGGACAGTTTTCATCAGTTTATGTATTATTTAAATTTTTAGGAGAACCCATTAGAGTCAGTTTTTTTAATCGTTATGTAATTTGAAGTAGGAAAGGCGCATTGGAACGTCATACCCCTTCGCCCGTATCCCCTACCACCTTAGTGGCATATTTCTTATTGATTACTCAATAAGTAATCATCTAACTGTATTATCCATACCCTACTTAAATGTTTCACCCAACCCAACCATTATTGTTCATTACTCAATAGCACACAAACACAAAAACATACAAAAAGAAAAAAACACAATCAGACAAAAAAACATACAAAATCACACATTCGCAAAAAGCACAAAACAGTAAACATTTTAAAGCACACAAACACTAAATACACACAAACAGAAAAAGTCAACAAACACAAATTTTAAATCACAAAAAACACAAACACAAAAAACATGTGCCAACGACTCTTATATACATTAACACTACAGTGCCGAGTACTTTTACTCATTATAATAAGTAAGTATGTTATAGTCTCAATGCAAAGGACCAAACATGGCATATTATGATATATTTAGCATTGATCGCACTTCATGTTGTTCAGAGTAATATAATGCATTAGAGTGTCATCTGCTATGTCAATAATCGGTTACCTTTATTGGATTTTATGTTGGTCTAAATGGAATTGTGCGTATGGCTTATCATAACCATTATCACTTGCTTCAGAATAAAAAAGGTACACAATTAGGCGCGCCATGCGCAAATTGTTTTCATTACTCAAAGAATGACGTCACATCTTTTGAAGGCACTTTGTCCATGACGCTAATCGAATGAACATTGTTAAAAATAAAAAATTACGAAAATACACAATCATGACCCTGTATCATTTTTTCCGTTGAAGCGGTTTGCCTTTTACTAATAGTTTTACTATTACTGTACTATTTTTTACTATTAGAAAAATCTCACACTTCTAAATGTATTAAACATTTTTAATTTATACTGGCGTCCCTAAATAAAAGCACTAAGCATTTTCATTTTGAACAACGTGGGCATTCAAACGCACTGTGATAGCCTATACTTTGTATCCGAATTGATTGCTCATCAAAAATGTCTCACTTTTCCTTGAGTCAGTTTAAAAGATGTTTATGTTATCCAGATAATTAAAAAAAATAAAAACATGTCATTTAATACAGATTTGAATATGCATTGCCTGACATTTTTTATTTTGTATTTGTCTGAAAGTCACGGGACGATTTAACGCATAACGTGTATGTCGGATAAGAACGAATACAGACTTCATATATCACAACTTTCTGTTAAATAGTCGAAAATGTGTTAGTTAAGATGTATTTATTGCTATCATTTTTTGTGGCCTTGAGAATAAATAAACGCATAACTTTCATTCAACAGGAAAATTGCACATTCAGCCTTTTTAGTCTTTGAAAACAGCAAAACGAACATCACAAAAATAAGCGTAATTTAGAATACATGTAACAAGAACGCATTTTTACACGTGATGTTTACTTACACAATTATTTAGCTTGAAAAAAGGACTTACTTTCTTCCGATCTGAATGCAAAATGCTGTTAACTGTAATCGCTAAATGCATTTATGTTTGCCATTCAATGTATGTTGATAAAATGGTGTTTGTTTGATTTACAGTCAACAGGTCGAATTTCAATAACTTGTTGTCCGGCTAACTCAGTCGGTAGCGTAATCGGAATTACATGGCTAGGCAACCTCGCCGTGCGGTACGGGTTCGTTCTCAGTAGAGCCAATATCATTTTATAATGAACTGTTACACGGCTTTTTCGCTACTGTAGAACTTACGTAACAAATATGTTAGAAGTCAATAATGGCAAGTTTAGCATTTTATTATATAACTGTTAAAATTCAGAAATAGGGATATAGGTACCAAAAACTAAAAAATTATAGTTAGGACAATTTTACGGCCGATTCAAAGGTACCAATATTGAGTCTCCAAAACAATGTCTGCAATGCAAATTCATTTTCGCGGCAAGATGTACACGAATAAATGCGATACCATATAACACAACTCTTTCTGTTAAACATTCAAAAATGTGTGAAGTAAAAAGAATTTATCACTTATTTTGTGGCCTTGAGAATAAATAAACGCGTAACGTTCATCCAACAGAAAAAATGCTCATTCCGCCATTTTAGTCTTTGAAAATACATGTAGCAACTTAAACTCAAAATAAGCTGAATTTAGAATAACAAAATTAATGATATTGCCTTAACTGGTGAGCGAACCCCCACCGTCACGGCGACAAAGCCTAGCCAAGCAATTCCGACAACGCTACTGACAGAGCTAGCTGCGACAACCCGAATCGGATAGTACTTACTATATGTACGGGAAATGCATTTTTACACGTGAGATTGATTTAAACTGTCGAAATAACAAAAAAAAACAATTATTTAACTAGTAAAAATGAATGTTCTTCCGTTCTCAGTGCAAAAATGCTAATAACTGTAATCGCCCAATACACGTGTGTTTGCAAGACAATGTACTTTGATAAAATGATGTACGTTGCTGTGCAAGTTAACAATTTGACTGGCAGTTAAATAGGTTTGGGTTCTCCAATCAATATCAATCGGTAGAGTAATGGAATTGCATGGCAAGGCACTTTCGTCGTAACGGTACGGTTCGCTCCCCAGTAGAGTCAATCACATTTTATACTAAACTGATTACACAGCTTTTTGCCTTTGACTTATCGGATCCTGCTAATGACAGATAATATGTTAATATTAAAACTAGATTTTGTTCTCTATAATATAATTATGGGTTATGTTTGCGCAAAACGCATCTGGATAAGTAACCTTAACATGATGCAGTGTTTAAGCCTCTTGTTACTTAAAATGTCAGTGAATGTGAAGTACATTTAACACTTGCTGATTTTCCTTATTGCACATCTTTTTATTATTATTATTTGACTTTTATTCATGATTATGGATACAAAAAAATATCAGATTGATAAAGAGAGTATTTAAAAAATGTTGTTATAAATCCTATTTTATAGTGGTTTTAGTCACGATTTTAAATACAAATGATTCTTATGATTTTTGAATATTTGGAATGTTCTAATTAAAGAAAAAAGTTAAATATGCATATCAGGAACCGCCACACTCACAAAACACAGCCTCCCCACGCAGCATGTTGTTATAAGAATGTCGATTCAAATAAGGCGCCACAAACAATGAACGAAAAAGAGAACCCTTCTGGTTACCGCCTGGGAACGGTCAGTACAAAAGCCACTGGGAGTTTAAACCAGGTTCTAGAGTGCACCAACCTCACTCTTTCCCCAACAGGTTCTCATATCAATAAACAAGTACATGTTGTCTTGATGAAATAACTCCAACTCACCCATCAGCTTAACAATCATTGCATGCAAAAGCACACGAACATATAAAACATATTAGAAGCTAATAGCATTGCAAAGACAAATTGGCGAGTACTCTATGATCTTACCGATACCACAGCCTATGTAGTCAAATTAGCAAGAGCACGATGACAGGGATATTAGAAGCGCGTGGAAAGTACATTTGTAACACTAGTTTGAAAACGAAAATATCTCATATATCATAATAAAACATTTAAATACAGATCATAAACATTAAAAAAACGAAACGAATTTTTTGAAATCGGACAATTACAATGAAAGCTTTAAGCATTGAAAGTTTCTAAAAACTGCAATCTTAAGGATTATTTCTTAAAATATTTCTAATGTCTTTCAGATTTGAAGAGGCTTGTGAAAGCATTTTACACACAGTACTTTGTAATAAGCTGATTAGTTTTCGCTGCCACTTTTTTATACATTTGGTCAATGCAACTCATGTTTATGTGCACAATACCATTTGCTCAATACGACTGTGTAAAATTGAAACTTGTCTTAAAATAAATATTGGCTGTGTTTATTGACTGCATACAGTTTATAAATTAAATATAATTTCTCTAAAACCTGAGCTTTCTTGTCAATAGAATTTCGCTTACAAAACAAATTTACTTTAAATTGGTATTGCCTCCACCTGGTAGCGAACCCGGAACGACACGGCGAAGGCACCTAGCCCTGCAATACCGACGATGCAACCAACTGAGCCGGGAATGTGTTAGCTATGTTAAACCTCTCCAGGCTCGTTTAACAAACTTTGCTCAAACCGTTCTTGGTAACTCGTAAATAATTGCCTATTCAAGCCATTGCTGTTTTGCCAAAAAATCATTGACATAAACCGTTGCTGGCTATTAAAAAGAATACGCTTAAGCACTATCTTACTTGAAATGTGAGCTATTATTTAGCTAAAAGCGGTTAATTGACCATAAACACAATTTCGCTGTTCATTTTTAAATATGAACAACACTTAACGATTCAGTAGAGATTGTTATTACCTTCTGTGTAATGAATTTATAATTTGTCACAAATCTTTTAGAAAAAAAGGTTCAGTTAGGCAGATTAAAATTAAATAAATCTGCTAAAGCTTATTCTGATATGCGGAAGTATTTGAGGCACGCCACGGGAAAAGGTACCTTCGGGCAGTTGACGTCAATCCTTGAAACGACGTCATAAAAATGAGCAGACGACATTAACTATTATGCAATTCGCGGAAAAATACCATTTTATTGTCAAAATGTGTAACAAAATCACTGTTTTATTATGAGAAAATAATAGAAATTTGAAAGTTCTTTCTAAATATAGTAACAACAAAATGACATAAAAATGACCAAAGGTACCTTTTCCCGTGGCGTGCCTCATTTATTTTTTTGTTCTGCAGCGATTTCAATTAGCGAATACAAGGTGCTTTACTTAATATGACAAAATCCTCAAGACGTCCAGATTTTAATCTAGTATAGGTTCTTATTTAGCCTCATTTTCCTATAGTAAGTGATCTCTGGATGATACGAAGAGGTGGCACTCAGTCCAGATTTAAATAGGTGTCCTGATAGTACATGCACTGGTATAATACGTTTGTCAATCTATTTAGCCTTATCGACCCAGTTAATGTCTTATGTGTTTGTTTTAATATGAGAACCTATTAGAGGCAAGTGTGAGGTTGGTGCACCCTAATACCTGGTTTAAACCCCCAGTGGCAATTTGTTTTGCCACTGACCGTTTCAAGGCAGTAACCCTAAGAGTTATTATTTTCGATAATTGTTTTTGGCGTCTTATTTGAATTGACATACCTATTTCATTGTACAAACATGCTCTCTTTTCCTCTTTTCTTTTTCGCTGCATGGGGAGGCTGTGTTTTGCGAGTGTGGCGATTCCTGATAAAAAGATTTAAAGAGATTTATTTCTTTTCGCATCTTTTCAATAAAATTCACGATTTGTAGGTAGAACTTCGAGTTTGTTTTAAAATATCCCGATTTATATGAGACTAAGATGAATAAACCAATTTGCACGGAAGATAAAGTCATCATCATCAGTGGAAAGCGGGCGCTGTAGACACGTATATCGTTGTCCATCTTTCACATGTTGACACCAGTGTCTTCATCGAACGGTGTCAGAGTTAGATTTCTCTAGAGATTATTATTATTTTATCTGAACGTTTTAATGTCTTCCTCTCAAAATGTACAAATGAAATAAAGCTGTTTTGATAAGTACATTCATAGCGGCAACATCGAGATGTTTTAACGGGATTCCTTAATACCGTGATATATAGTTTAAACAACATCAAAATAATGAGCATATTTAGAACAACATCTAATTATCTAAATTAAATAAACATATTTAAAAAAAAAGAAATGTTAAATTATAAATGTTCGAATGGAGAAAATGCTTTAAACGCGAGTGTAAAATATCTTTAGATCAAATCAACCGAAGGCCTAATTTGATACCTAATTTTAGTGACATTCATTTTTACGTTATTGAGATTTTGATAATTTTATTTTTTATCGATGAACCTGCAAGGAGGAGTGTAGTGGATCCTTAAAGGCGATTCCGCATATATTATTTGGACACGTCAGAGGATGATATTATTTGACATCGTAGTTGTAACTAGATTTGGAAAGAAACTCCATCACACACTGTAAATTCATAAATACAGAGCAAGTGATTTTGTTCAACTGTTTGACTGTGTTTTTTACGCGATGTGTTTGTTAAGGAATGACGTCATCTAAAGGTTTGTCGACAACCATCTATCTGTTCGAAGACATTCCATATATTGCTGATTAAATACACATTTCGAGGTAAAATTTTGTATGAAACAGTAAAACAATTGAAATATTTGTGTGCTTGATGGTCACAATTTTGAAGTGATCGTTAGTAGGAGTTTAAACTGTAAAATTTAAGATGTTTGAGTGTGCGAATAAGGTAAGACCGTTTTTAATGTAAGAACATGCAATTTGTTAACTGATAACATGAAGTTTCCACGGGGAATTTTAAAACCAAATACCTCTTAATAACATATATAAACAAGCACGCAATGCATAGCATTCAAGTATTTGTTTCATGTTGAGTTTGCATGTCATTGACCACGGTTAAAGTAAGCCATCACAAGTCGTAGAAAAACGAATTGCTAATAGTTTTGAGCTTAAAATAACATACACAATGTAGTTGTTCGCAGTAAGTCTTTTTCTGTGAAAGATCTAAGGTGCAGAAATCATTTTGTGTGTGTGGTAGGGCATCTTTTGAGACGGTTTTAGGAGAGACAGATATTTTATTGTGGGTTAAAATCAGCTGAAATTGCAGCATAATTATTTCCTTCGGGGGAATAGATCAATGTTTGTTAATGATGTATTGAAGAACTGAAAATCTTTAAAATGATACTAGATATATTGCATAATTTGCATGATATTGCACACAAAGTTAGTATAATTATACTATATAAAGTGCATGATATAGAGCACATTGATTGAATCTCAGTATCAAAATGGATGGAAATGGCACGTTGAAGTGCCATCGAACACGACATATATCAAACTATTTCAGGCAAAGTTTGAATGAGGCTGTTAAAGGGCAGTAATGGAAATGTATATTGCTGTCCATGCCGCCTAGCCCAGGGTTGAACGCTTCTCAATATTTACACAAACATATGACTCGTGCTCAACGACTTTCAAAGTTGGTAAATGATAACAGTACTGCTTGAACGTACGGGGAGAATTTTACAGCCAACATACGGCGCAAACAAAGTTTCATTTCGTTGCAAAAAAAATTCGAAAGTCGGAAGATAAATTTCTGTTAAATAGAAGCCCTACGATTTGACTGACAACACGAATAGGGGACTTTTTGAAGATAAGAAAAATAATCTTATTTTCCTCAAATATTACCAAGAGCTTTTTGCAAATATTAGCCTGAAAACACTATTCTTCTCTAGCGAAGGTCAGATACCAGGCTAAATAACAGACAATTCATCAGCGTTATGTAGCGTAAAGTAAGCCTATCGTTATGCTCTCTGGAAATACATCCATGTACTAAACTTATCACGGATATCAGATGGGAAATGCACGTTTCGATTAGTTCTTTAGGTTACAGATCACAATTCAAATGTGCAGTTTGAACTTCTCTTTGTAATGATTAAAGAAGCATGTAAACAATGTCAGGTAAGTCTCATATACTCACAATTGAAGTCGTGTGTTTTCAGTGAAATCACGTGTACTCATTGAATTCACTTTTGTGCTTAATACTAAGCGTTTTCACTTTGGAATAGTTACGGTACTACGTAAACATTTTATAAATACACCTCTAGAACTTTCTATGACAAACTTTTTTCAACCAGTTTCACTTTTGCGACGAAGAACATTTCTTCAGAGACGTGGAACCGCTTGTGAACTATTGAAATTCAACACTTATACCGGTAGTTTTTCTTCTGACACTGACGCGATGATAGTTTATCGTATCCGAACCTCGGTTAGAAAGAAATCATTTTTTTACATATTAAGATTGGTGAAGCGAAGGCTGTTTTCTCAATCATACTATTGCTTATGAGATTTGATTTTGTTACATAAATCTCTGAAGTTGATTCATTGGCTGCCGAATGTACAAAGATACAGAGTAAGTAAAGGTGCAACAGAAATAACACAATCTTCGTAATAAACTGATATAAGATCGAAAACACAACGACTTGAACAGAATTATTCTTTTTTCACATAACATCCCTTTGAATTTAAGGAAATAAGGCAGCCTCATTTTAAACTCTCAGTTACGTTTTGCACTTTAAGCTTTAGAAATACATGAGGTGACAACTGTTTCAACTTACGATTTTGTGGTGTTCTAGTAACCATTTCATTCCACATTATGTTTGTTTCTTGCAATGATTTATTTTCAATTAAATCAGCTCTATGGTAACGCTTTTTGCTTGTTCTATTTTATAAATTTATAACGTGGGATGTGTTGTTTTTTTCCAAATAACAATCCAAAAGTTTCACAGAAATGAATTCTGAAATATGTTCTTCAGATCTGTAACGCAATTACAAGAAATCTCCTCGGATTAGTGTGGTGCATTTACAGCTTAAAATTAATCAAGTCTTTGAATCTTATTTGTAAGACGTTCGTTCCATTTTTTCCCTTCTAAAAATCGTTCATTTCCAGGAATTGTCATTTGTATTTTATATGTTTTGCTCTATTGTATCAAATTAAACACCATACTTGCGTAGTCTTGGTTGTTTTTGTTCGCATTTCTAGAGTTTGGCACATAACTTATCTCCTATATAATTCTATACTATTTAGACGAGAATTGCATCGAGTCTTAGATGTCTTTTTTCAATCCATTTTACTGGTCGCATTTTATAATTTTATTATTTTTTTTAATTTTCCGATCGTTTAATTGAATCTTAGATAAAATATATTTACTTTATTGTACATATACTGTTTCAAAAACTTGGCATGGAAGTAACATCAACATTCTCCTGAAGAAAGGTTGGTACGATTGTCCTTGTTTGCGTAAGATGTCTAAACAATTTTGTTATGAATCCCCCGTTATTTACGCATTAAATGTATAATAAATCATATACTAATTCTAATATTTTACATTGTATGTTCCCCATGCTTAGTTTAAATCGAGTCGGTATATACATGTAAGTATTAAAATATGCAACTTAAATTGCCACATCCAGAAGAACCAGCCACCTCATACAGCCAAACAGCAGAACGAACAGAAAGGCTAAGTATGGTTTATAAAAATGA
Organism: Corbicula japonica; assembly: GCA_038501625.1. Taxonomy (NCBI): domain Eukaryota; kingdom Metazoa; phylum Mollusca; class Bivalvia; order Venerida; family Cyrenidae; genus Corbicula; species Corbicula japonica. The sequence continues at coordinate 2,255,814 of JAZAYU010000027.1, forward strand.
TCTGTTTCAAAATGGATACTTTTAACAATTAACGAAAATGAAACCCCCGAGAGGCTACCGCCTTGGAACGGTAAATGGCAAAACGATTCGCCACCGGGGGTTAAAATCAGACTCGAGGGTGCACTAACATCACACTTGCACTAAACAGTTTTTTACATGAAAAAAACACTACGCGTTGCCTTAGGAGAGCTTTTTTCTGGTAGTGGAAATTCCTAATATGAATATATTTTTAAGTTATTTTTTGTAAATTATCTCCAACCCAACCCTAATCTCGTTAATTCTGCATGTAAAATTACAAACACGTGTACAAATAAAAAACTAATGTGTTTGTGAAGCAATGACCTTACAATGACCAGAGCTCATGGGGTCCAATCAGTAAAAACACTATCATGGCAGAAATAAAAAAAAACAGATCGAGATTCTGCGCTTTTATTACAAGATTTCCCTGAAAACGTTGAATAACCTGATATGTATAACGTATAAACGTTTACCCATGACCAACACAGTCAAATAATTCTTAACTTGTAGTCCTAAACTTATCATAATGCTTTATTAGTCAATTAGATAATGTCTCTGAGGGTTCTAGAAAAATCATAAAATTTACAATGTTACTTTTTTTTTCTTTGAGGCATTCTCAGAATAATTGGAATCGCTATTCCAAAATTTCAAATCGCTATAAAAATAATAACTTTTCAGTTCCGTAGAGGAATCAAAATGTAATTCGGTTGCTATTTTATCACGATTTAAGCACGCTTTGTTTCACATGTATGCCAATATTAAACATTATTTATATGAATATTTGAACGTTAAACTCAGTAGAAATATGATAGAAAAATATTGCAGAGACTTGAAAAAAAAAAAACCACCACAGACAATCAATAAATTTTGAACGAATGAGTACTCCAGGTTATTTTAAATTTAAAGGTAGTTGGATAATGGTCTATCGAAATTTGGAAAGTTTGCAAATAAATATTAAATTCGTCCAATTTTAGAGTAAATTTTAGAGGATATCTATGGGGGCTTACTTTTCGGCCAAAGTTAAAGAATTTACTACCTTTTGGCTGTGTGGGGAGGTTGTGTCTGCTGGATGTGGCCATTCCTGCATATTTCACTTTCTTTATAATTACAACCTTGTAACGTTTTACAAAATATTACAAATCTGATTGGCTAACAAGTGTCACGTGACTGCGTTTCATTTCTCAATGAAGTCGTATCGGACTACTTTTGATAAATATTTATCATTGACTTGTTTATTTGCCCCGCCCAGCCATCATTCAAAGTCTACAACTCTACATACCTTATTTCACTCCCAATTAAACGAGCACTAAATCAATAATGAAGAGGGAAATTTTAAGTAAGCAGTTACGTCACGATAGAGCATAACTCACTACGTCATATAGTAAGTTGTGACGTAATCGAACAAATGTTTACATTTCTAAGCGCCATGATTGATTCTGTCAGATAAAGGATTTATGTTTGAAATATTTTAAAGAATTGGAGGATTAAATAAAAACAATAACAACATTTGGACAAGACCCGAAGATGCTAGAAGTGTTTACCGTGGTATACGTATGTAACGACTAGAATTTGAAAGTGTTTCATTCTTATACCGCAGCAGGGAGCTTCGTTTTCACCAAAAGTGTCGGGATAGGGTTTAAATTATAGTAAATGAGAAGGAATAATGCATGTGGATATATTGATCGGGACCGATTAACGGTATGTACAATTTTGTATTCGCAATGAGTGTTTTTATTCGCAATGAGTTTCTATGAATTTTCTTTCCATTTTGAAGATTTTATATTATTTTTATTTGTAAAAGTCATTGGACTCAATAATTATTTTTAAAGGAAAAGTGTCACTGGAGTCAACAAATCAACATTTGTAAAAATATCGCGGTTTGAAATCGGCCATTTTGTAACGTAGAAATTTGAATCATCCAAGCCGATGGTATTACTCCGCGAAAAGTAAACCACATCTATCGTAAATAAAAAGTTTGTCAAAGGTTATAAATAAAATGTGATAGTAGGTTGTAATTATAAGGATTGAATGTTATTTTCGTGCGTTTCATCGATGTATGAAATGTCAGTTGCCTTACATCTAATTTGTACATAAACACCTTCGGTGTTTATGCAAATTAGATGTTCGGCAACTGACATTTCATACATCGATGAAACGCACGAAAATAACAGTCAATCCTTAACTAAGTTTGTACAAGGTTATTTCATTAAAAAGAAAAGTATTAAAATGTCAATAAGAGACCTGTTAATGAAATTATTTATTATTTCTCACCAGTAATATTGAATACACAATGAAATGGGAACTTTGAAACTCACCGAACATGATTCAATATGAACATAGTGCAAAACGGTTTGATTGAGCCTGTTCATACATGTAATCGAACTGCACATCCTCGGTTTGACAGAAATTCAATATTTAATGTACATTACTACACTTCAAGACGGTGATATTAGAGCCTTCCATGCGGATATTACGACTCAATGCAAAGTTTCATATGTATACCAACAACAAAAAATCTCCAACCACAACCAACTTTATTAGCAACTTGACATAACGACTTAGGAATGACTTAGGCTTATACAATGTGAAGCATTTTGACAAAGTACTTCATACCAATATAATAGTTTCCCTTAAACCAACTTGCTTTAAAATTTTTAAATTTGGTGTGATTTTATATGAACTTCAAAGTTTCTTCTTCAGAATCATCTTGTATCGTTTTAAAATACATTTTGATATGTTTTAGCAATCATCATTACTTTGCGCTAAAGACTAATTAATTTCCTGGTTTAAGGTCTGCTGTATTTTAATCAACATAAAAAACATGTTCTTGTCAATTGTCGTAATTCCGTCAATTGGATTTGGTACATCATCCAAACTATGTATGCAATGTCAGCAAGAATATCAATTAGATTTGATTGTCTGACTTCTTCTTTCACAGCTATCCGATATGCGAAACTAACTAAATGAACACCATTAATTTTATCTCCTTAACTCAAAGCGCAGAAAGCGTTGAAAGTCAGCCAGTATGTTTTAATCAGTGTAGGAAAATGATTTCAATTGTCTGGGTGTTTTCGAACTGTGAAGTATTTGAAGTGTGACTAGTCTGAGTCTTCTTACAGAACATTTATGCTGTTTCAGCTTTTATTGAATTTACCTCTTCCTCTTTGTTATTGGTATTTAACTATGTGTAAGTATTTGCCTTTTTGCCTTCTTTCTGGTCAACTTGGAACGATTACCTTAACTTGACAAATGCATTACTTTACATAAGCTTATATGTGGCATACATTTTGACTTTGCTAATTGTGTATAGGCATTAAATATAAATGTGTTGCAACACACCAGTTGAATAGTATTTTCTTTGAGACATAGCGCGACTTTGGATATTACTTGCACCTAAGTCTTTAAATTAAATGAAACAGGATTTGAAAAAATACAATACAAAACAAGATAACACGATGCCGCATCGGTTTGAAAAAAGCCTTTTGGTGGGTAGTAACGAAACTTTATATATCGTATATCTGAACACGCAAATTATATTTCTTTTCAGATGCTGAATTCAATATGCTGGATGCTAATCATTTATTTAATGTTCATCTAATAATTATCGAACAAGAAATGTTGAGCTATTTTATCAGTAGTTTTACAGCACATGTTTTAAATATTGTATTTCGTACATATGCATGTCCAAAAACAATTTAAAAACAATTACATTGACCTTTAATACACAGGCAGGTTTAATGCAACGCAATAAAATACTCCCTAATTCATAGAGGTTTTTACGTCCAAATTAAAAGATAATTTAAGTAACATTACACCGGAAAAAGTGTTAAATTGTGATTACATCACAAGGGCGGTGGAGATGTTGAAAATCTACAGTTAATCGTTATTTTTTGCCTATTTGTTTGCACGAAGGTGGCAGTGATTTAAGAGTTTAAACAGGTTTATGGGGAAACCGTGTAAAAACATAGAAGCTCAATGTTTCTTAAGTCCCCACCATCATGTTCTTGCTGATTTTACTCCAGGGGCTCTCAGACCGGTCTCAGTAATTCCATTGAGTGCCCACCTTTATATTGACAATGCTATTAGCTTCTAATGTTTTATATTTTGGTATTTTACATGCTACTGTATCGAGTTGATGGGTGGGTTAGAGTTAAGTAACCAGGACAATTTGTACGTGTTTGTTCATTTAAGAATCTGTTAGGACAATTGTTACGCTGTTACACCCTAGAATCTAGTTCAAAACGCACCTACACATGGGTTTTTATTTTCATTAACTGTTTGTGGTGTCCATATGGATCATTTTATTACCCATGTTTTCTTTTCCTCTCTACTTTGTGTTGAGATTGCATCTTCTTAATGTGACCATTCCTGATATGCATTATATTTAACTTTGTACCATCCATACCATCGTTTAGGATGGATCAAAAATATGCATTTCCATTACTGCCCATGAACAGGCTCAATCAAGCCGAGCCTGCAATATTTTCATATTTGTCGTGTTCGTCAGCTTTCAAAATTCCCTTTTCATCTATTGTAATGGGTTCCTAGTTTTCAAATTGAAAGTTTAACAACGGTATGCATTATTTTCACTCCAGACTCTAGAACCTGGTTTGAAACACAAGTGGCAAATTGTTTTACCACTGACCGTTCATAACGTTAAACCTCGGGTTCTTACTTTCGTTTATTCATTACGGTGTCTTTTGTTAAATGACCGTTGTATATCCATGCACTATTTTCCTTAACTTTTCACTGTGTGGGGAGGCTGTGTATGAATATTGAATGTGGCCATTACTTATTATGCAAATTTCACTTTTCTATTAGTTGACTTTGTTGGGAGGACGCTTTTCTGAATGCGGTATTTTAGATAATACAAATTTCATATTTGTTAATATCGAAGGTCTCCTTGGAGATTTATAAATAATACCTTTTTTAATTATCGGGTTTAAATAGAACTTGAAGAAAAGAAAATGACGAACCTGTAAAGGACAAATTTATATGGACCTTTACTAGTTTATTCGAACCCATACTTCTTAAGGTTTAATATGCAGTCTGACTAAACAATCATCATTATTTTACTATCGCAAAAAGTGTATGTGATCTTTAAAAACAATGTTATTTTATTCCATGTAAAACACTTCGGCACAGTTCTTAAAGAACTCTTCCGACGATCCAATTCTTAAATTTGTGCCCAAGTTTATAACCTTCAGTCCTGGATGCACGATTTATTTCAGTAAGACAGACAGTTTATGTGCTGCAAATTACATTGTTAAGACATTTATTTCAGTAAGAGAGTTATGTTTCTTGTTTTACGCTAATGCTAAACCTTTTTTATTAAACTTTATCCAAAGATGTTAGCGCTCCTTCAATAAATCATGGTTTTTCTTTCTAATTCAGATATAAAACTTCTGGTTCGAACACATAAACATGAATCAGTGTCCACATTATTGCGCTTTATACTACTTCAGTTCTATTTTTGGGCAAAGGTAATTTTGCAATGTTTACATTGGCGCGTTTACATTGGCGTTACATGTAAACAATAGACTAATATTTTAATCATTGTTAAATACAAAGTGTAACGCTCCCAACTTGTCCTATTAGCCGAGTGTTTCTAAGACGCAGTCGATAAAAATAATTTGATATGCAACGCCAGCAACGCTGTTATAGGTTGTAGGTTCGAAACATGTGTTTTTTACATTTTTAAATAGTTTTTACACAATTATTTTTTCCGCGATAAAATTGAATCAAAATACATAAAATACTTTGAAATTACTGCAATTATTGAACTTAAAAAATATAAATCTAAAATTATCTCAAAAAGCCATGTGTCAGTGTGAATCGAACCCGTGTCGAAAAATGTTAAGCCAATGCAAGGTGGACGCGTTTACCACTGTACTATCGAGGCGATGTTATATAATAGGAAAATAGTACTTTTAACGCGTAAAGTTGCCTTCACCCGTGTTAACAATCTAAAAATAATTGTAAACATCGCCAATTTACCTGGTCAACCTATAAATAATCTTAACGAAGTTATTCTTGTGCTATCAACAAACTTGAATGGTTATGGTAGTTATCTGCTATGATTTTAGTTACTTGTGATCAAATCGTCGTTGTAGAGCAATATAGATGGTATTGAGTACTTGTCCGACCCAGCATTTTTGTAATTGACATGCAATTATAGAAATAAAAAAGGTTTTTCTAGCACGTGTCTTATATTAACATCAAATATAGCTGATAGTTATTCTTGGTGTTATTTTTACTCTGTTTTATCATGTGTACTACATTTTTTCTTAATATTTGAAAATGTCATTGTGGGAGAAATGTAAATGCTCATACGTTTCAAATTTTATATCAATGATGACAATAAGTGTTGAAGAAAAGCTAAACGATTTGTGTACATGTTCATTTGCAATGATAGGGAAATGTGCAAAAACACAATATAATGCAAAATTGCTCACAAAATCCAGTTCTTTTATCACGTTAACACAACAATCCGTGCTCTTAAGATCAGGACTATCATTAATTTATAAAATAAGGTTGTGAAAAGAATTAAAACAATAAATTTGAATTCAGTACATAAACAATCCAGGCGATGTTTTATCAAGCCGTTAGCAAATGTTTTTAGGGATATAGTTTTTCAACTTGCTATTTTCCGCATTGAGCATTACATCCTCTAAATTAAATTTGGAATAGCAAAAAGTACATGCTAATTGAAACCAATTAGCAAGATAAATAAATTCGTACAAGCCGTATTTAATACAACGATTTTTTGCTGATGGTCCTTAAAATTAAACATAATTATAGTCATTGCACTCTTTTTATAGTTTTAGCTTATTCGACAAGACAGCATGTATAGTCCGATTTTACGCATTGAGCCGTGAATGTACTTTTGTATTAATAGATTTTTAATATTCCACAAGATAGGGAAGTTAGACATTTCCATCACACCTCGTAATGTTAAAGTTGTACGCCTCTGAATCAAAAGATTTCATGGCCGTGACAGTAACGCATCTGATTTCTAATAATGTAGCATAAGGGTTGTGCGTTCGAATCCCATGAGTGTTTTAATGCCGTTTTAATACATGCATGTATACACCGACAAAAATGCCATTATACCGTGCAAATTTCGAGTAAGCTTTCATCAAACAGATTGATAAGATCAAAGCTTTCTCAAACAAAGTTTCCAGACGATGTCAAAAAAGGATACAAAATAGTTTTGAATTTTGTAAATTATAAAAGAAAGAGAAGGTAAGGTTCCATTTACAACAATTGTTTACAGAACATCAGGGTGCACAGTTGTCAGCGCCCCTTCGTTGCAGAGTTTAAGGGGTCGCTGCAAGCTTCTTAACAAAAAATATATTGTTAGAAATGGAATTAATATGAAAAAAGTTAAATAGCAATGGCAAAATAAAAGATAAAAGAACTAAAACAAAATAACATCATACATGTATCTTGTGAACTAAATTAAAATGATAAAAAGCAAATGAAAGACAAAAACAAAAAAGTTACTGTATTTGGATTGGAACTTGCAATGTTTTGCATCGTAGCCAGAGACCCTTACCTACTGAGCTATTGCGTCGTGGCTGAATATCTGCTGCTTTGAACAGGTTTTGATGTCGTGTAAGTTAAGTAAATTAACAGTAACTCTGTAAATTGACGCACTTTACCTATTTAGGATTATAACAGTGGAATTGTCCGAAAGGTCACAGCCCAAGGGTCAAAAAAGAACTATACTTGTTTATTCAAATAAGAACGTCTTCATTTCGCACTGGTGTATAGAGATGAATGTAGGTCATTATAGCATGTCATTGTCTTGGTTCTAATGTTATAAAACCAAGATAGACAATGGTTCTCAAGTTTCAAGCTTCTTATTGCTCCGTATGAGACTGTGCTCAATTTTAACCAGTCAGATTGTTGAGATTTGAGATTGGTCTCAATTCTCAGTTACATGTATATAACCTGGAACTTGATCTCGATGTCCTTGAATTTTTGTCGACACCTTGTGTAGGGAATATACATAAAACAGGTCTGCTAAGAGCATAAATGTTATGGCTGGTCATTAATTTGTATTATCTATGTCAGAAAAAATTGTCATACACCCAAGCAAGTAATTGAAACGAAAGGTTTTCAGGAGCTGATTCATCAATTCAATCAACCAAGTCTGTGTTTTGAAATTCGCCGTAACAGGAAGCTTAAAACTCGTTTTTATTGTAAGTGATTCCTTGTATTGGAATAATGCTGATTAATAAATTATTGCTTACTTTTAATACTGCTTATAATTTGAAACCGTTATCACCATGAAGTCAATTTCAAAGTTCAGTGCAATACATGTTTATCTTATAGAATGTGGAGAAAGTGACATTGAAAACCTTTGAGAAAAAAAAGGCCATTCTTTTATCAGATCAAGCTGCGACCTTGACAGTTTTCAATGAAAATTAATGTTAAATCAAAGAAAAAACAATAAGAAACCGGATTGTGAGAAAACATTTTTCTTACTTATTTAGTCAAAACTAAATAATCCCAAAGGTCCATTTTCTCCCGATACTAATTATTCATGTTTCGTTTGCAATAAGTAGATAAAATTTATTATTTATAAAGCTCATATTTCTTTCTTCCTTATCGGAACAACTCCAGAGTTCAAGGAATAAGAAATCAGTGCCCAAGGTTATAAAACTGAGCATGGAAACAGTCTCAAATCTTAAGCAGTCGCCATTTCAGCCAATCAGATGCTTGAGATTTGAGACTGGTTTCCATGCTCAGTTTTATAACCTTGCACACAGATGCATGTTTTCCATAATTCTTTGAAGAGTAAATTTCCAACTCTTGCTAGGTGATTAACCAACTCTGCAGTTTATTGTTATGCATGAACAGGCTCAATCAAACAGAGCCTGCAATAATTTCATATTTGTCGTGTTCTGTGACTTTCAAAGTTCAATTTTCATCTATTACATTTTTGTTTAATTGACAGTGGCAGGGGTTACAGATTTGATGCATGTTTGTATGGAAATGTTTTGAAGAACCTAAGAAGTTCGACTGTATTATTTCTTTCATCATGCCCTTGCTAATTCGACTCCAGGAGCTCTATTCTCAGTAAGGACATTGAGTACCTTCCTTTGTTTGCTTGACCATGCTATTACCTTCTTATGTTTTATATGTTTCTGTGCTTTCGCATACAATGTCGTCGAAGCTGATAAACGAAGACAACTTGTACTTGAACCTGTAGAGTCTAAGGGTAATTATTCATCCTAGAAACTGGTTTAAAACATATGCAAATCACGGGTTCTCATTTTCGTTTATTTTTGTGGCGTCTATTTTGAAATCGATCATTTTATAAATCCATGCTCGCTTTATCTTTCTGTTGTTTAGTTTTGTAGGGAAGCCTTGTCTTTTTTTAACAAAAGGTCATCATGTTAACAGTCTTTAACTCTTTGTTATTATTTACGCTTTTGAAAAGGCAGTGATTTAGTATTTAATTTAAATAGAAACATAAATTTCATTAGGCTATTTGATGTTTTTATTGAGTTTAAATACATATTGTTACCTAGTTAATATATTGTTATATTTTTGTCCTTGTAAAAGCATAGTTTTCACCATTTAAATTTAATAGAACTCTTCCTAGCTTTAAAACAGAAGTAATAGGTTTTTCTTGAATTTCGATTTAATTGAAAATGTCACATTATTCGATGTAAATGGAATTTCTTTATTTAAAAGCTCTTTCATACATTTTAATTCTTAATCAATTAACTATTGATTAAAATTTAATTATCGATACATTTTAAATATTTTGTTAACAAAAGTTGTTCTCATAATTATGTGTTTTAGTGTTAAGCTCATTTAAGCTCATTTATTGAATTAACATAAAACACGAGTATTATGATTCATATTAAAGAAAATCATAATCATTATTATGGTTACACTATATGTACTTGTGTTGCTTCTTTATTTTTCCGATATGCATTGTGCAAGGGAAATTAACGCTTTCCCATCCTAATAATTGTAAAATTGAAGTAAATGTGACTTTAATCAAAATAAGCTTCAGGCTGCTTACCTTATCAAAACATTTTCGCTAAGAAAGAATGACAAGATGATAACTGGAGGCGGCAAATTGTACTGTAGTTTGCAGTTCATCACAATTTTACACTTAGAAATACCACAGCAGTCAACATGAAGCAAATAGTCTGTGCTATCCAAGCCAATCTAAATCGAAGGTTGCATACAAGTGTTGAAACTCCTTCTTTATTTCAATTTAGTAACGACAGTCTTGCAAGCAACCTTCTAAATATTCTGCATGACGTTTTAGTTGCTTTTTGTTAACAGGCGTCTTGGTGATCATGATTATCTTTAACAATTTGGAGTTGATTTTAAGTGTACGTGTACTTAAAGTACAAAGAAGTAGAATATATTAACATAATGTGAAAGTATTTTGAATATAAATTTACTCATTTTTTTCAAACTTTATTGGGAATGATGCACTGCATTCAAAAATATAAGAAACATTAGTTATGTATGCTTTTCCATTTATACCTGAAGTTATAAATTAAAGTTAAATCAAACTTTCATTTAGTTTTACACCCTTATTCAGTTGTAGAAGGCATCATTCTTAATTTGTTTACTAGAATTTTCGTACCTAAATATTTATATCTTAAGCTCCAACCTGATGTTACTATGCAATAATTTAAAGATCATCAGATCAATTGTTTTATAAACAATATTTCAACTTCTAAATCAAAAAGTAAGAAAAGGAAATATTAACATTCATTTATACAAATTGTTGGAGCATGAGTGCAGTATCCACATCAATGACGGCTTACACCATTAAACTTCGACTTATTACGTTTTAAGGCAGTCTAGTAACAAAATGAAATAAATGTATGACTGTGATAAATAAAAGACCTGTAATTCTGAGGTGTAACAATCCGTGTGATCTTTACACTATGGTTGAAAATATTTTTTTCTTAAACATGTTTTATAAAACATCAACATATTTGTTTGAGAAATGAACAGGAATTTACCAAAAATTACCTTCTTGAAGCAATTAATTACTAGCATTTTGATTGAACACGTTGTTGTTAGTCTTACAATTTTACTTCCCATTAAAGTGTACATTCCTTGAAATAAACGGAGAGGCCTATTAAATTGGAACAGGTTAAGGCAGTCAGTGATTTGAACTGTAAAATATGTATTACATATGAAGATTTTAAACAAATGATGTTTATAGGAATTTCTACGGCCGTTAGGTTGGTTTCTGATCATCTTTCAGTTTACGAGTTTGGTATACAATCTTCACTAGTAGTAGCTAAAATTACTAGTGACCCTTACTGTCTGGTTTGCATGTTGTCGGTTATTAAATGTAATTGTTGGAGAGAAGTCTGTATTTCTATTTTTGACTACACTTTGTCATGTTCGTCCTTCCTATCTTATAAAAGGAAAACGAATCAAAAAATGAAGTTAACAAATGAAAGAACAAAGCAAGCATTTAAAGAAACAAATTTAAATTTTAAGAAGAGTTTGTGGAGGACTAAGGGTACATATCCCGGCGCATCGACGTATGCAACAGTTAAAACTTGTTTCTAGCCAGTGCCAGTTGTAGGCGCGCAAGCAGGAAGGACGTATGAAATTTAATTCTTCATTATAACTTCATTGGAAGAATACTTACGATCGCCATCAAACATAACAGAATCGTTAGTTATAAATTTGCTAAAATTATTATTTGACTTTTCTATAAAATTTATTACCAATCAGTTTGGATAGAACATAATAATATTGACATAACAATTCCTAACTGATTACTTTTTAATTAATAAATATGCCAGTCTGTAAGACAATCCAGGAGTCTGAAGTAAGAAAAAACGTACTCTTAACAGAATATAGCGGGATAAATGCGTGGAACAGACAGAAAATAAACACGTTTTTGTTGCCCAGATGCTAGTTAATTTTCCAGAGATGCATTCACATCCGAGTTGAAAATATCTTAACTGTAAAAAATATTTTTAGAGTTTTACTACCTAGATCTAGAGAGCGAATTAAATTTAATACATAAATTGTTGTACTACATGTATTTGGAACAGATAAAGCTTACAAGTTTTCGAGCAAATCTTTGTCGTTGTGGACGGTAGATAACTCTGAAACTAGTTGACGAATAAATTTAACCAGAAACAAAAATGTATTGCAAAATAAATTGTTAATGTTATTTCATTACTTGAGACTATATTCTTTGCAAGTTTATGTTGGTATGGCAATATGAAAGACCGCTATCACATTTCATCTCACTAAGGATAAACCTGATGCGCTGGAATATATATGTTGAAAAATATAACTGTTGAGGAAACAGTCATATATAAAATATTAGATCTCTTCGTGGCGTCAGTAAAAAGTTTTCCCGTACATCAATTCAGAACTGTTATCAATAAATAATCGATTTCCGGTGTCATGCATTAATGATTACGTTTATCAGAGTTATACTTTCAAACCTCTTTGGGGTTGTTCCGGTTAGCTCAATAGGTAGCGTACTTGGCATCGCATGACTAGGCGTTCTCGCCGTACGGGTTCGCTCCCAAGTAGGGGCAATATTTTATATCATAGTATACCTAAAACATTTTCGTAACTTTATCTTATATGTAATTCTTAATGCAACAAAAATCATGAAACAAATTTTTATCGTAAAACACATTAAATATGACATTAAAATGTTTACTTAAATACAAAATCCACTATATCTTATTTCGTGGTACGGTGTTAAAAAATGAAGCTTTAAGTTTTAGATCAATAAGGGAAAATTATGTACCGCTAAAAGATAAGCTAATTATATTCTTGGCGGTATACTTACTCTTCGAAAGATCATAATAGTGAATTACAGCAACAATGTAACTTTCAAAATTGTCTCAGGTGTAAGTGCTTTAAAGTGTTCGAACAATAATGCTGACGTAAAATTGGAAATGCAACTCCTAACTATTGAGTGGTTTCTTTGACAATCTGAAAACAAAAACATTTGGTTTGGGGCACGAATGGTGTCTTCATGTAGTTAATGTATTCCATTAATCAGCGTAATAGAAATTGAAATTGAAAAATATAACAGTATTATTACAGACAGCTAACATTTGCTATCAGTGTGTTCATTCGTTTTAAAATGTTGATCTTAAGTAAGTTATGAACTGTTGACTAAGCATGAAAATGGTATTTTAAATTAAAAACGATTGAGAATTATCACGGAATCAGAGGATAATATTATATCATTTTATTTTATTTCCAATTATTATTCTAAACATTCATTTTAAAATTCATGAATTTTCGGATAAATATTACATAAAATCCTGATTTCTCTATTCTTCTGATTTTAAGCAACTTATTACATTCATAACTAAAATGTGCTGTTTATCGATTTTCAAATAAAAGCTCCCTTCCACAGAATTGCATTTTAGCTAAACGTCTAGAAAAATCGTTATGTTACGTTAAACACAATCATTTTAAGAACATGAAAATAACATCAAACACGTTGATATACATGTAATAATGATGTTATGACATCTTAACAGTAATTAACATGCCTTGGATGTTTTCGGGCGCACTTTGTTACTTTGAAGTATGAACTGTCAGAATGTTTACATGTTCGTCTATAAAAACACTGTAAATATCATATATGTTCATTCTTCTTAGTCATTGAATGAGTGGGAACCACTGTTTTCAAAGTAAGGCTGTTCCGGGTGAGTGGGAACCACTGTTTTTCAAAGTTGGTATGTTGGTATGTTCCGATAATTAGTATTCATTGACTATTACTACAGTTCTTATATGTGTTTGAAATTACTGCAAGCAAGTAAGACATCTAATATTCTAAGTAATCATGTGCAAATAAGTACTAATCTGCATATTTCACTTTAAAAAAAATTAAACAACCCTTGGAATTAAGTGTATGATAATAGATGAAAAGAGAACTTTGAAGACCCTCGACCACGACAGATGAAAATATTGCAGGCTCGGTTTGATTGAGCCTGTTCATGGGCAGCAATGGAATTGCTTATTACTGCCCACGCCGCCTAGCCCCGGGTTGAGCGCAACTCAATATTAACACCAATAAACAGTACAATTTTGATCCATCCCAAACGATGGAATGCATGATGCAATGATAAGATTAAGGCTAGACCTATGGACCATGTTTGAGCGGAAGCCCAACATGAAATAAATTAAGAATGTTGTGAAATAGTTCTTGTACGTATTCATATTTATAAACTTAATAGCGATATTTGTATAGGATGAGCGAAATAACGGCTTCATCTTAAACTCTTAATTACGTTTTGCGCTTTAAGCTTAAGAAATACATGAGATGACAACTGTTTCAACTTATTTGTGGTGTTTTAGGTACCATTTCATTCCACATTATATTTGTTTCATGCAATATTTTATTTTAATTAAATCAGCTCTATGGTAACGCTTTTTGCTTGTTTTATTTCTAAATTTATATCGTGGGACATGTGGGATGTGTTGTTTTTTTCCAAATTACAATCCAACGATTTTACAGAAATGAATTCTGAAATATATTCTTCAGATCTGTAACGCAGTTACAAGAAACCTCATCGGATTAGTTTGGTGCATTTACAGCTTAAAATTAATCAAGAATCTTATTTGTAAGACGTTTGTACCATTTTTTCACTCTAAAAATCGTTCATTTCCAGAAATTGTCATTTGTATTTTTACATTTCTTGCTGCATAGTATCAAATTTAGTAAATTAAACACACCATACTTGCGTAGGCTTGGTTGTTTTTGTTCGAATTTCGGGAGTTTGACACAAACCTAATCTCCTACATAATTCTTTACTTTTTAGACCAGAATTGCATCGAGCCTAAGATGTCTTTTTCAATCAATTTTATTGGTCGCATTTTATAATTGTAATATTAATATATTAATTTTTTTCAATCGTTTTCTAGAATCTTAGATTAATTTATATTTACTTCACTGAAAATATACTGCCGAGATTCAAAAACTTGGTATGATAGTAATATAAGCATACTTTTATACTTTTTATACTTGTCAAAACACCTGAAAAGATTTGTACGATTGGCCTTGCTTGTATTAGATGTCAAAATGATTTTTTTTAGAAATTCCGAGTGATTTTCGCAATAAACATGATAAATGATTAACATCACCTTAACATTTTTTAATATTTGTTTTTTTTTTAAAATCGCTAATGTAAGTAGTTATAGTATTGAAATACGCAACAGAAATGGCCGCATCCGCAACAAACAGCCTCCTCACACAGCCAAACAGCAGGGAGGAAAACAGAGAGCTTTAAAAATATTTTTTAAATCTTTAATTCGCTCAAACATGTCCTAAAACAATAAACAAAAAAAATTACATTGACCTTTAATACCCAGGCAGGAATAATGCAGCGCAATAAAATAATCCCTAATTCATAGTGGTTTTTACGTCCAAACTAAAAGATAATTAATGTAATATTACACCGTAAAAAGTGTTTAATTGTGATTACATCAGAAGGGGAAATGTTGACGCTTCTACAAAAACATATCACGTTTTTATGATAAGATTACGCTTCCAATTCAAAGGGGAACTGACGAGAACAACCTTCTTTAGAAATCATTAACAAAATAAGCTAGAGTATAAAACGTGTATACAATTGGCAACCTCACGACCATAAGTAAGGCGTAAGAATGTTGTTTTTTTCTTGTGTTTTTTTTACAAATAGATTTCTTTTTTAACACTAGCTGTTAAGTTCATGTGGTGTTTCTATTTGGTTTCAGATTGCCTTTGTATCTGGATAGTTGGCGTTTGTTTTGCAAATAGACACCTAATTAAATATTATGAAAAATACATATAGTTAGCAGTTTGGCTGTTGACTGCTAGATTTCATATTTTGACTTTGAATTAATAATATCTTATTTCAGATATTTCTCAACCAGTATTTTTTGGAGAGTTGATTATAACAGATCGAAATTAAAATGCATTGTTAATTTTCCAACATTATTTATAGAAACCATTTGTAAATTTAAAATGAATGGTTACAAACATAATATTCTACAGCGCGCTGTAGGCTTGGTAATCAACACATCTACAGTTGATAGTCATTACTGCGGTGGCTGTGGTTTAAGAGTTTATGAATGTTTATATGTATATATTGTTTATGGCGTCTTTTGTAAACTGATCATTGTACATCTATGCACTATTTTCCTTAATGATTTGACTGTGTGGGGAGTCTGTGTCTATTGGATGTGGCCATTCCTGATTATGCAAATTTCACTTTTCTATTAGTTGACTTTTTTGGAGGATGCTTTTCTGAATGCGGTCTTTTAGATATACAAATTTCATATTTGTTAATATCGAAGGTCTCCTCGGAGATTTATAATAAATACCTGTTTAAATTAACTGGTTGGTTTTAAAATAGAACTTGAAGAAAGTAAAATAACGAACTTCCAAAGCAAAATTTATATGGACCATTATTAGCTAATTCGAACCCATACTTCTTAAGGTTTAATATGCAGTCTGACTAGAAATCATCATTTACTATCGCCAATAGTGTAGGTTCCCTTTAAAACAATGTTATTTTATTCCATGTAAAACACTTCGGCAGAGTTCTTAAAGAACTCTTTCGACGATCCTTATTTTTTTAATTTGTGCCCAATATTATAAAACTGAGCATGGAAACCAGTCTCAAAGTTACAAGCATCTGATTGGCTGAAATGGCGACCAGTCGCCATTTCAGCCAATCAGATCCTTGAGATTTGAGACTGGTTTACAATCTCAGTTTTATAACATTCAGTCCTGGATGCACGATTTATCAGTAAGACAGACAGTTTATGTGCTGCAAATTACATTGTTAAGACATTCATTTCAGTAAGAGAGTTATGTTTCTTGTTTTACGTTAACGCTAAACCTTTTTTATTAAACTTTATCCAAATATGTTAGCGCTCCTTTAAAAAATCACGGTTTTTCTTTCTAATTCAGATACAAAACTTCTAGCTAGAACACATAAACATGGATCAGTTTCCACATTATTGCGCTTTATACTACTTCTAAATGATCTGAACGAAGTTATTCTTGTGCTATCAACAAACTTGTATGGTAGTATTCTGCTATGATATTCAGTTACTTCGCAGCAAATTGTCGTTTCAAAGTAATATGAACGGAATTGAGGAATTGCCCTACCCAACATTTTGGCAATAGGCATGCATTTATAGAAACCAAAAAGGTTGTTTTTGCACGTGTTAAATATAAACATCAAAATATAATATAGCTGATAGTTATTCTTAGTGTCATTTTTACTCTGTTTTTATTATGTGTACTATAGTTTTTCTTAATATTTCAAAATGTAATCGTGAGAAAAATGTTTAAAATATCAAAGTTGACAAAAAATGTTGAAGACAAGGTGAACGATTTGAGTACATGTTCATTTGCAATGAGAGTAAAATATGCAAAAAACACAGTCAATATAATGCAAAATTTATAACAAAATCCAGTTCTATCATCATGTTTTCTCAAAAATCCGTGCTCTAAAGATCATGACTATTATTAATTTATAAAATAATGTTGTGAAAAGAATTTAAAAAGTGAAATATGCATATCAGGAATATCAACATCCAGCTGACACAGCCTCCCCATACAGCCAAACAGTAGAGGAAAAGAGAGCATGGTATTACAATAATTAATTTCAGTATGGACGCCACAAACAATTAACGAAAGTGAGAACCCGAGGGGTAACCACCTTGGAACGGTCAGTGGCAAAACAATTTGCCACTGGGGGTTTAAACCAGGTTCTAGGGATAATAAATGTAAATTCAATACATGACCAATCCAAGTCATGTTTTATCAAGCCTTAACTTATTATCAACTTGTCAACTCGTTATGTCATCCATCTCTGGGGGACACATTTTGTTTTTGCTCTGTCCGTCTGTCCGTCAGTCCGTCTGTCACACTTCGTTTCCGATCAATAACTGGAGTACCGTTTGACAAACAGCATTCAAACTTCACAGGGTGGTGGCCCTTATCGAGTAGAAGAACCCTATTGATTTTGGGGTCAGTAGGTCAAAGGTCAAGGTCAAATGGGCCCGAAGAGTGAAAACCGTTTCCGCTAAATAACTCGAGTACCCTTTGACCTACAGCATTCAATCTTCATAGGGTGATAGCCCTTATTGAGTAGAAGAACCCCATTGATTTGGAAGTAAGTAGGTCAAAGGTCAAGGTCACGGGGGGCCTGAAGAGTGAAAACCGTTTCCGCTCAATAACAAGAGTTCAGTTTCACCCAGAGCCTTCAAACTTCATACAATGGATTTTCTTATTGAGTAGAAGACTTTTAATGATTTTGGGGTCAGTAGGTCAAAGGTCAAGGTCACTGGGGCCCGAAGAGTGAAAACGGTTTCTGCTCAATAACTAGAGTACCGCTTGACCAAGAGCATTCAATCTAAATAGGGTCATAGCACTTATTGAGTAGAAGAACCCTATAGATTTTGGGGTCAGTAGGTCAAAGGTCAAGGTCACAGGGGCCCGAAGAGTGAAAATCGTTTCCACTTAATATCAGAAGTTCTATTTCACCCAGAGCCTTCGAACTTCATACGATGAATGTCCTTATTGAGTAGAGGACTCCTATTGACTTTGGGGTCAGTTGGTCAAAGGTCAAGGTCACAGGCGCCCGATGAGTGAAAATGGTTTCCTCTCACTAACTGGAGTTCTATTTTACCTAGATCCTTCAAACTTCTTAGGATGGATGCTGTTATAGACTTGAAGAACCCTGTTGATTTTGGGGTATGTAGGCCAGAATTCAACATCACAGGGGCCCGTTGAGTGAATAACGTTCTGCGTTATATAGTTTTCAGTAAACACATACATAGATGATCATGTCATTTTCTTGGCCTTCCTTCAATAGCGCGCATGGGGGAGACATGCGTTTTTCACAAAAAAACATCTAGTTCGAGATTATAATTATGCATATTTCCTTTTTTTAAAGAAGTGAATTATGCATATCAGGAATGGCCACATTCAGAAGACACGGAATCATGTTCGCAATATGCATATTGTTCTATATTTACGTGATTTCGGCAATGATTTCGAATTGGGCTATCTGGTTTTTAAACTGAGTTAAAATACATATTGTTAAGATGTAAAATATATTATTTTATTTTTCTAAACTTATAAAAAATATAGCTTTTGCCTTACAAATAAGCACTTCCAAGCAAGGGAATAGAAGTAACAAGTTATTTTTATTTGTTTTATTCAATCGAAAATATTGGTACATAATTTGATATAAAATGTAATTTATTCGTTTATAAGCCATTTATACACAAAATTCTTAATTAATTAACCATTCAATTCGATTAATTACATACTTTAACTATTGTGTTTAAAAAGCTAGTCTCATATGTGTTTAGTGTTAACCCCATGTATTGAACTAACATAAAACAATCTTGAGTATTATGATTCATATTAAAGAAAATCATAATCATTATTATGTTTACACTATATGCACTTGTGTTACTTCTTTATTATTCCGCTATGCATTGTGCAAGGGAAATTAACCCTTTCTCATCCTGTTTATTGTAAAATTAAAGTAAATGTGACTTTAATCAAAATAAGCTTCAGGCTGCTTACCTTATCAAAACATTTTCGCTAAGACGAATGACAAGATGATTATTGGAGGCGGCAAATTATAGTGTAATTTGCAGTTCATCACAATTTTACACTAGAAATACCACTTAGTCAACATGAAGAAATAATCTGTGACATCCAAGTCAATCTAAATCGAGGGTTGCATACAAGACTGTCGAAACTTCTTCTTTATTTCAATGTAGTTACGACAGTCTTGCAAACAATCCTCGAAATATTCTGCGTGACGTTTTAGTTGTTTTGTTGTTGACAGGCGTCTTGGTGATCATGATTATCTCTAAAAAAGCTGTCATGAATTAGGAGTTGAATTTAAGTGTACGTGTACTTAAAGTACAAAGAAGTAGTCTAAGAATAATTATTATTTTTACACAATGTGAAAGTATTTTGAATATAAATTTATTCATTTTCTTTCAAACTTTATTGGGAATGAAACACTGCATCCAAAGATATAAATAACATTAGTTATGTAAGCTTTTCAATTTATACCTGAATTTATAAATTAAAGTTAAATCAAACTTTCATTTAGTTTAAAACCTTAATTCATTTGTAGAAAGCATCATTTTAATTTGTTTAATGGAATTTTCGTACCTAAATATTTATATCTTAAGCTCCAACCTGATGTTACTATTGCAATAATTTAAAGACCATCAGATCAATTGTTTTATAAACAATATGTCAGCTTCTAAATCAAAAAGTAAGAAAGGAAATTTTAACATACATTTAATATACCAATTGTTGGAGCATGAGGGCAGTAACCACGTCTATGACGGCTTTCACCATTAAACTTCGACTTATTACGTTTTAAGGCAGTCTAGTTACAAAATAAAACAAATGTATAACTGTGATAAATAAAAGACCTGTAATTCTGAGGTGCTAAAACCCGTGTGATCTTTACACTATGGTTGAAAATATTTTTTCTTAAACATGTTTTATAAATTAAACATCAACATATTTTATTTGAGAAATGAACAGGAATTTACCCCAAAAACCTTCTTCAAGCAATTAATTCGTAGCATTTTGATTGAACACGTTGTTGTTAGTCTTACAATGTTACTTCCCAGTAAAATGCGGTAAAGTGTTCATTACTTGAAATAAACGGGGAGGCCTATTATATTGGAACAGGTTAAGGCAATCAGTGATTTGAACAGTACACTATGTATTCCATATTTGGATTTTAGACAAATGAAGTATATAGGAATTTCTACGGTCGTTAGGTTGATATCTGATCATAAGAACAGTACTGATTGAATGTACGGGAAGATGTACTACGATATTTAAATAGATGTTAAAAACCTTTTTTAATGAATCACTGCTTTAACCTAAGGCATCCAAACAATGTGTGTGCCGTCATTGATGTTATTTATATAAAGACTTAATTTGTAGATTGAATATAGTTTGAGTGCAACTCCCACAGCCATTATTATATAAGATAATGCGTTAAAAGACAGTAACACATCTTCCCTTGCAACATTATATTGTCACTGGTTGTAAACATTTTATCACATTTTTGAGGTTGGACAGGGAATGGTCTGTCACCTTGGCAATAATAGTTCATTTCTTTTTACAAAATAGGAGTGTCTCTAATTAGTCTCTAGACTGAAGTGAATGTATGAGGGGATTAAGCGTGTCTAATTAATATCAAATAAAAGACAGACTATAAATGAAGACGTTAATGTTTTTCGGAAACATTTATTCAGACAAATATACACATTCGATTTGACGTTTTTGTCTACCAAATATATTACATTTCTCTCGATAATATAAAGACGGTATTTTGTTTTATTTACATGATTTCCTGTACCACTCGAAAAAGATACAGCTGGTAAAGGCTTCAAGAAATTTTATGTTCTTGAAGGACGGTTAGTTACTTTGCAGCAGAATCAGTGGATAGATTTTAGAAAACAATAGTCGTATCATCAATGATTAAATTGCAAAAAATGCTTTGCCCAGCGCCACAACTTAAAGCCACATGTAGAATTATGAAACGAACAACCTTTTGTGTCTTACAACATGATAAAACTATATGATAAAAACTATAACTGATAAAACGAATGAGCTTGTTAAAATGTACGATGACTCGAAAATGTCTTTGCATTTAATGATTCAATAATAAAACACTATAAAATTTCATTTACTGTTATTTTTATAGAAAAATATTAGATTGGTAATTTCTAACTGCTAATTTTTAACTCGCTTAGCCATTGCTTGAATACTCTAGAGAATAATATAAATGTACATGTATAAGATCTAAATCAAATATGAAATATCTGCTCTTGTCGGTTTTCTGATAATTCTGAAATCAGAACATACTCTAAATACATCTGAAAAAATGTATTATGCATTTATGGACCCAGTTTATTCTTTACACAAACACGCGCCTCTTTCCTATAATTGATATTCAAGTAATTTACCAAATTTCACTTTGAACACGTTGAATTAAGAACAAACTCCATCCCACGGTGTTTCGTGATATCGGATTCAAATTTTGGAATTAAAGATATTTACAAATGTGTCGAATGAGAAAAAAGTGTAATCCTAGAGGAATATCTTCATCGTGTAAATTAAATATATATGTTGGCGGAAGACTGAATCTCAAGTGACCCTGCCCTGTTAATGACTTATGACTTACAACGACATTTTTATGTTCGTGGGGTTTCGGTTGTAAGTGCTTTGAAGTATTCGCATTACCTGAGGTGGGATTTTAAAAGCAATTTTAAAACGAATTGTTTCTACATAACAGGCTAGCTATTTCAAATTAAGGTTTTAGAACTGTAATATGCACTTTTGCAGATTGGAATTTTGTTGTTTTCATTTCCAAGTACATCCATTTAGACATCTAAACTCGAGTTTTTACAAACATTTACCGTGCGTAACTCAAGAAATATAGTATTTTAGAAGGGGACCCTCTTTTTCGGAAAATGGGCTGTAAAATCAAACATACTAGAAGCTAAATTCATCTCTATTTCTTTGAAACCTTGTAAAATTTTGTAAAATAAAGGCTAATTGTTTAAGGACATCATATCTGAACAGGAAAAAACAAGCATTATGTTTAGAATTTATTTCTAACACTTTATAAATTGACTTTTTTTAAAGTGTACCCCATCTTCGGAAATGCACATTTTTCCGATCTGCAAAAATTAAGCAAGTTTTTATCTGTAATTTTTGTGCATGTTTAATGCAGTAAAATAATTGTGTTATACATTAAAATTATCTGCAATGTGTATAGAATCAAATAATTAAAATAAAAGAGCACCTCACCGTCTTCGTTTTCATTTTATTGGCCTACAAAATAGGTACCTATGGCCCAGACCAAACGGTTAAAAAACACAAAAACCAAAGGGCTTGGTTTACGAATGGTGATTTTTTCATACCCCCTCAATTTTTTTGAAAAACAAGAAATACGCAAGCAATCAGCTATGCTGGTTAGAATTTAACCTCAAAAAAGTAATTTTGTCAACCGTAACCATAGCAACCAAAGCATTCTTTTAAAGGAAAAAATCATCGTGCAAACACATAAAATTAGTTTTATAAGACAAGTATCACAAAATTACTGTTCAATTATAGAAACAATAAAATAGCAACATTTTCCTAAATGAAAGTACAGATTCCGTAATCATTTTAGTTTCATATCGTGATTCTGTTGCTGTATTATAAAAGAGTCAGTATTTTGTAGTAATATCATTACAATATTTCAGTTTTCATGGCTACTAAATGAAGATGAAGAATAATAACAATTATTTCCGAATTTTAAACCTATTGATTATACTATTTTCTCCAAAAATTTCCTCACAATAATTTTTAAAAAAAAGAAGAAAAAGAGGGGAAAAAAGGTTCCTCTCCCGAGGATTGAACCGGGGCCGTCAAAATAAAGTGTCTTGAGCGTTACCACTACGCCACGGAGGATTGATCAAACGGTGGTTAATTTCATATAAGCTCTATTCATTACTGAGTGTTGTTCGTCTTTAGACTTATTTTGAGTATTTGTTATGAAAATATTTGTTTACTTTACATCAATTTTATATCCGCACTTTGTTATTATTTGATTTAGTTATTAATGACGTCATAATCGCGGAAAATATCTAAAGAGTAGATTCCTTTTACGAAAAATAGTATCAACCGGAAACGTGCGAATCGGCGTTCGGAAAAAACGAATTAGTGACGGCATAAGTCAATGTTTGGCGGAAATATTACAGTTCTAAAACCTTAATGAAGCAAATACCTCAGAAATACAACGCACATTCCGTACATTTATCTGTCTTGAATTTAACCAGTGAAATTTATGACGAAATAAATGATTCTGATTGTTATACTGTAAATATTTTATTTTTAAATGAAACTGATATTGGTCTGAAATACTCACAATATCGTTGTGAATTATAATTGATTATTTAATTGTTTTATTATTAAAAAAAATAATAATATAAAATTTACAACGATTTAATTACAAGGTATATTATTTATTTTAAACGAAAAAACAGATACATGAGCATTTAGCCAATCGACAATGAAATTGACTTGGTTACACGGACCGAAACCCTAGAAGAGTTTGTGGAGGACTAAGGTACATATCCCGGCGCATCGACGTATGCAACAGTTAAAACTTTGTTTCAACCAGTGCCAGTTGTAGGCGCGCAGGCAGGAAGGACGTATGAAATTTCCTTTTTCATTATAACTTCATTGAAAGAATACTAACGATCGTCATCAAACTTAACAGAATCGTTAGTTATAAAGTTGCTAAAATTATTATTTGACTTTTATATAAAACTTATTATCAATCAGTTTGGATAAAACATAATAATTTTGACATAACAATTCCTAACTGATTACCTTTTAATTAATAAATATGCCAGTCTGTAAGACAATCCAGGAGTTTGAAGTAAGAAAAAAACGTACTCTTTTTAAGTTAATAGAATATAGCAGGATAAATGCGTGAGACAGACAGAAAATAAACACGTTGTTGTTGCCCAGATGCCAGTTAATTTTCCAGAGGTGCATTCACACCCAAAATGAAAATATCTTAACTTTAAAAAATATTTTTAGAGTTATTACCTAGATCTACATAGCCAATTAGATTTAATACATATTAAATTGTTGTACTATTTGGAAGAGATACGGCTTACACGAGTTTCGAGCAAATAATTTTTTGTCGTTGGGGACGGTAGATAACTCTGTGACATTTAACCTGAAAAAAATTTATTGCAAAATAAATTGTTAAATGATGTTTCATTACGTGAGACTATATTCTTTGCAAGTTTATGTTTGTATGGTAATATTTAATGGTAATATGTAAGACCGCGAACACATTAATCTCGCTAAGGATAAACACAATGCTCTGGATTATATATGTTGAGGAAACACTCCAATATAAAATATTCGCCCAAACCAGTTTTAGATCTCTTTGTGGCGTTTGTAAAAAGTCTTCCCGTACATCGATTCAGTACTGCAATCATTTAATAATCGGTTTCTGGTGTCATGTATTATTGATTACGTTTTTCAGGGTCATCTTTTCAAACTTCTTCGGGGTTGCTCCGGTTAGCTCAATAGGTAGCGTACTTGGCATCGCATGACTAGGCGTTCTCGCCGTACGGGTTCGCTCCCCAGTAGGGGCAATATTTTATATCATAGTATGCCTGAAACATTTTCGTAACTTTATCTTATACGTAATTCTTAATGCAACAAACTCATGAAACAAATTTTATATTGTAAAATACAAAATATAACTTGAAAAAAAATGCACATTTAACTTGATTCGTATTTATACACTTAACCAACGTTCTAACTACACCGATCGTATTTTCCTAATTTCTCAGCGTGGATTCGGAGTATGCATTTTTAAACTTGAACCATATTATGACACTTTATTTTCACTACTTTTTACGAACAAACGTTCAAAATCCTTACAAGCGTTTGGCAACCACTGACATTTAATCAAAGTAGGGGTAAAATCAAAGTCACAAAATCGTCGATGGTAGCGGGTATTCTCCATTAACGAAAATTCATTTTTTCTTATTCTTGATATGGATTTTTACATGTAAGTAATTCTGAACAATTCTTTGCAATTCGGCAATAATGCGAGTGCTTAGCTGTGACATGGAGGATTTTTCAGCAGTTTTGTCCGTTTTCATTATATCATCTTTACAAAAGCTACCGCGATTTTGTGACTATGTTTTATCCTCACCTTGATTAAATGTCCAAAATTAATGAAGGCGTGAGGGGATTTTAATGAATTTTTCATAAAAATAAGTAAAAATCTTGCATCTTATAATGTAAAAATTTGAAGGGTGTTCTCCACTTCCATGCGGAGAAACTGAAATTTTATGATCGGTGAAGTTAGAACATTGGTTAAGTGTAGTTAAAAATGTAAAGCTTTAAGTTTCAGATCAATAAGTATAATGGGAAAATTATGTATCACTATAGGATAAGCATAATTTATATTTACAGTATGGCGGTAAACTGATTCTTTAAGAGATCATCATCATTATTTACGACAACATTGTGAATTTCATTTTTTTTTCATGTGTAAGTGTTTCAATTCTTTGATTGATTGATTGATTGATTTATTTATTTATTTATTTATTGATTGATTGATTGATTGATTGATTGATTGATTGATTGGACACTTTACGGAAAATGGTGTCTTCGGGTAGCAAGCTTTACTCCTTTAATCAGAGAAATAAAAATGGAATATTATAAAAAATATTTAAGAGAGTTCTTATTTGTTAAAGTGTGGTCATTTGTTTCAAGGTGTGCTGATTTGAAATAATTTATGAACTGTTAACTAACCATGGTATTTAAAATTTAAAAAAAAAAGATTGAAAATTATAATGGATAATTCATGCATTATCGGTTAAATATTACAGAAAATGCTGATTTCTCTCTAATTCTTTTAATTTTAAGCAACTTATTACATTCATATCTAAAATGTGCTGTTTATCATTACGTCATTTTCAAATTAAAGCCCCAATCCACAGAATTGCACTACCGTCTAGAAAAAATCGTAATGTTACGTAAACACAATCATTTTTCTGAACGAACATGTAAATTACATAAAACACGTTGACATAATGATGTTATGACATCTTTAAAATAACTAACATGCCTTGGATGTTTTCGGGCGCACTTGAAAGAAGAAAGAATTAGCTTCTCAATTTATTGGCGTTGTTTTGTTTAGAAAATCGTCCTATAAAGACGAACTATTGCAAGATAATGTGCTGTTTCCTTACACTGTGGATCTTCGACATTTACCTTTGTTTTATTTCTACATATAGTGACGTACCCCTATTGATAAATACATGTACCGGACTAAATTCGCACTGCATTTACACATCTGCAATTATTTTACTGTAAAAGCAGACAATTAAAAAGTATTGCATCTTCAACAGCAGCAAATTATTTAAAACAAGTATCAATGGCGCAAAACATCCAGTCCATTTTCGGACGAAAAGGGAAATAACTGCGTTAGACTCAGGTATCGCCAAACCATTTCACGTCTGTTTAATAATTGTTGACAACCGTACGACAGAGTGCTGAGTGAGCTTACGAAATGTGTTATTGTTAGAGTCGCAATTCAGCTTCTGCTTGACAAATCATGTGTACATTATGTTGAAAAATTATAAAGCCTCTAGCCTTATTATAATGGTTTCTGCACAGTTCTAGATTCAAAGGAATAAATAAAGCAAAATCTGTTTATTTATGTATGCCAAATATTTTGTAGAATATAAGGACTCTCATTTCTTCGGTTTTAATTCTAAGGTTTTTTTTCTCAAATCAAGTTGAATCAAAAAGTAACTTAACTGCGACTTTCCTTCGCGCATTATTTCAGTTATCTTATTACATGTAAATAAATATTCCTTCAAAGCCGTTTATATTTTATTCAAATATATTTCTTTTTACAAGGTATGGATTTTGACCTCAAATGGTTGTTTTCGTGCTGATACAAGAAACTCGACATGTGGTCTCTATGATCATTTTATTAACCTTGCTCTCTCCCTCTCTTCTTCTTGACTGTGTGGGGAGGCTGTTTTTTCTGAATGTGGCGATTACTGATATGCATAGTACACCTTTCTATGAACCGAAATAAAAGCCCAGTATATTTTGTAAACGTTGGAATATTTTATTACGCATTGAAAATGGCATGATGTTAAATGTTAACAAGACTAGGATATTTCAAACTTGATCTAAAATATGAAGCTTAATATTTTTGAAGGGTATATAAATGAGGACTGATCAATGAGTCTGTAGATGTTGATCGTGATAAAATGTTCGACAGAAGTTATACAAATGAACATCAAAAAGAAGTTCGATCTGTTGTAACGTGATTGACATATTAAACTACTTAGTTTACAAAGAAATGTCTTGCAGTTAGGTTCAACGGATCATCATCGCAGTTCTAAAGTCCTTTCCAAATTGCAACGTCAAATATCGTATGAGTTTGTCAAAACACGCACCAGCAATACAAGGCAAATATAAAAGATTCACTGATAAAAAATGAAAAAAAAAAAAAAAACATATTAACTTGTTTTTCATACTTAGAACTCTGCAAGTTATTCGTCAGTTAAGGAGGTATGCTCGTAAAGACCATTTTTTCAAAATACTCCGATGGTTTTCATAATTTGCATGCTGAAAGATATTTCAATACCAAGCATGAAAAAGTAAAGAAAGTGGGGATCACCGTGCATTTTTTTGAGATATTTGAATATTTAACACACCACCTATATTGAAAAAAATGGACACAAATAACAGTATGAAAAATGGGGGTTACATAAAATAATTTGTTAATTTATATATTTACACAACAAATGAAATCAATGAATACTTATTTTATCACCAAATAGTTTATGTTATCATATAAATTAATTATTTACACATTTCAAGTGTTGAAAATATTGTAAATCATCCTCACAAAGAGGTAGACAAAGTTTTCATGCAGTACATTTTAACAATATGTAAAAAAAGCATATTGTCCAACAAAACAACTAAATTTTACATTCCATACAATTCATATTTTTTTATGTTTTGAGTATGTAAGAGATCATGACTTAGACTAAAAATATAAATGAAGAAATTGATAGGTCACAGTGCTAAATTTTTCTATACGGCTGTCTAATTGATGAGCATTTCTCTGAAAAAGCAACAAAAGCAACAAAATATCATATACATTAAATTTTGCACTTTTTAAATTTTTTTACTGATAAATGGTATTAGTAAGTTATGTTCACCGTCTTTAATAGAGAAAATGATTTGTAGAACATTTTAATACTCATAAAATTTTATGTAGAGTTAAAAGCTTGAGTTAATGTAGAATTACCCCACCCACTTTTTATCATTTTAATGTGTTTTGATATACATTTATAGAATGATACATGAAAACAACATTTCACTTTTTTATATACTAATTATCATCATGCCAAAGGATGAAGGATATAGATAATAGTTTATGTCTTTGTTCAACCTTTTTGTATGGCTGTTCGTCTGTCTGTCCGTCCCTGACAGTTTGAAACTTAAGTCAATAACTAAGGTATTTGGTTATTAATTTGAAAACAAATCAGCAAAAATGTTTAACATCACAATGCAGAATGAGAGAAACAAAACTTGGAAATATTGTCACTCCAAGGTGATGGTCAAAGGTCACAAAAATTAGAACTTTACCCACAATCCTTCATTATGTGTTGTTCTTTAGTGGACTTCAAAATAACTTGCCAAACTTGTGTAATATCACAAAATAAGTGCGAACACAGAAGGCCCCCAATATCAGTTTTGAATATGTAAGTGATGATGACTTGGATCAAAAGATAATAATAAAATCATTGAAAGGTCATTGTGGAAAAATTTTCAGTTTGGCTGTCTAAATGATGAGCAATTCTTTTTTTTAAAAATGAACAAAATATCATACAAATTAAATACTAATTGTAGTTTGATAAGTACACTGTCTTTAATGTAGAAAAAGATTTGTTGAAAATTTTATGATCCTATAATTTTATTTAATATTAAAAGCGTCAGTTAATGTAGAATTACCCGACCCAATTTTATTGTTTAATGTCATCCAATGTATTGTAATATATAGAATGATAAATTAAAGCCACATTTTACTCATCGGTACACATACTACTTGAAATGTTAACTTTTTTTTGTTGCTGTGGAAATGTATGTGTATATGTATATTTAAGCTATTGGAATTCCTTTATTCACAGATTGCATTAACTTATAAACATAAAAGTAACAATTTCAATGAGTCTCTTTATTAACAATCAATGCATGGAAAACTTAATTCTAATGAAATAAGTAAAATTTGTACAAATTTCACAGACAAGAACTAACATGTTTTGCTGAACAAATAAGAAAAATATTAATTATTAAGAATATTAAAATATTAATAAAGAATTTATTTGAGATGTGTCCTGCTAAAGAATGTAAATAAAGAATTTATAATCTTATATCAACTTTGATTGATCAATCAGTAAAATAAGGGGTATTCAAGATAGTCCTTTCAATAGTCATCATGATGAGTGATAAAATGAATAATGAGGAATTTCCTTTTTCAACAGACACTTTCAAAGAATGTATTTGGTTCTGGTGACTGTCACTTGTAAACTTTTTGGCTCATATGGCTGGGACGAGTAACTGATCATGCGGTTGCCAATAGTGAAATAGAAGAAAAAAAATAAAACCCAAGACACGTATTTGGCTATAGTTGTTGTCTTATGAAGCAGGAAACCACCAGGACTCTAACTTGGGATCATTGACTAACTATAATGCCGTACCAACAGGGCAACCGAAGCTGTCTGATTTATATTTAGGTTCTACTTCAATGGATTCATTTAAATTATCAATACAAATGCTACAGATTTGAACCTAAACAGCTAAACTACCACATTTGTGCCGACAAATAATCTGGAGCTTTGCGCAAAGGACAATTACTAGTATATTTCAAATTTGACCTAAACTTGCAATCTTTACGACACAAATTTTATAAAATGAGGTCAGAGGTGGGCCTCGGACCCGCAAGTAGCAAAGTGACAGCAAGATATGGAGATCTGCATTTGCATTTCCAAATGTCAACACATTTTTTAACAACCTGCCAATTAAACTAACCCAAAACCGGGTTAAAAACTTACCAGTTTCAACTGTTATCAGGTAATGACTGTCCATAATTTCCAAACCAAGTCCCTCATTCCTGAATGATGTATTAAGCCAGTGGTAATTAACAATTACTCAGAGCTAATGTAAACTATTTACAACATTGCTCGGTATTAAATTTATTACCATCCAGCCAGTCTGCCTCAAAATATTGTTTTTTCTGCAATTAATTTCAAAATTTTCGTCCTTGAAAACAGGTTGACCTTTGTGAGCATTGGAATCACTTGCTGTGAAAATCAATATTTTTCCCGGTCTAAACGTTCTCTACCTGTAAACAAGGTTTAGATTTCCGTGCAATGAACAGGCAATGAGCTAAATAAACCAAACGGATAAAGACATTCTTTAAATATAAAGTTCGAGGATAATTTTTCTTTCGTAAATTTATAGGCACTAACATCAGTGTTAGATAAAACACTTGCACTTATATTGATTTCATATATGGAAAAAAAATACATGCGTTTCACTAATGTTGATCAGAGATGTTGCTGTACGAACAGTCGTAAAATTTAAAAACAAAAAAGAGCAAACATTAGTGAATAGTGAACATTTTACAATTAACATAGATCTTACTTTAAATATTTTCGATGGTCAGTGTGATTAAATAAGTTAATTATGAATCTAAATAGTTTTACGACCTACTGTAACTATGGTTACACTACAGTACTGTGAACGTTTAATGTTACAAAATTTGCGTCTGTCGTGCGTCCGTCTATCGTGTATCGTGCGTCCGTCAAACGTGTCTCGTGCGTCCGTCAAACGTGCATCGTGCGTCCGTATATCGTGTTTCGTGCATCATGCGCCTTTTAATGTTATCGTGCAACGTGAATAAGTTACATGTACTTGCATATGCAAATTTCTATGATTTAATTTCATCCATTTATCTTATATTTTCATAGCATTTTCAAATTTTTAGAAATCTCGCGCACAAACTATATGAATCGGCAGTATCTTGTATCGTGCGTCTATCGTATGTATTGCGTCCGTCTATCGCGCATAGTGCGTCCGTCTATCGTGTATCGTGCGTCCGTATATCGTGTATCGTGCGTTTCGTTTGTAACCTTAAACGTTCACAGTACTGTACCGAAAAATGGAAAGGATCCACCCCCCTTAATAATTCCTATGTTTCTGTTGGCACGCCAAACATATTGGTGACCACATCGTGCTCGTACCCATTGACTCTGCCCCAGCATCCCTCTAAAACATTTAATGTCTCTTTTAAACTGAAGCGCGTAACACTATCTTGTTTTTCGACGCCTTCTCTGTCATACTCTTCTTCTAATTTGGTGTTTTTGTTTCAAAATAATCGCAAATTCTAATGCTTGCAACCTGTCTAAAGTTGACTTCCTAATGTAAAAAAATGTCCGTTCCTTAGTCTCTTGGTGATTGTTTTCTTTGCTAAAACATCAAATCCAAACAATTAAAAAGAAAGACGATGTCGATGTAAAGTGCGTTCGCGAATAATTCAACCCATTAAAATGAACGTTTTTCTATAAGAAAAAATAAAAGAAAAAGCTTGATCTACACATCATATCAGAAATCATAACATAATTTTTAAAAAGATGCATTAATGTCCACTGTATATTCAATTCAATTACTTTTTTCATATCAAATTTTGTAAGCGAAATATGATTAATTAACCAGATGTATGTACGGACTTACTGACCAGCTCACGTATTGTTCCAACCCTTTGTTGTTTTTGAGTCAGAGTTTTATTCGGTATCTTGGTTTTTAAGTTTAAACCTCATTGCGACACTTTGGTCTTCGATTTGAAATTTTACTCTGTATTCGTTCTCGGAGAGTGAAGAGTCCTCTTTTGACTCACTGGAACATTTGGTTACAATCAGTTGTTTCCCCATTTTCTGACAATTTGGAAACTCTAAAAGCAGTTTTCTTGTGTGTTGCCGCGGTTCTACGTCGATACGAGTTTGGTTCGTTGCAGATGTTTTATTGTGTAGGTTTATTTTATTGATTACACCGAACGACTGAGCACTTTTCGGCGTTTCGTTAGACTGTCTACCATACATTGTCGTCATGTTCAAATATTTGCTCCGTTCAGCCTTTGAACAGAACAGTTTCAAAGCGTTCCTAAACTTTGATGACATAAAATTGTACACGACTGGATTTAGGGCATGGTTTATGTAAAACAAAATCCGCGTCGAATACACGAGAATTAGATACTTTTCAAGTCCAAGGTTCCAGATCACATTTTTGTCTTCGAAGGAAAACCATAAGCTTGCAATTCTATATGGCAAATGACAAACAAAGAAAATTGTCACTATAGAGGCAATTATGTTTGCAACTTGGTTTTGCTTGCGTTTGCGTTCTCGTTGATTCTCGTGAACTGACATACCCACGTTACGAGACTTATTTAACACTCTACATAAATGACAATTGAGCATCAGCATCAGCAAACTCGGTATAAGGAAAACCAACACAAACAACAAGACTACGAAGACCTTCTGCCATGGCATAATGATCGGATTACGACAAACCTGAAAAAAGAAACGGTTACTATATATATATATATATATATATATATATATATATATATATATATATATATATATATATATATTATATATATATATATATATATATATATATATATATATATATATATATAGACACGTCTTGTGAAAATGAATATATAACGGTTAATATATATATATATATATATATATATATATAGACACGTCTTGTGAAAATGAATATTTCGGGAAATTGATGTCAAACCTTGAAAGTACGTCAATTGTTTTGCAGACGACAATGATTGTCATGCATTTCGCCGAAGTAAATATAAAACACGCAGCCACATTCGTAACGACCGATAAAACATTAAAACATTTGGTGGTAAATGATTATCAAGGTTTGAGTTTCAAAATTAAACTGCAGATAACTGAAAATGCAGCAAGTAATAGATGACATTGTGTAAATATGAAATGTATGATGTAATTTTTACTACCACTGAGCAAATTCGATTAAAGCTGATGACAGATGAAACAAAATATTTGAAAATAAATGCTTCAAAGTTTGTTATGATTTTAAATAGTATTTTAATGTTCCTGTCATGTTTAAAACAATATTAAACATTAACTGACGTTTCTGTTATTTCAGATTTACTATTAAGCTTTTGTAATGCAGTGATCTGTGACACATTAAATTTTGAAGTATGGACATAGAATGATAAATCTGCGAATCTCAGCTACTTTAATTTTTATATATTAACAACAGGCTTCGTAACGTTTTCAATGTGAAGAATATACCAAATTTTATCATTTGCTACCTGAACTGGTGTTCCGTCGTAGAATGTTGATGGTCGCAGAATGGCTATAAACAACCAAGGCACGCTCGTAGACAAGGACGTAACCCAGATCATCAACAATTTTTTCCATACATTGTTGGAGTTTTCTTCAACACCCTACAAGTACAAAGTGTATATTTATCAAGAAATACATGAATGGATTACAATTTGTTCATAGTAAATGGTTAAACAAGCTTTATAAGAACATTGCACGAGTTAAGGTTATTGTTCAACTAAACAGATTTTTGTGTTAAATAAAAAACTTTCATTTCAATAGCTGACACTGTTCGTTTGTATTATCTTAACGGTGAAACCATATAAACCAAAGTAAATTATTCATTTCTATCTTGCGTTACTCTTTAACGGACGGTTTAGAATTTAATTAAATACTCTTAATGCATGTTTCTGGAAATACATACCTTTAGTGGATAACACACTACCCGGTACCTCTCAACACTAATTGCCAAAATAGTCAGCACGGATGAATGAGCAATAGTGTTCTCTAAGAAAGGCACAAACTTGCCTGCAAAACAAAAAAGGCGCTGATACAAATCATTGTCATTTTTCGTACACATTTGTTTTCATTAGCAATTAATATTAAAACACAACTGAAAATATTTAAATAATTAATTTGTCAAAATTTAGTCAGTCCCACCTCGTCTCACTATTCACAAAAGCCGTGATACTTCTCTTGGCTGATATCGGATTGTTGAAAACCTTGTTTGATACAAAAATGATAAGTAAAAAAATAAACTTGAACAAGTCCCGAAATAAAAATTTTTAATTGCACCTGTTGAATATCTGACCTGGCACGTGCGAACTTGGTGCACCACAGAACCATGTTTAAAACCTGTAATTTTAATGCAAAGCAAGTCAAGGTTTTTTTTATTAAATAAAATGTTTGTTCGTTTGTGATGTTTTTTTCTATTTTTGGCGTCAAAAAACCCAGAACAGCAACCCATTCTCAAACGGCATGTGATTAGCAAAGTAAAATCATGATCAAAAATGTAAATAACATCTAATGCACATTCTAAAATACCTTATTAATAAGCATTTTTATTAAAAGGAACAATATTTATTACTTTCTGCACCCGTCCATTATTTACAAGTGCATTTGCTCTTAAGCTTGAATAATAAATTACAAATGGAACATTGAGATGATTTATTTAAGTAACATACTTCATGAAAATTCACGCTATTTTGTGAGTTACATCAGAGATACTTATAATATGTTTGAACCTCAGGTCGGTAAATTGGAAGTGTTGAAAAAGTCAACTGATCCCGCTATAAGAATTGGGTACTTATGGAAGATACCTTTGTTGTTTGTGCTGTGTGGCGGACTTAAAACGTCACCCCGAACATTCAATCAGTGTTGTTGTCAATTACGCCCTTTATAGGCATTCGAGCACTTAATTTATATTTGTGAATATACTTAGTTGCGCTCAACCCGGGGCTAGGCGGCGTGGATAGTAATATGCACTTCAATTACTGCTAGTGAACAGGCTAAATTAAACAAAGTTGTTTTATCTATGTAATCATTCAAACCTTTATATATTATTATACTGAAAAGAAATTTGCTTGAATTTGATTGGATGGTTTGCCGTTGAGGTATATCCGTATTTACGGATCGGCAGTAGATATGATCGCACGTGCCTTAATTTCCCTCTCTGGCCTCCAACCTTTTGTTGTCGTCCGCCATTTTCTTTTGAATTTCCGTGAAAATGCATAAGTTGAAGCCGATTTTGTAAATTATAAAGCGGTATGCTTAGGGATTACTAAAATTGTTACAGAAAATATTTGTGTTATGTATATAACGTTGAAAACGATCAGATTATTTTAAAATTTTGTAAATAATTATCAAATCGATAGTCCATTCAATTTCTATAGAAGTGACGTCATACAGGTAAATTAATGACGTCAGACATGTAATAATTGAGGTTCTCAGAGGGGAATAAAGCCGTTCGGCATTAATAAGCGAAATAAATGAAAAATCTATGTTTTCTAATCAATTTTGTCTGAAAAAGTCTTTGCAGTATAATAAACAATTATTTGGTTCCTTGAAAGGGTATGTGAGGATATATTGCCGGTCTGGGTGTCATATTATCCCTCGCCTGCG
Organism: Corbicula japonica; assembly: GCA_038501625.1. NCBI lineage: Eukaryota > Metazoa > Mollusca > Bivalvia > Venerida > Cyrenidae > Corbicula > Corbicula japonica. The sequence goes on from JAZAYU010000027.1 coordinate 2,291,985, forward strand.
GCTTGGGTAATATGACACCCAGACCGGCAATATATCCTCACATTCCCTGTCAAGAAACCCAATAACTATATAATATTTCGAACGGTATAGTTATCGACAACTATTTGTAATGAAAACAATATTTTGCAGGTCAGCAATAAGTATATTATTAGACAAGTATTTGTAATGAAAACATTTTTTTTTTCTTTTCACAAATAATTATTTATTACGTTATTGAGTTCTCTCACGCGCTGCAGTTTACTCTCTACGGCTTTAAAACAGTTGTTTTTTTGCGTACTATAATGATACAGTGGATGGATACTTTTTAGGTTAGTAGTAGTAATACATTATCGAGTATGCATTGTGCGATTAAATATAACTGAGGAAACATTTTATCATCACAAGGTTTCATGTTCTCTCTGATCTAACGAAAGTGCAAATAGTTCAAAGTAGCCACATAAATAATAGCTGTAACATAGATTTCCACTTAGACCATTAAGTATGAAAGTAAATCTAATCGAATAAGCAATAACCACAAAAACGGTGACAATGAGCTTAGAAGTCGTCTGTTAAATTTGTCAATGAGAAATTAGCCGCACAGACATATCTATTGAGTGTTGTGTGGACAATTTGTAAGTTATTTGAATATCCCTAGAGTTACTTCAAGATGTTACAAATGAAAGAACTCCTATTACATGATTTGACAACCAATAAATAATACTTAGTCTACCTGTTATCATCATTTTACATTTACTTGTTTGAAGTTTTTTAGTCGTCATCTGTATTCTTTTATAATAAGTTCTAAAGTCAACATATTAAGATAAAAGAAAGCATTAAAACTATATTGCTTTGAAATCAATAACTTACAGTCGTTTGAATAAATACTGAATGCTTTCTAAAATGAATTTTATACCATTTTATTCACACCTGAATCTTGAAACTCAGCAGTCTTGGATGAAAAAGACGAGGTAATTATAAAATGCTGATAAGAAGTACAGCTGGTTGATAAGGGGTTACATTTGTCTTATTAAGGATGGTTTGGAAAAAAAACCACAACGGATACTTAAATTTTAAAGAACATATTTTGTTGCTTGATCTTAACTTTCTATACGGTATCACAAAAATAAATTGTGATCATCACATTTTGAGCAGTTGTACTCATAAAACTATGCTGTTCTGGTAATCGTGCAATCGTTGTCATTAGTCATTAATAAAAACTGAATCCAAGTGTAGAATTTTTAGCGTAGCCGTGTTTTACTGATATTAAATCACAGGTGATCCACTGTAGAATTTACCAGTCGAATTGGACTGAATGATATATACTACTGGACTTGATTGCGTATACTACTGGGGTTTGCCTTAATAGCCGAATTTAAAACTTGATTTATAAATAAGTTATTGGCATTTATTTAGTTTTATATGGTTTGTTTTAAAAAGCTTAATCAAGTTTGATGTGATAACATAATTATGTGATTATTTTTCTTAATGGTGTCTTATCCTTCAACGTTAGCTTTTCATCAGAGAATTGTTTCCTTTAACTAATTATAGCTTTTATAGAGACATCTCATTTTTAAATAAAATGTAAATCCATTTGACGTAATTTCAGAAAAAAGGTGAAATATGCATATCAGGAATCGCCACATTCAGAAAAAACAGCCTCCCCACACATTCAAGAGGAGAGTGGGAGAGAGCATGGTTAATAAAATGATCAGTTTCAAAAAAGACACCACTAACAATAAACAAAAATGAGAAACCGAGGGGTTACCTCTTTGGAACGGTCAGTGGCAAATCAAATTGCCACTGGGGGTTTAAACCAGGTTCTAGGGTGCACCAACCTCACACTTGCCCCATCAGGTTCTCAAATCACAAAACAAGTACAAGTTGTCTTGGTGAAAAGACTTCAACCCACTTATCGGCATAACAATTTTGCATGCAAAAGCACACAAACATATAAAACATAAGAAGCTAAGAGCATTGCAAAGCCAAAAGGGCGGGTACTCAATGATCTTACCGAGACCAGAACTCCTAGAGTAAAATCAGCAAGAACACGATGACAGGGATAAAAGAAACAAATCGAGCTTCTAGGTTCTTTTAAGAAAAGATTTCCCAATTAACCTCCATAAACTCTTAAACCCCTGCCACCGTCATGCAACCAACGTGGTAAGCATAATGATCAACTGTAGAAGGGTTAATCACCAAGCCTGCAGAGCGCTGTAAAATATCATGTTGGTAACCTTTCTTTTTAAATTTACAGATGGTTTTTACGAATAACCGGGAGAAATGAACACTGCCTTTTATCTTTTTAAGTTTATAAATTAAATCTCCATAAAAAACTGGCTGTGAAATACCTTGTTGCAAAAGTGATTTTAAACTGCATTTGTATTTATGAATTAAATCTGGGTATCGGCGATAAAACTTGCAAAAGGTTTTCCTTAATTTGTGATACCGATAACCTTTTTTTAAAAGTTTTTCTGTAATGCAAAGATTACGTTCATATGATTACATTCATATATCAGTTTTATCGCCGATACCCAGATTTAATTCATAAATACAAATGCAGTTTAAAATCACTTTTGCAACAAGGTATTTCACAACCAGTTTTTTATGGAGATTTAATTTATAAACTTAAAAAGATTAAAGACAGTGTTAATTTCTCCCGGTTATTCGTAAAAACCATCTGTAAATTTAAAAAGAAAGGTTACCAACATGATATTTTACAGCGCTCTGCAGGCCTGGTGATTAACCCTTCTACAGTTGATCATTATGCTTACCTCTTTGGTTGCACGACGGTGGCAGGGGTTTAAGAGTTTATGAAGGTTATTGGGGAAATCTTTTCTTAAAAGAACCTAGAAACTCGATTTGTTTCTTTTATCCCTGTCATCGTGTTCTTGCTGATTTTACTCCAGGAGCTCTGGTCTTGGTAAGATCATTGAGTACCCCTTTCGGCTTTGCAATGCTCTTAGCTTCTTATGTTTTATATGTTTGTGTGCTTTTGCATGCAACATTGTTAAGCAGATAAGTGGGTTGGAGTCTTTTCACCAAGACAACTTGTGCTTGTTTTGTGATATGAGAACCTGTTGGGGCAAGTGTGAGGTTGGTGCACCCTAGAACCTGGTTTAAACCCCCAGTGGCAATTTGATTTGCCACTGACCGTTCCAAGGCGGTAACCCCTCGGGTTCTCATTTTTGTTTATTGTTAGTGGTGTCTTTTTTGAAACTGATTATTTTATTAACCATGCTCTCTCCCCCTCTCTTCTTCTTGACTGTGTGGGGAGGCTGTTTTTTCTGAATGTGGCGATTCCTGATATGCATATTTCACCTTTTTATTGAAATCATTAACATCGTTGCAAGCTCTTGAAAAGCGAACAAGCTGTGAGATATAAACCCCATAAGATGTTGCACGGGGAACATCGCCGTCTAAAAACGGAAAATTTACTATATCAAAATTAAAATCATCTCTTTTATCATAAATTTTAGTAGTGACATAATCATTTTCAATGGACAGATTTAGATCAAGAAAGTTTGCTTGCTTTTCTGAAGTGTTCGCTTTATTAAGTTGTAGTTCTTTAGGATAAATCTTATTAACCAGTAACGGAAAATGGTTATTGTCTATATTTAATAAATCATCAAGGTACCTCGAGGTGTTGTTAAAAGCTGTAATTATATCATCTTGATGTTCAGTAGAAAGAGATAACATAAAGTCTCTTTCATAACAGTATAAAAACAGATCAGCAACAAGGGGTGCACAATTAGTACCCATTGGGATGCCTATTACTTGTTTAAAAATAGAGGTACCGAATCTAACATAAATATTATCCAGTAAGAAAGTCAGCGACTCTATTAGGTCTTGACAAGTCCATAAGGTATAATTATCATAAGAACCATCTGTTAAAAATGCCCTATGTTCATTACAAGCGATGAAGGTTTTATTTTCTCTAGCAAACGTTTTTTCAATGAGACTGGTTAGTTTGTCTCTTATTAAATTATGAGGGAGCGAAGTGTATAATGTTGAGAAATCATAAGTAGACAAACAGAACGCCCGAAAATTATTTGATTTAAACTTTCTCAAAACGTCATTTGAATTGTTAATCGACCAAAATAAATTTTTGCCAGATGTTTCAAAAACCTTATCACAATACCTAATTACATGTTCTTTTATAGCTGTAAGACAAGATGTTAAGAGCACGTATAATTTAGTAGTAGCGCAAGAACTAGAGTTAGCAATAAATCTTGCTTTGTACGGTGTTTTATGCATTTTAGGCAACCAATACATAGTAGGTACTTTGTCTTGTTTCGGCTCAATACTAATTCTAAATTTTGTAATTTGTAGAGCGTGTGCAGTAACAATATCACTCTCAGATGAAGAAGTCAGTATATAAGCATAAGTGCTGTTCAGTTCTTCAGTTTGAATATTAATATAGTGTATTCGTCACACTATAATTACATTATTAGAAGCCTTATCAGCAGGTGTTAAAATTAATCTGTAATGAAAGTCTTGAATTCCTTTTTTCAAATGACGATAGTTAAAACGAGGTCGAGGTGGTAATAAAGCAATGTTTCTTTCATAAAATGATATACGAGTGTCAATTATTTTGAATATGTGTTTTTTCCAGTTAGAAAGTGCATTAGGCTCGGCATGTTCTCTTTTGCACCATTTATTGCAAAATAAGTTCAAAGACTCAGCAATTTCTGCACGGCATGCATTAAAATCAATTTTGGATGATATTCTATATTTGGGAGAGTTGATTGGTGGTTTATTTGCTAATAATGCAGTTGTTAACTGATTAAAACAAGCTTTTAAGATGATTTCTTACAAAAAACTGCTTAAAACAGATGATAAAAGGAACTTTAAAAGCAATAAATATAAGAGATACGAATGTAATACAGACAACATTCTAAATAAATCAAGGCTAACTTGACATTCTTATAAAAATACAACGAATTCGCACTTTTAATTTGTAAATGCACAATTCGTTTATTCGGCAGTAAATTTTATGGTATTGCATAATTTGATAGTATGAAAACAATAGGATTTCATTTTTTTAATTACGAATTTTAAAATTCGTTAATATACAGTTTATCAATAATCCGAGCTCAAGACAGATAACTTAAAGGCAAGGTGGAAGAAATGTGTAATACTTCAATTTGGGGTTTTCCTGGCTAGCTTATTCGTACGCGTATTCGGATTTGCACAGCTAGGCGCTGTCGCCTAGTACACCTAAGTACTAGATTATATTTTTTTTTGTAAATATGAACTTCCATATGGGGTTTGACCCAGAAAACGGATTTTTTCGGTTACCGTAATATAATTTTGATTAAGTTGTTACTGTTTCATTTAAAACCGAGGGCAACATTTTCGCACTGAGGCTTCAAATGGCATTTTCACGCGGGACATAAATTCGCCCAAATTTACTTTTAAGATAATATATTAAGCTTTTTCACGCTAAAGTTTCGCTAACCTAAAAGGGTAAAATCACGCGCTTTGTTTTAAACGCGATTGCGCGAAAATTAACTCTCGTAAAATGCCTCATATAGTGATTGCACTGAAAATAACTTCAACCAAGCAACATACTCGACAATATTGATATTGGTGTCTGGGTGGGCAAATACAGCTTTATCGAGACCTGGAATTCTATAAGCAAGATCACACTAGAAGGAACAAACTACTTAAGGCATTCATTATTGATACAACAAGAAAATAAATCATGTTTACATGTACAACGAATAATCTCATTTATTGATATTAATTTATCATGAAAGTATTTTTTGTGAAATATGTTACATGTACAGAACCGATAAGTAAGTATTTGACACGCATGAAGTTACAGCAGAAATATTATTACTTTCGTGAACATAACATTACAAACCTTTATGCAGCTATACTCATTATATTATGCGATAAAATACTATTAATGTGCAATTTACATTGCAAATCGTGAAGAAAAGTAGGATGTTCCAAACTTGTTAATACAAACAGATATAAAGCTTCACTTACACATAAAATTTCCGAAGTACCACACTTCTTTGGTAAAT